>OY728119.1:1511965061-1512564061 GCA_963277665.1 Viscum album
ACTCTACATCTGTTCTAATTGTGAACAAATTATCCAAGATGGTGGCAAGGAACATATGAGACCATCACGGTGATGGTGACACCCTTCAGAGCCCGTAGGCATAGGAAGATCGAGAAACAGACCACCATAGCAACTTCGGTGGCCCAGAGAAGGAACTACATCCATGCTGGCAGTGGCGGGGGCCCGTGCTGGCGGCTGTGGGCAGAGGGAGGTCGCTCGCCTGTCGGCATGTCGTGGAGTCATGGAGTCGGCGGCCCACAACCGGGCCACCCAAGTGACCTGTCAAGACAAGGTCACTTGACCATGAAAGAGGGGAGGCTGCTGCCTATCGGCCATTGTATGAGCCGCATTGGAGGAGAAACCTGCTCATTACGGACCACATTCGGATAAGGGAGGGGATGCACCAACAGCTGCCACGTCCCGGGTGCACACCACTGACTACACGTATGGATGGTCTTCGGCTAGAGGGTTATTCCCCTAGCTAGTGGGCCAGTCTTGCACCCAGTGGGACGGTTTTGTGCCTAGTGGGCCAGGCCGAACATGACAGGGTCACTAGGCGACCCGGTGGGCTGGACCCCTGGCCAAACTAGGCCAGGCCCAACAAGGCCCATTGGGCATGGCCCGCTATCCAGGTCGCACCACACCTAAGTTGACCCTAATCAGGTCAGGTAGGGCCAATCATATTAAACTAGGGTATGTGGGACCCCTAGGTTGGGTTGGTTGAGTCAGTCTGACTGGGTTGGACTGGGCCTAGACACAACTGGCCCTCGATTACTAAAATGCTAAAATCTTACATACCAGAAATATGTTCGATGTGCCGTCTATTGCGTTGGGACCCCCAATATGAGATGGTCCTTTGTGTTATTCTATGTGGGACTTCGTTTTGATTTAGGTATGACTGATGGATCAAGAAACGATTAATCAGGGATGATTCCCTCAACAGTACAAAACGGTAATCACTATATCCGATGAACCTTCTTCATATGCTTTAGACTGTACCTACTGTGAGTTGTCCTTACTTTTTGGCTTGGTTTTGTGGTTTATTTTTTGTATTTATCCTCAGTGGACTGGGGTCCCTTACTAAGTACTTTGTTACTCACCCTTTCAGGGGCTTCGCCCACACATATTGTGTCTTGTGCTAATGATAGACATTTTGACGGAGGACTTGGTGGCCTAGGAAGAGACATGGCCCAGTAGGATCAGGTAGACATGATGCACTACCTCGTATTCTAGTATCTACACTACTCTTACCCACAGGTGGTGTTTTCAATGGATGGCTACCCGAGTCCCTTTTTAATTTTCTATTTTCATTTCTATTTTTTGGTTTGTATTCTAGAAAAAAAATCAGTTGTACTTGTACTCAGCAATTGTTTCAGCATACTTGTTTTCCCCATTCAGTTTTTCAGATGTGGTTGGGTGTGTGTGTGCATACAGGTACTTAGTAAAATTCCTCCCACTTGCAAGTTGACACCTTCAGTTCTAGTCACCAACCCCTAGCCTTCAGAAGGTGAGAATGTGGTATGTCATGGTATGTTCCCTGGGGGACGGGTTGTGAAAAGGTGTTATAAGAGGTCACCGGTCCTACCTCAGAGACTGAGGGTCTATTGTTTTTTGTTTTGGGGAAATAGTGTAAAATTTTGTGACTCTGACTTTTATATTTGGGGAGTCTAGGGTTAGTGCGGCGGCCCATGTATCCACACACCAGGACCTTGAATTCTTGTTTTCGGCTCAATGTATAAAAACTCTATTAGCAAGAGTGTCTCCTTATGTTATTTTTTATAAGAGTCATCCCACCAGGTAAAATCTATTGATTGTGTCCCATCTTGATCTATTTTAGGATGCCTCAATGTAGACAGCTAGTTAGGCTTCCGATACGTGGTTGGTAGGATATCTCTCCTAGTGACGAGGCATCCATTTAGTGACCAGTTATCAAGATGACCCCATTGGGTGGTGAACCAGTGCTACCACCACCCATTGGTCTGCATCTACTAACAGTGGTTCTGGTATAGGACTTGTGCAAACTTAGTGCCTAGAATAAGTTTCAGAGAGAGAGACCTCCTATGTTCAGGGGAGAGAAGGATCCTCAGGTCACTAAGGATTTGTTGGATGTGGTAACGTGGGTCTTCCACTTAGTGAGTACACTACTTGACCAGATGGTGATCTTAATTACGAGCCTTCTTCAAGGATCAACATAGTGAACCTATAGTGTAGATACTAGGAAGAAATGAGGTGCATTAATAGAGATTAGTAATGTATCTTTAACATGCATTGTAATGATGCTTTAATGACGCGTAACAGAGATGTGTTTTCTTTTTATTAGTTAATGCATTGGTGGAACGAGGATTAAACTGTGTGGATTCTCAGATGAACCTATGACAGATTTCCTCCCCAATGAAAAATGACGAATGCTGATGGGACACCATCGACTCCAACATACCTAAAAGAATGATGAATTCCATCAACCTCTTGGGCCCTATAGGATGAAGTGCTACAATAGTGAATGTCATTGGGGTAGGGGTTTTATTTTGAAGTTTTCAATGTTCTTTATTCCAAAATGGTGAACATGGATTAACCCACAAACAGGTTAATACATTGATCGTACATTCTTGTGGGAGGGTGTCGTCTAGGGGTTTTCTATTTGGGATTAATTTTATTGTTAATAGAAATAAAATCTTGATCTTCCCCTACTTTAAACCTCTAACGCGGAGGGTGTGGATCGACGCAAACAAGGCATGATTCCCTCTGCATTTGCGCTCATTGTGAATGGATTTTCCAAGATGGTGGAAAGGTGAATTTGAGACCATCCCGGTGATGGTGACACCCTATGGAGCCCATAGGCCTAGGCCAATCTAGAAACAGACCACTGAAAAAACTCTAGTGGCCCGCAGAGGGAAGTCTCAGTGCGCCAATGGCAGCAGAAGGCGTGGGTGGAGAGAAATGGTGCAGTCATTGGCATGTTACAGAGGCATGGAGGTTGAAACCCACATCCAGCCGCTTAGAAGACTTGGAGAATTGAGGTCATTCGACCACAACAGAGGGGAGGTTGCAGACCATCGGCTGTGGTAGGCACTGGATGGGGCTCCAGGTGGGTGTCGCGTAGGAGGAGTGGTCTGCTCCTTGTAGGCCGCGTTCAAATAGGGGAGGGGACGTGGCGGTGGCTGCCACATCCCGAGCGCACACCATCGGCCACATGTGTGTCCAGTATTCGGCCAGTGGGCCGCACCACTAGCCAGTGAGATGGGTGGGACCCATGCTGGAAGGAAAGACCCGTGACCAGTTGGCCGGACCCATACCAGGAGACTGAACCCGTACCCTTCGGGCTGGGCCGGAGGAGATTGAGACGTTGGGCGACCTGGTGGGCTCGACCCCTGGCCAAACTGGGTTGGGCCCGACAAGGCCCATTGGGCCTGGTCCACTAGCCAGGACGGACCAGACCTACCTTGACCCAAACCAGGTCAAGTCATGCCAGTCGAATTAAACTGGGTTATGTGGGACCCCCAGGCCGGGTTGGTCGGGTCGGTCTGGCCGGGTAGAACTGGGTCCAGACGCAACTGATCCCTAATTACAAAAATGCTAATATCTTACAGACCGGTCTTATGTTCCACGCACCATCTGTTGCATTGGAACCCTTATGATGAGAATGTACTTTGGGTTATTCTAAATGGGACTTTTTGTGGTTGTGATATGACTGATGGGTCGAGTAGTAGTTGTGTGGATCATTAGTGGCCCAGAAAATGAGAAGAAGTCGTGTGGATTCTTAGAGGCTCAGTAGACGAGAAAAAGCTGAATGGATCCTTAGTGGAATGGAAAATGAGCAGCAGCTATGTGGATCTTTAGTAGCCCAGCAGATGAGCAGCAGCCATGTGAATCTTTAGTGGTCTGGAAGACGAGCAACGACTCATCAGGGATGAGTCCCTCAACAGTACAAAATACTCATCACTATAGCCAATGAACCTTCTTCATATGCTTTAGATTATACCCAGTGTGAGTTTTCCTTACTTTATTGCTTTTCTTTATAGTTTCTTTGTGGTATTTATCCTTAGTGGACTGGGGTCCCCTGCTGATTACTATGTTACTCACCTCTACATGGGATTCTTCTGCACGTGTTGTGTCTTGTGGAGATGACAAACATTTTGATGGAGGACTTGGTGGCCTAGGAGCGGGTGGGGCCCTGTAGCATCAGGTGGACAAGACGTACTACATCGACTTCCAGTAGCTACACTACTCTTACCATCATGTGGGGTTTTCAGCAGATGGCTACACAAGTCCCTTTGTATATTCCTATTATTAGTTCTTTTGTTGGGTTTATATTTTGGCCCACTTGTTTTTAGTTGTACTTTTACTCAACACTTGTTTCGGTATACTTGTTTTTCCCTTTCAATTTGTGGGATGTGGTTTGGTTTTTGTGTGTTTAGAGGTACTCAAGTAAATGACTATCATTTATAGGTTGAAGTGTTCGGTGCTAGTCACTAACCTCTATCATTTTGGAGGTGGGAATGGAGTCTTTCACGATACAAGCCCTGAGGGACGAGATGTGACAATTTTAATTTTCAAATAATTTAAACAAAAATGTAGTTTTCAATGAAAATCATTATTTTTCAAAATTATTTAAAAAATTAATATTTTAGATAATTTGAAAAAAAAATCATCTATAGATAATTTTCAAATAATTATATGAAAAATGAATTTAAATTTCTAATATAATTTTTATAAAAGTGGTACAAAAATAAATTTAAATTATGTGGAAAAAGAGTGATTAATCTACTTTGAGAAAAACATCATTTTCATATAACATTTCATTATCTTCTAAATGGTAATCATTTTATTTATAATCAATAAAAATCCATTAAATATATTTTATAATGGTATAATCCATATAAATTTCTAAATTTAGTTATTACAATTCCTGGTCACCATCTTAATGGATATATTATAATGGTAAATAATAATATTTTAATGTAGTATCATGCTTTATTGAAACCCGACATTGTGTGCACTGAAAGCTATCGAATAGACTAGATTTATTTAGAAAAAAATATATTTTAAAGATTAAAGGTGTTATATTATATTATTAAATTTTTGTTTTGGGTAATATACACTATTGAATATGATTTTCCTCCTTTAAAATTGTGATTGTTCCATTCTCTAACAATTAAATAAATTGTTTCCTCATAATTTAATCATAATATAAATAATCAAGGTTTTGACAATTGAAAAAAACCTTCTCTAACTAACATATAATGATAAGGGTACTTAAAAAATCATTGTGATAAGATGTAAATTTATGTACAGAGAGAATCAAGAATAATCACATAACTAGGTTTCTATGTAGGAGAACATATGTTGGAAGTGAAGATATGGGAATAGAAGAAAACCCTACTTCAAAAATAATGGAGGGTGACAGAGTTATTTGATCACAATAATTTTAATGATCAAGAGTAATTCAACAACCACATGACCACAAATATATGATGAGTTACCTGACCATTTGACTTGTTGGGACCAAGTTGGATGGATAAGGAAGTAAGAAAATTTTTCATCTATAAAGTGTTGTCTTTTTTTGTCAAAAAGCTAAATCAATTCACTTTGTAAGGAACTTGAAAACCATATGATGATTTTCTTATTTGTATTTCTCAAATATCATAAGTGAGGAGAACTTGTGATGCAAGCCTTATGATGGAAAGGGGGAGAAATTATGATGCCATTCATATATAGTTTTTATTGGAAGGAGTGATGCTTCTGGAGGATAGGGAAGTTTCTGTAAATCCCATTGTAACTCTGACGAAGCTAGATCTAGTCTTTCAAATGATAAATATCACGATAGTGGAATTCATGATAAAAGAATAAGAACGGTTATGGGAAGTAGTGAGGATAGAAAATGACAAAGAAATGGACATTCTAGGGGCTATAGAAATGCACAGTTTAAGTTTGCGCCGTTTTCTAGGGTTTGAAAAATTTTAGGGCCTGAAAATCGGGAGATGAAGATGTGTTTTTGGCAATGGGTGGAGCGTGCAAGATTGAAGATGGTTTAGATTTTTTCATGCAAGGCATGATTCAACGTCAAAACATCAAAAAATTAAAAAGGCATGGAGTACGTGGAAATTTAGGCAAGTTTCACACAAAAATAAAATGGTGCACGCAATATATGCGGGTTGCGTGAAATATTTGCGAGAGGCGCAAAAGTTCAGCGGGATGCGCGGAAAAAATGAAGGCCATGTGAAATAGTAGCAAGATGCGTGAAAAATCAGAGGGATGCGCAAAAAGTAGAGTGGTGCGCGAAATAGAGGAATAAAGTTTTCACGCAAAAGGTGTTTTGAGATCATAAGTTCAAAAATTGGCAAAGGCATGAGGTGCGCGAAATATTGGAGCATTACACAAATGTGAAGTTGCGTGAAAGATTTTTTACATGCATGAAGAGGGTTTTACGTTCATATTAGTGGTTTTCGTGCTGGGTCAAAAATTCCTATAAATATGAGGCTAACCCTTCTCATTTGTTAATGCTTGACACTTAGAAGAAATCTTGAGCTCTGGTGCGTGTAAATTATAAGCTTAGTGAGTTCCGCGAAAAGAAATAAGTTTTCGCGAAAAGATGACAGATGCGTGAAAAGAGAAAAAGTTGCGTGAAAAAGTTTTTCGCACCAAAAATGAATTTTTACGCACAAGGCATTTGAATTGTGTGCAATGTATCTTAAAGGATACGTGAAAATTTTGAGGTCTTCTCAGATATTCAGTTATGCGTATGGGAGTTCTTAACAGCTTCTCGGTAGGAATGTGGAGATCTGTACTTCAGAGAATAAATCTGTTCAATTGTAATGAAGAACTGAGATAACTGTAATTCCTTATTTGTGCTAAAAGTTTGCACACGCACTTGCGGATTGTTTTACAAGTGCTACATGAGTGTAAGGGTATATCCTACTTGTTGTATTCCATATCAAAGGACTATTTTCTAGTGGATTGTGTGGTACTGGATTATTTTCGTACCATACCTAGGACGTAGCTACTCTTGTTGAGTAGTGAACCTTGTAAATCTTGTGTTCTTGTGGTTGTGTGTGTTCAGCAGAGAATAAAATATTTCACAGGAGGAGAAGTTTGTTTCAATTGGAAGGAAACATAAAAAGAAAAAGATATCACTGATTCACCCCCTCCCCCTCTTAGTGATACTTGGATCCTGACTGGGAACTTCATGACTCATCAAAAATTATGGTACTATGATAGTTTTTTTAAATTATTTTCTTCAAGTTGAGGAATTCCTTTACAAACTCAACTATGAACAGAATAAAATATAATTAATTGATATATCATTATTTTATAGGAACAATTTCATGCATTGGTTTTCTATTGATCAATTACCACATAATTTATTACATTAGTAAATTGATATCCAAAGTGAATATTTATTCATGATGCACATTATACAAATAATTATAATTATAAGCCATTACCTTTATCTATATTTTATCCATAATAAAAATGGTTAGAATATGTTTTACATAAACACAAAATGTTAAAATTAATATTATATATATATATTACATAAAATATGATCAAAAATATATCTTCTTAAATTTGAATTCCAAATATTTTGTAGGAATGACACTAATTCAACATTATTTTACCCATAAAAAAAAGAATGTTTCTCTTAATGTAAAATTCCAAATATGTGAATAAATATATCACCTTAAAACCATAATTAAGATAATAATTCTTCCAAAAAAATATATTTTTTCAAATATTTTATATAAATGCAAACATTCAATAAACTCCACAAATATAACGTAAATCGCTAACCAATTTCATGGTTACCAATATTATCCTATAAACATATTTTTATCATTATTTTATCCACATTGACCAATTATCAATGGTTATCCTCACTCAATAATGTGTCTCACAAAGAGAACTACTTTCCACTATATCAATTTTCTTGGTCATCGGTAACATTCAACATATGTATTCAAATTCTTATAGAAAAACTACATCAGTACAATCCATATACATTTTATGATTCTTATTAGTGAAAAGATACATCTAAAACATAATCCTTGAATCCAAATACACAACCAATGTTACTATTCCACATCATCCATGGGAATTCTATAATCTTGTCTCTGGTCCCTTACCATCTTCTCAAATATATTACCTTGATGCTTGGGATATTCATTTTCATAGTGCCTCTTTTCTTTATAGTTGAAATGATCAACATAAAATGACCCATTCATACACTTGAAATCATGAAAATTGTGACCTTTCTCTATATACAAATATAAAACTAAAATTCCCTTCATTTTAGATCCATTTTTTAAAGTAAATAATTATTATACGGGGAAAATTATTTTTTCCCTTCCTCCACATATCAATTTTTTCCCTACCATCCTCTTATTATCCTACTTAATATTGAAGCCATAGTAATTCAACAATTTTTTCTATATTTTTATGGAACATGATATAATGTCATTGTTTTATGGGAATATTTGGGAGAGTATTTCCCATCAAAATATATGCTCAATATAATGAAAACTATCATTCATTATCCTTAGATTACATGCATTGATAAGGTTCCCATTCTCTCCACCAGGTGCAATTTATAATGAAAGGACTACACCTGATTCGATCACAACATTACATATCAAAATTTATAATCCAAAAACTAGTGACAAACTTGTTGAGTCAAATGTTCTTTTAGAATTTTTCATTAATTTTTTTTTGAAAATCACAAAATCCTTCTTAAATACAAAATTAATTAGTTCTTTCATGTCAGAAGTGTTTTAATTGTTTTTGAAGAAAAAAGAATTTTCTACCATACCTAGAATTTATTTCAAAGTATTCATGAATTTACATTACTATTATCATAATGAGAATAAATTATATTATGATTGGATTCACTTAATCGAATCACATTAAATACTTTCTTCTCTTATATTCATACTAAAAAAAATTAAACATGATTTGACATTGAATCTAATATTCTAGGTTTCAGACTCATAAATAAAATCATAATGGAATTCGGTAAGTAAATAAATCATATTGACAAAAGGATAAATTCTTAATATAGAAAAAATTATTCTATTTTAATGGAATAACCTTTACGCTAAAATTTGTGAAAAAAAATAATGTCATTAATTCTGTTATAATATTGGTAAATCAAAATGACATCGTTCATTTAGTTATATTATGACCATTTAAATACCGGGTGTCTATGACATTATGAAAATATCAGAGAAAATATTACCTTTGGAAATCATGATAACCATTAGAATTATTTCTTATAAATACCAGATCATTTAAATATTTTCCAATAAGTTTTGATAGACTCATGTAAAGACACTATGTAAGAGATCTATTGATTTTTCTACTATGTGAGAGCTCTGAAATTTTCAAGAGTGAACAGATTTTTCTTTGTACATATATTCTTAGAGTTCATTTTTTTTGTGCAATTATAATTGTTGTGATTGCAATCAAGGGCTTGCAAGGTTAGGAAGACAGAGGAGATCACCACATACTTGATAGATGGATTGCATGGATATAAAGACAGAAAATACGATCATCATATCAAGGGCTTATAGGGATAACAAGACAGACCAATCTTCATATTGAGGGCTTTCTCTAGTAAGATAAAGACAGACATTCTTGTAAGTATAAAACAACAGACCTTTATCCTAGGTTATTAGATACCCTTTTCTTTAGGTCAAATAAAATTATATTCATTTTTTTACTTGTTTTATTACAATTATTTCATTTCTACAGCAATTTTAAGAGAATGTTAATTCTCTTATATTAATATTTCTATTTTTATTTTTTTCATCATATTTTCTTTAATTAATATTTTTTTACTCTGTATTATATTTTGAATATGTTTTTACTACAAATATGATTCTATATGCTTTAAGATTTAATATTTTTTTGTAATACTCTGCCTTATTATAATCATTGTGATTTTGATGCTTTTTTGAATACTTTGATAAATCATTTTCTATTGTGAATATGATAAGACGCTATATATATTACCACAACATATTGAATACAATTCTATTATCTATAAAGATATGATCATTTTGAGACCTATTGAATACATATCATAATCTACTTTATTATGATATATTTTATCACCGTACCCAAGGGTCAAGTCTGACTATAGTTTAAATACTTGAGAGGTGTTTTGAATATGATCTATTTAATATAGTTAAAAAAATACGTCTATTTTTAAAAACTAATGCTTTTAAAAATACAATTAACCTTCCCCCCACCCATCTTATAGTTTTCTATATGTATATACATTTTTATCCAACAATTGGTATCAGATCTTGGACTCTATATTACTAATACATACAATTTGTATCAAAGAAAAATCTTTGTAATAATGATACCATTGATTACTGTCAAACATAGGATTCCAATTCTTATACTTGTGCATTAACTTATCTTATCTTTCAAGTTAGTCTTAATTTTTTATAAAATTTTGATTTATAATACTTTTTCCACTAATGTGTATTGTCGAAAAAGGAATTATTGTATTGCCTTGAAGATGGAAGGATTAAATTTCGGATCAACTGATAACCTCAATCCCACTATACCGCTAATTTGTTATGGTAAAATTTATAAAAATTTGAGGTATATAATAAAGAATTTTGTGATCAACACTAGTTGAAAATTTTTTTATACCGACTATAGATTATAAAATTTCATATAAATAGGTCAAAAATTTTCACGAATCTAGAAAATATGGAATATAAATTGAATTACAAGGTAAGAAATACCTTATTATGTTATATGACAAATATATATATATATAGTCAAATTTCTTTTTTTGAATATGCTAATTTTATTATATATAAGTTAGAGATTACTCATTTCGGAACTTCTAAAGTTAATGAGACTAGAAGAAAAAAAAATTAGAGATAACTATCAATATTTTGAATTTCCTTATGATGAACCTATTGTAAAGGTACAATAAGGTTTTCTGAAAATTTTTAATACTTTACAAGATATGGGAGAGAAAGTATTGGAAGATTAAATAATTCTTTAAAATATTAGTAACATCATGAAAAATGAGTTGGAATCCAATATAACTATTTTTGATGAGTCAAGGATGATTTAAAATGTTACTCTTGATGATTTTTTTGGAACTCTTTTTCAATATGGGAATAAGTTGAAAATAGATGGTGAGAAATAAAATAAAAATAATAGTGGAGTTTCTTTTACTACTAATTAAAATCCAACAAAAGATTAGACTCCTGAGAAACATATCAAATTAACATAGAAAAATAAATTTATTGTTCAATCAGATTTTAGGGAATCTAATCATTCTGAAAATGAATTAGATAATCTTTCTCAAAGGATGAACAAGATTGTTGGTAAAAATATTTTTGAATATATTTATAAGAAATGTAACAAATAGAATAATGGAAAGAAAGATTTTGAAGTTTCCTATTTTGAATGTACAAAATATTAATATATTAGACCAAATTATCTAATCCTCAAAAGAAAATATAGAAAGAAAATTCATTCTGAGAGAAAATAGAAAAGTCATTACAAGTCTAAAGGAAAGAATTTTTTGAAAGCTAATGACTCATGGAATGCTAGTGGAGGAGAGTCTTCTAATTATTCTATAGATAATGATAATTTAGGACAAAGGAGTATGGATTTCTATGCTAGAATACCTTTTGATAATCATTTTCTCATGGCCAAGGTATGCACTGTTGAATACCTAAAAAATATTTACTTAAGTGAAAATTATTCTGATGAGAAAAATTCTAAATCCCTGGATGAATAATCTTCCTCATCAAAAGATAAAACTTTACCTTCATTTGATGATGTATCTAAATTTTATAAATTGCTTGAAAATGAAAATTTTAAAGTTAGTAAGAAAATTGAAAACAAAAATACAACAATAAATATTTTGACAAAAGAAGTATCAGATCATTCAAAATATCTTGATTTGAAATTTTTTAAAATGTATACTATTACTAAAAACCAAGAATAATATAATTTTTAAATGCCAAAACTTTTTAAAAAAATTGAGTTATTTTTTGAGAAATATATTTTAGAAACAAAACTCACTTCTAAAACAAATACTTTTAAAGAAAAATATTTAGTTATTAAACTAAAATATGATATTTCTTCTCTAAAGAAACTATTATCAAATTTTACTATTGTAAAAGAAAATTTTGATAAGATATATAAACAAATTCATCTTTATAGTACTAGTTTTAAAATGGGTTACACCTATAAAAAAACTTGTTTTTAATAACAATTAATTTTTTCCCAAAAGTGAACCCCTTTGCATAAAATGTTAAAGAGGTGGTCACTGAAATAAAAAAATTTCTTTAAAAATAATACAAATATTTATCCAAATAAATGAGGATTCTTAAAAAAAATTCTAACATTTTTTGATCTATAAAGGTTTGGGTTACAAATGTTAAATTAGGTTATTTTTTGGGGAAAAAGTACTAAAAACATGAATACAAGGTACATAGATAGTGGTTGTTCCCAATATAAGATTGGGAAAACATATTTCCTTGAAAATATTATCATGATGAAAGGTGAAAAGGTTACCTTGGGAAATAATTCTCAAGGAGAAATTATTGGTATTAGAAATATTGTTCTTCTTGGAAAAGCTTTAGTTTCAAATGTTTTAATTATTAAATTTATTAAGCACAAACTTATAAGAATAATTCAATTATGTGATGAATTTTACCTTGTGAATTTTAGGAAAGATAAATCTATAGTACAGAATTCCAAGGATGAATTCATTATTTCCTCTCATTAGCATGAGAATGTATATACACTTAACTTACAAAACCTTAGGTGCAAAGACATACCTTGTTTTAGTGTGGTGGAAAAAAAATCTTGGTAATAGAATAGATTATTAGGAAATTTTAACCTTAGAAACTTATGTAAATTAACTAAGAAATTATTTGGTAAGGATCTAGAAAACATATATTTGTTCTTAAAATGTCTTTGAACCTTATCAATACGTTATGAAACATGAGTACATTTTTAAATTTATTAGTGAAGTATAAAATTTTGATGCTTTATAATGAGTGAACATGGATTTACTTAGTCCTACAAAAACTAGAAGTATTTTAGAAAAGTAAAATGTATTTTTTTAGTTGATTATTACAGTAGATATACATTGGTCTACTTTATTGAAAAGAAATATGGAGTCTTTTTTTATTTTACAACTTATGTAGCCAAATTAAAAAAATAAGAAAAACCTTCCCTTGATAACAATTCTTATTGATGAGGGGTGAGAATTTGTAAATTATTATTTTAAAACATTTTTAGTAAGAAAGGCATTACAAACAACTTCTCAACTCCTATAACTACTTTGAAAAATGGTGTTTTTGAAAGAAGAAATCAAATTCTTCAAGAAATAACAAGAACCATGATGATTGAAGAAAACCTTTTCTAAATGTTTTTGGCCTAAAGTGGTTTACACTGCTTGTTATACTATAAATCAAGTTTAAATTTGACTCTTTTTTAATAATATTACTTATGAATTTTGGACAGGATAAAATCCAAAAGTTTCATACTTTAGAGTTTTTGGATACAATGTATTCATCTTGAATAATAATGATAACTTACCTAAATTTGCACCCAAATTCATTGAAGGTATATTCTTTGGATATTTCACTAATTTTAAGGAATATAGAGTTTTTCATTAAAATTATTTTACTATTGAAGAAATAGTTCATATCAAATTTTATGAAACCAATCCTTTTTTTAAACAAACCTAACCAACATCTTTATATGTGTCTTCTAAAACTTATTTTCAACCTTTAATAAATGATACTTATAATGAGGATAATAATCAAAAAAATAATTCGAAAGTATTTA
The DNA here is from genome assembly GCA_963277665.1 of Viscum album. Classification (NCBI taxonomy): domain Eukaryota; kingdom Viridiplantae; phylum Streptophyta; class Magnoliopsida; order Santalales; family Viscaceae; genus Viscum; species Viscum album. The sequence goes on from OY728119.1 coordinate 1,511,978,898, forward strand.
ATCAAGAATTGGTATACCTTATATTGATGAAAAGGTTTTAAAAAACCAAAGTTAGTTGTTTCTTAGGAATCATCCTAGTGATAATATCATTGGTGACGTGAATCAACTAATTAGGACTATAATTTATTTAAGAAATGAAGTAAAATATCTTTCCTTTCTTTCTCAAATTGAACTGAAAAATCTGGATGAAGATTTAGGTGTTGATGATTAGGCTAATGAAATGCAAGACGTTCAAAATGAATTTTAAAGTAACCATGTCTGCGCCTTAGTTGAAAAGGCTTAAGAAACTTCTATAATGAGAGTAAAATGGGTTTTCAAAAACAAGTGTGATGAAAATGGAATAATCATTAGAAATAAAATAAGACTTGTAACTAAAGGTTATAATAAATAAGAGGGAATATATTATGAATAAAACTATGCTCTGGTAGATAAACATGAATCAATTCGTATTCTATTATCCTTTGCAGCATTCTCAAATTTTGAACTTTTTCAAATAGATGTGATGTGTTATTTCCTTAAAAGTTATGTAATAGAGGAAGTATTTGTTGAAAAAACTCCTAGTTATGAAGATATAAAACAACCAGAATACATTTATAAATTTACCAAAGCTTTATAGGAATGAAACAAGCCTCTAGACCATGGTATTATAGATTAACAGGTTTTTTATACAAAACAAATTATGCTAACGGAACTGCTGATCCAACTCTTTTTATAAATAAAGATAAAAAGGTTTTGATTATTCAAATATGTTTTGATGACATTATATTCATATAAACTCAACATTATTTAATATGTACCTTTTTTAATCTTATAAAATATGAATTTGAAATGAGAATGATGGGCGTGTTTACATTATTTCCTAGTTTTCAAATTTCTAAAAAACCATAAGGTTCTTATATATCTCAACATAATTATATCAAATATATTCTAAAAAATTATGAATATGAAAATACTAAAAGTATTATTAATCCAATTGGTACCTCAAATACAATTGATCTTGATGAATTTGGGAAACCAGTTAATCAAACAACATTCAAAGGTATGATATCAATATTAATATAAATAACAGCTAGTCACCCAGAATTAATGTTTTTTATGCTTATGTGCAAGGTATCCAAAAAAATTAATCCCATTTAAAATATGTAAAATAAATTTTTGTTATTTAGAGTGAAATATGGATTTAGGTCTTTCTTATTCTTCAGGAAATGATTTTTAAATAAAAACTTTTTCAGATGATAACATTATTGGTTGTAGAATGGATAGAAAAATTACATTTGGAACTTCTCATTTCATAGGAGATTCATTTGTTTCTCGGTCTTATAAAAAAAATACACAGTATTAATTTTCACTACTAAAGACAAATATGTGGTATCTTGAAGTTTTTTTGCTCATGTGTTATGGATGAAACACACACTCATAGACTATGGATTGAGTTTTACTAAAACTCAAATACTATGTGGTAAAACTAGTTCCATTTAGTTAAGAAAAAAACAAGTACATCAACATCATGAAAAACACAAAGATATTAGGCACAAATTTCTTATGGATCACAAACGAAAAGGAGATATTATTTTATAATTCATCAGAATGCAAGAAAAACCTACAGATATTTTTATAGAACTATTACCTTTTGATAGATTTAAATACCTTAAACAGATGTTAGGAATGATCACTATAAAGTAATAATTCATATATACTTCTTGTTTAAACTATATCCTTACATTAAGTTACTTATTTTCATAAGGGAGTGTATATGATTTCTTTTTAAAAAACTATTAGTATTTCAAAATTTTATTTATCAAAAAAAATTATAATGATCCTTCCATACTTGAGTTTGTTTTAAAATCACAATTGGAAATTTTTCAGATTTAAAATTTTTTTGAATTTGAAAATTTATTAGATTTGAATGTTTTTCATATTAGAATTTCTAATCTAATTTGGAAAAATAATTAGATACTAATTTTTAAGATGGTTTTTTAAAATATATTGTATTCGAATCAAATTTTAAAATCTAAAATTGGAGGGTATTACTTTCAAATTGTTTCCTAAATCATATTATTTAATTCTAAAATTATCATATTTAGCTTTTTTAGTTTATTTTACAACTATTTTAATTAATCATAAAACCAAGAATAACAAATTATCATATCAATGTATCCACTCTAAAAGGTATTCTTATTTCTTTTATAATTTAACACTATATCATTTTACCTAGTTAATTTTTTTGTTAATGTTTTTTGTTTTTAATTTCTCTTTCTTTCCCAATTATATTCACTCAATAAGATTAAGTTTTTATAAAACCTCAAGATTTTATTTTCATTGAAAAAATATTTCTTCAGATATTCTCTCAGTAGTGAGATTAGAGATATTAAATATCATCCTTTAGAACAATTTGGAATATGAAACATCACCCAAGATTTCATATAAAAAGGGGAACCCCTCACATCCCACATTGTATGTCTCAGTTTTCTACCGTGAAGTGTTTCTTCATTTAAATCTCTGAGTCAAATTCTCACTCTATGTCTAAAATATCAGTCTCAACCCAAATACGTTGTCTCTACTAAAGTATTACAAAAAATCATTTTTCTTCCATGAAAGGATAGTCTCAATATCATCGTTTGATATGTATGATTCATCTTTGAGAAGGATTATAGAGTTTAAAGGTTGATAATCTTTATGTGTGGAACATTCTGATCCCAATTATGATGTGTTTTTCATAGATCTGGTAATATATTTCTCTAATTCTATTAAAAATTTTAAAGAAAATTAAAAAGATATAATCTTTCTCTAAATTTATGTGAAATAAAAAAAGATGACAACTAGGTAAGCTGCTATTTTTATCAGTATTTTGGATGAATGAGATTTATTTTGTCATCTCACAAACTACCAAAAAAGTGTACATTTAATAAATATTGTGCTGAAAATTCACTGTTAAAAACTAAGGATGATCCCTGGAAATTAACTCATTTAATTCTATATCACAAAGCATTATCCCTTTGGATGCAATGATTTTTTATTCTGAGAAGAAGAGATAATGATACTTTAAAATTATTTGATATCTTTGTTTTAGAATACCTGGTAAACATAACAAAGATAAAATTGGTAGGATTTAATCTTTTAACAATAAAAAATATACAATATGGAGTAATAAAGACTTAGATTTTTTATGTTCCCAATTGTTATCAATAAGTTGATTATATCAAGTATGTAGTATTTCAATATTGTGATCACGTTTGAACCCACGAGATAAAAGATAGTATTGATATGTGATGATACAATAAATAGAATAAGGATTATTTTTTATTCAAAATAAAATGTTTTTAATAAATTATCAGATTCCTGTATCAAAGTTATAACCATATTCAATATAGAAAATAGATAATGAAGGGAAAATTAGAAATGTTTATTCTCTTCTCAAAATGATAGAAAATAATCAAAATAAATACTTAAAAGAAGTTGTTGATAAATAGAAAGAATAAAGACCGAATGAAAATATAGAGAACCGCAATTTGGAATTGACCCATTTAAAGATCTTGTAGTATGTATATATGATGATGATGTTTTAGAAAAGGAAACAAAATAAAATAAGAAAAATAAAATTTCATCAGAAGCACAATTATGTGACATATTTAAGAAGTGTGTAGAATCAGCTTTTGCAAACAATGTTTTACCAACTCTAGATACAGGTTAAGTTTTACAAGAAACAATTATTGTTAATATTGATTCTCCCTTTATCAAGAAAAATAAAAGAAGTGGTTGTTAATAAAGAATAAATCTTAGTTAGAAAATATTATTTTAGATCATAGTCTCCACTCAATGAAGAGTTTATTAAATATATAGAGAAACATGATAAAGGTTCTTAAAAAGAAATATATTAAAATAAATAGAAGATTATGAAGGATAAGTATGTGGAAAAGTAGAAGATAGTGATGAAAAAGAAAGATAAGAAGGTAAATAAGAAGAAGAAGAGGAAAAAGAAGAATAAGAAGAAAAAGCTAAATAAAGTCAAGATAAATCAGGTTTATAAGAAAAGGAAGCAGATAATCTTTTGAATAATAATTCCAGAAGGACTTCTAAAGCCTCATCAAAATAATTATCTTCTTTGGGAATTCAAAAATAATAATTTTGTTATAAAATAAAAACAAAAGGCTCAATATTTTTAAGAAGTTGGATCATCTGATAAGGATGATAAAAAAATAAAAAAAATGATGAAGAAAGTAAAAAGGTTGTTGTGGAAGAAATTAAAATTTATGATAGGAACCAAAAGTTGGATTCAAATAAGGAAAAAAATAAAGCCTGTCAAGAAGAGATTTGAACCATCAAAAGAAACATTCAATCTAAATGAGAATATTTGAATAAAATTACTACTCAAGGTCTTGATAATATTTATCATTCATTACAAATATTTGAGAAAACCATTCCATAATTTTCTGGATTTGAAAAAAAAGTTGATTTGGTTATTTTGAACCAATACATAGATTTAGATTCAGTGAAAAATTTTACAAACAGCATGATAAGTTTATTATAATATTTCAAAGTGTTTAAAGAAAATAAATAATCTTAAAAAAATTGTAACAAAGTTGTGAAATCGTCATGATCTATTAATGAATACATCAAGATTTATGATGTTAATCATGGAAAATTAAAGAAATATTTTGATAAAACTGACATTTATTTCAATATTATTTTACGATATATGGCCACCAGGGTTAAATATCTTGAAACATTTAGAATCACATCTGAGAAGAAAACTCAGGATATCTTATATTTACAAGAAATATTTTAGTTTGTTATCAAATAGATTTCTAGATTTATAGTCTATAGAGATGACATTATTGTATTGAATAATAATAATAACTTTTTTCAGAACGAATCAAATCATAGTAAGATCAGAATAATCTTTTTAAAGAAAAATATAAAACTCAAGAAGAAAATATAAAGGAATACGATGAAATGATTCATATCCAGGAGGAAAGGATTCAAGAATTAAAAAATAAAAAACAAATATCTAGAAGATTTTATGGATAAGTTTTAAGAAGACATGAAATATTTTAAAAATCTAAAGACAATTTTCTGATCTTTTAAGCCAAAGAAATATTTAATTTCTTAAAACTCTTGTTGTATTTATGTGGTTTATAATGTCAATGAAAAACGTTTTAATCCAAAAATTGTGTGAATATCTTCCGATTCTTATTGGATAAATGTTATTTCATTTCTCTTATATAGTCAATTAATTTATTGTTTAGTAGATTATTTCTCCAACCCATTTTGAGGTATTAGAAGATAGTTTCCCATTCCTTTTTATAAATCACAAAGGGAGATAAATTTATACAAAAGGTGATAATTTTATTTTGAGGGAGATATTCATTAATTAAAGGGTATATGTACTTATAAAATAATATTTTATGATACTTAAAGAAGTTACTATCCTAAAGGGGAGCAAGTTGTATTCACTATTGTATCCAGATGAGTTAAAAATTGAGGTGGAGATATTAATTATATTTAATTCTGAATATGGAATTTATTAAAAAGATTAATGGACTTAAGTTCTTATAAGTTATTTTATATTTAATTCTTATGGTATGTGCTTTCCAAAAAGGTGGAGATTATTGAGTAAAAATTTATTTTTGACTTTTCAATTCATTTTTTTCAAAATCACAATCCCTTTCTTAAATAATTAATTAAATAATTCATTCATCTCCATAGTGTTTTAATTGTTTTTCAAGAAAACATAATTTTCAACCAAACATAGAATTTGTTTCAAAGTATTCATAAATTCACATTAAAATTATCATAATGATAATTAATTTTATTATGATAGAATTAACCTAATAAAATTTATTTAAATGATTTTTATCATTTATTTTAACTGACAATAGTTTTAATTGGATTTTAAATTGAAGCTGATATCATCAGATTCACACACATAAAGAGAATTGTAATGAAATATTGTAAGTAAATCCATCAGATTGGCTAAAGGATAAATTATAAATATTGGGATATTTATGATATTTTAATTGAATACCTTTTACACTGAGAATTTTTTAAACACAATCATTTTGTCCATTTTTTTATAATATCTATAAATCAAAATTTGACTTTCTTTCAGTTATAATATGACTTTTTAAGTTTTATGTGTCCAGGACCTCTCGAAAATCTCATAGAAAATATGACCATTGGAAATCAAGATGACCTTTGGAAGGATAGCCTATAAATACCAAGTAATTTTAATATTTTTCAAAAAGTAGTGATATACTCACCTAGATACAGCGTGTGAGAACTCGACTTATTTTACTATTTTGAAAGACCTCTAAAGTTCACAATAGTGAGCAACTTTTTCTTTGTACTTGTATTATCATAGTAAATTTTTCATTGTGAAATTATGATTGTTTTGATTATGATCATGTTATTTCTATTCTAGGAAGATATAGGATCCAATCACCATCTAGATCAAGAGCTTATGGGGATAATAAGATAGCTAATCTGATCTTCATATCGAGGGCTTGCATAGATAACAAGAGAGACCAATCTTCATATTGAGGGATTTATATGGTAAGATAAGAATAAACATTCTAGTAAGTATAAAACAAGTATCCTTTATACTTGGTTATTTGATACCCTTCTATTTGTGTTAAAAGAATTGTATTTGTTTTTTTTTCTTATTTTATTACAAGTTTTTCATTTCCACTATAATTGTAATAGAAAGTGAATTCTTTTATATTCATCCTTCTATTTTTTTATCATAATTTATTTAATTATTATATAATTATTTTAATATGTATTAAATTTTGAATATGTTTTTACTTGGAATATTATTATATACACTTTAAGATAGAATCATTACCTTTTTCACTACTCTAAAATATCGTAACCATTATGATTACGATACTTTTTTTGAATACTCTGATAAATCTTTTTTAAATGTGAATATGACTAAAAACTCTTTATGTTACCACCACATAATTAATAAGATTATATATTATATAAAGATAGAATAATTTTGTGTCCTTTGAAATACATATAGGAATCTACTTGATTACGATTTCTTTTATCATCAGACCTGAGCACCAAGTCTGATTACAATTTAAATACTTAAGATGTGTTATAAATATGATTTGTTTTATATTGTTAAATAGAGTTTATTTTATGGTTAAAAAAATATTTTTAAACTTTAAATTAACCCCCTCTTGAAGTTTTCCATATGAATATACATTTCGATCCAATAATACTTAGCAAAAATTGAAAATTTTATCCATGGATAATCTCACAATAATAACCGTGGTTTCTTTGGGATAGTTTCCAAATAATAAAAATACTTTCAAATCCATCATGGTGGAATGTAAAAAAATGTTAATTATCTTAATCATATCCCTATAGAGTGTCAATCCAGTTCTATAATAAGTTGCATTATTATATACCTGGTAATGGTTGAGTCAATCCCATTATGCCTTCTTTAGGGTTATTACCCCTATGCATACCTATGTCTGAACCACATCCACTTGTAGTATCTAGACAGAGAAATATTTCTATGAAAAACAAAATACTATATACCAAAACAAATTGTTAGTATATTCTTCTATGCTTATCTTAATTGTTTATCATAGGTTTATATTTCCAAATTTATGATTTCTTAAATCTATTTCTAAGGTTTCTACTAAAAATCCTCGGATACCAACTATAAAGACCCCATCTCAAGTAACCTAGAATTTATGTCACCTTTATTAAATTTTCATAAGATACATGAAATCATATCCCAATGGAAAAAATATTTTAGTAGTCTTGGTAAAGTATATATATACATGAAATTTACATAAAAATTAAAAACATAAAATACACAGAGTTATTTCATTGAGAAAACCATAAACCCTCAAATAATATCCCTTAATATCAATTAAAAAATACCACATGGTATCCTGGTGAAAATGAAATATAAGAAATAGATTATCTCACTTTCTAAATAAGGGTAGGAGTAAATTGGAATCCATTATGAATAAATAAGTACATCAAATATGAAAAGTAAAATAATTGAATCAAATTTTATTTAATCAATAAAGTGATCAAAATATCACCGAAAAAAATGATGATAAAATAAATAAAAATTAATATTATCATTGGAACGAAATATCTCCATGGATTTCATAACTAATAAAATATTCATGTGGATATAAATAAATTATATAATGATGAAAGAATACCTAATTTTATACATATGAAACTTTCAATAAAAATCACAAAACTATTTAAATCTATGAGTATAAACATATATAATTTATCCAACTGATTTATCTCATTAGACTATTTATGAATCAAGGATTATCTATTAACATTACCCAATAATCACTAAGTCTAATTTAATCCTCTTATGAAAGGGGATAAACATAATCAACAATAACTTTCTTATTGGAACACTAACATTTGAAATGTTAATACTTACCCAAATGAAATAGACATAATCATAAACCATCCAGAGTAAAGCAGTAAATGGTAATAAAATTAAATCCCACATTCAAAAAGATAATATACCATCCAAATTATGAATAAGTAGGATATCAATATAACTTAAACCTAGAGGATCACAAGTACAATAAAAGTGTTATGTCAATGATGAATAAAAATACCATAAAATGTCATTAAAAATATTTTTAAGGAAAATAACCTTTTAAATTTTAAAATATAATTTTAAATCAAGAAGTTCATAAAATATATTTTAAATAAATTTAATTTAAAATAAAAATTGAAAACAATTATAGTTCTCTTTAAAACATTAAATTTTCATGACAGTAGAAAACTATGTTCATGTCATACATGTTATAACAAAAAATTATTTATCATTTCTTAAATAAAAAAACCATTATTTGAAAAATAAAATAAATATTCCTTTAAAAAAATAATTCAATATTGTGTAAAATTTTATTTAATGAATAATTTTTATAAATTTAAAATCATTTTTATAAAAAATTGTTTTGGAACAAGAAGGATTTTTTACCAAATAAAAAATGAATTAATATTTTATTTAAAAAAATCTCAATCATATTATGTAAAAAAGGTAGAATAATTCCAATTATTGTGTTAAAATTTAATGAATAACTACTTTATAAATTTTTTATTGGTTTTAATATTGAAATAAAAAATAATTCCTCTGAGGGAGACTTAACTAAAAAAATTCTGAATAATTATGAAAATGTGAAATAAACCATGACCACTTTTGTGGATTTTGAATAATATACCCCATGAAATAAATAGACTCAAATTAAATATTAAATACCATGTAGTGAAATATATTCATTATGTAACATATCAAAATTTTAATTATACACACCACACAAAGGAATATATAATGAACATGGTGTATGTATCACATAATGAAAAGTGATATGAGAAAACCTTACCTCAAGTTCAACTAAATTCATATGTATGTATCCCCCTATGTAATAAATATAGTTTCATTATAAATATATTAAAGAAAAGTAATAATATATATCAATCCATATATGGTCCACTTATAACATTTTACCACCCATTTGTCAATAATATTTAATTATTGTTATTATTTCGGGTGTTAATTGATGTGTTTTCTCATTGTTGTTTTATAATTACAGTTATAGTTCTTATATATAGGAAATATCTCAATCATCACCAAAATCATATTAAATATATAAATATTAATTTTTTATTAGATACATCATTAGAATATTTCTTGAAAAATAGATATATAAAAGAAATCACATTGCTTTATGGAGATGATAAGTCATACGCACGCAGGAGAAAAATTAGCATTCCCTAAAAGGGTGAAAGTGTAATGAGGTTTCTGGTATATTAATTTTTTTAATTAATATAATTTCATATGTATCATATATTTTTATTATTTTTTTCCTTATTACTTTCTATATAAATCAAAATTAAAAAAATCACATCGCTTCGTGAGGTGGTAGTCCACAGTACACACAAGTGATATAATCATATTTTAAACAGAATAAAAATTAAGAATGTGTATGTGATATTATAACTCCAAAATTATAATTATATTATATATAATATATATTAAATCCATCAATATATCCAACCATGAGAAGTGTTAGTAAAATATGAGTTGCATCAATTTGAGAGGTGATAGTTTGTTGTACACACGATTAATGATTTTTCTCCCTTTAAAGGAAGTGGATATGGATAAATATTAGGCCATAAACCTTAAAAAATATATTTATATTGGATATAATGGTTTTATTATATTTTATTTTCTAGTAGATAATTTATGTTTGTAAATGAAGAAATATAAAATGGGATAGTGAATTCAATTACCTTCTCTTAGTTAAATCTTCATTGGATCTCTTATTAAGGAAACTAGGAATGGTCATTTGAGAATATCATAATCTCTACAAACTCTATATGGATATTTCGGAGGGATTGTGGTAGGTTTTGGTTGGGAAAATATTTTTTATTGGTCTGAAAAATTGAATTTTGTGAGTTCCCTTTTATAATTCAGGTAGAGTCACATTTTTGTAAATACCCAAAACTATTCAATAATGGAAAGTGAATATCACCAAATCTGTAAAAAATGATAATTAATGGTTTATATGGATTTAATGATTGATATACAATTTCCAACACACAAAAAAATGAATCTTTTAAATAAGATTATACTTGAAATCTATGTTTCCTTACAGGCACCATTTTAATTTTTCACTATAGTATGTAGTATTTTTTACCTAGGTAATTTTTAATTTATGAATAAAATAAAATGGTCCATATAGATTATTTAAAACCACAAATTATTAATTTTAAATCCATTTTATCAAATAAAAATCCTATGAGTGATGAATATTAATTTTAACATAAACACGTGTATTGTGAAAAAAGACTGATTTAACCTTAACTACGATAACAATGTTTTTACTATTTAGCAGTCAATATAGTCACTATAAAAAAATTAGTCTATTAATGGAAAATATACTAAATTTAAAAAAAAATTAAAATAACTTTTAATAAGGTAGGAAATTTAGAAAGTTTAAATCATTTAATAAATTATCATTTATTATTAAAGTACATTAATATTAATTTTTGACATTATTCAAGTAACATGGATATTAAAAATATAAATAAAATGATATAATTACAATATATTTTGATAAATAATGTATATCATGATATATTTATCTATATAATTAATGGAACATAAGAATTCAGCCAATTTGTATTCATTTTATTATTTTTATTATCATTAATTTTACTTTTCTATTAATTAAATAATTTCTAAGTTGGTGTTACTTGAGAAATTAATCTAAATATATGATTACTAAAAATTAAAAATATATTATTATTATTCAATAAATTTCATTATTCCCATAATGAAAATACCTATACATTCACAAAAGTTTTTTTCATTCTGTGAACAAAATATTGAGATTTAAAATCATGAGGGTGAATTTGTTTTCTTTTTATTTACATAAATTATTATATAGGTCACATTCATAGAAAAGTATCTCAAAAAGTTTTAAAAATATATCCAATGGTTAAAAAGTTTTAAATATTTTCCAAAAGTAGAAATTGGAATTTTTTTGGTCATTTTAACTCTTATATTTTGGTGTAGGTTCTAGGATGAGAGGAAGTCATTCTGATCCCGGTGAGCAGACATGACGACGATGGTGTAGGTCATGGTCGCACCCCCACCTCCCCTCCATGGTCTTCTCAATCCGGGGAGTAGGGTTGATGCTCCTCCATCGATACCTTTTCCCTCTCGCGATCGTTCATTTTCCACCTTCACTGAACCGTCTTCTCTACCTCGATTTCCTCCTATCGATGTGAGCCCTAAAGTCCACTCTTGTGAGAATGGTGTTCCCTTAGTTCATATTTCTCCCATGGAGTTCACGAATGCTTTGGAAATGCTGGATCTTACCCTGATCACTCGTTTTGGGAAGCAGAATCCCTCAGTTGATGCCTTCGACAAGTTTTTTTTTTCTCTTCTTGGAAGCTACTGGATCGGGTAGTTGTAAGTCTTTTAGATTCAAATAATATCCAGATTTGTTTTTCATCTGAGGAAGATCTGATTTATGCTTGGGCCTCTATTTTGAGAGCTTTCGATGGATTCCAGTTTAATTTATTTCAGTGGTCCTTTGATTTTAATCTGATGTGCGACTCCCCGTTCACAACGCTATGGATTTCGCTTCCCGATCTTCCACTACCTTTCTAGAATCTAGAAATTCTTCCATTAATCCAAAATATGATTGGCCGCTACCTCTGTTTAGATTCCCACACCATAACCATGTGTCAACCAGTCTCCCTAAGAATTTTCATAGAATTTGATGTCTCAAAGTGACAGTTGGACTCCATTGTCATTGAGATTGAAGGAGACCTCTGATGGAATAAAAAGGTGTGTTATGACTCTTGGGTTCCTTTCTATTTTTGTTTTCGTCATCTGTGTCATGATTCTTATAGATGTCATTGAAGTTGTTCTATTGGCATGGATATTGCGGCCTATGACAACTAGATGAATCAGCAGGGTAGAGGTGGGTATGGCCTCCCTTCCTTTGTTCAGAACGAATTGATTACGTGCAATCCAGAAGTCGGTGAGGTTGAAGAGCATGGTGATTCGGGTTTCAATAAGACTGTTCAGGACTAGCACCCAATTAGGACTGTTGAAGGGTCTGGAGATGGTTGTGCCAGTTCTGGTAAGGGTACTGGCAAGGCTGAGGATATCGAGTGTTTAAATATAGCAATAAAGTAGAAACCAGTTAAGAGCTTACCTCCTGAACCCAGTGTTTTAGAGATCTTCAATAGGTTACAGAGTGATCTGGTGAGTCCTCCGAATAGAAATTCATTTAATCAGGATTCCCAGACCTATGTGGTGGTCGAGGCTTCTGCAGATTTGTACAATGCACAGTCTTAGGACCTGGGGTACTCTACTAAAGCTCCTAGTCAAAATTCCAAATGTGCGGAGAGTCTTAATCCTTGCACCTATGCGGAGGTAGTGAGTGTGGGTGTTTTGAACAACTATGACAGGGTGGTACTATCTACTGGTGAGGGTAAGCTCAAGGACGGTAAAGAGTGGGAGAATCCTTCACATGTTGTTGGAAGGAAGTTGATTACCAGTCAGATAATCAACCTATAGAGGACGTTGTCCTACCTCAAACTAAACAACCAATTTGAGATTTTATATAGTCAGGGAGAGCTTGAAGGAAACTCCAACTATCCCTATGAGCCTGAATCTGATGGAGACGGATAGCCCATGGATGACACTGATTTGGAGGGAGCTAGTAAATGTCTTCACAACCAGAGGAGAAATAAAGGGAATAAGGAAAATTGGGACCCAGGGAGCTATATAGTTTCCATGAAGCCGAAACCTAAGGGAAATAAGGAATAATCCTATATTCCTAAACCGATGGAGACACGGTTATCCAAAAAAGAGGGTAAAATCATGGGGAATGAGACCTAGTTAGAGGCAGGAGAGGAGGATCAAACAGTTGGCGCCGCAAAGCCTCAACTACAAGTGAAAGGAGCCTCAAAGGAAAATGAAGTGGAGGTGCATCTGCATTTCAAACATACGAGGTTGGTGAAGGGGGATGTTATTTCCCCTGGAAAACAATGTGAGGTATGTTCTCTAGATGGATTTCAGTGCCTAAAGGATGAGGATTCAGAAACTCAGGTGATACTACTCATGCATTATGGCGAAGGAATAAAGGAGGATGTCTTAGTGATCAAGAAGGAGATGGAAGACATCGACCAAATGATAGAAATATTGATTCAAGTGGAAGTTTCTAGGGACCAGGTGGAATGGATTGACAAGCAAGATCATATATTGATTAGAGGATTCAATATGGAGAAGATCACTAAAGCAGAATATATGGAAGCTTGGGAATACCTTGCAAGGCACTATGAAGACAACATAGAGAAAGATCCAGACTGTCAGGTAAGTTCCCTCCCTTGGAAACTGTTGAGGGAAGGAGATTCTAATCGCCTTAAACTTGTGTTTAGAAAATCAGCATTTTCCTTTGTTGTTTGAACTTTTTGAGAGGGTTCTCATTATCCCCTTAAAAGTGTTAGAAAATAAAAAAGTAAACTTGGATCGAAACTTAACTCTTTTATTTTTAGTTTAACCCCATGGTATACTCTTTTTAAATTTAAAAGTGAAAATTATTTTTTACAATTTTTAGTACTCATTGAGGAAAAAATATGTTTACCTAATTATATAATATTAATTATACTTATTCAAATTTTGAATCCATTTTATTATATTCAAATCACATAAGTGGATAATTTTAATTTAATTTTACACTTTTGGATGTGATCAAAAGGTGGTTTTCTAAAGAGAAAACTATCATTATTATAAATGTTTTATTATATAAAATCAATATAAAAATGATTTAAATGACAAAATATTTTAAATTATAAAATATTAGAACTAATTTTATTTAAAAAAACTACAATATATTTAAACATTTTAAATAATATAAACGAAAAGGAAATTTTGAATAAATCCTAGTTGTTTTCAATATTCATAAAAAATTTATATTTTGAGAATAATATCAAAAAATCACCCAAAGATAATTTTTAATTTTATAATTATAAACTATAGTTATTTTAAAATTAATTTTCTTAAATTTTTAAAAATAAGTTTCAAATTATGTGTAAAAGGTTGACTATACTGCCTTTTAGAAAAAAAATTAGAAAACATTTCCATCTCATTCAAATGCTTTCTATTTTATTTATATTAAATAGATATCCATTTAATTTATTCTATAAATTTTTATACCTTATAATTTTCATGATTTAGTTATTAATATTCAATAACCTAAATCTTAATGGCTAGATTCTAATGGTCTGGGTTAAATAATAATATTTTAATAGAGTATCACATTTTATTTAAACTTGTTGTTGCGTGCATTGCACACTATTGAAGAGATTGAATTTATTTGAAAGTATATGTTTAGTTAAATATCATGGTGTTATATTATTTTCTAATATTTGTGTTTTATTCTATGTACACTATCAAATATTAGTTTCTTCTTTTAAAATGGTCAGTTATTACACATGCTCTCTCATCTTTCCTTTGTTTTAGTTGTGTTCGGGTTATGGCATCTTTCTTATTGGGAATACATCATTCCCTTTTTTATTATTAAATTTATATTTTGTACTACTCTATTAAATTACATATATATTACTAAATTCATTGATTCTCTCTATATTTTTTATTATTTATTTCTTCCTTGGTACATTTTCATGGAGATGGATGTGTGTGTGTATAAAAGTGTATTTGAAAAAAACCTATGATTTCATTTATTCTTTATCGACAATTGTTACCTATACCTAGATTATTTTAGGCGGTCTTGGTGTTTTCATGACAGGAATTGTCTCTAGAAAGACGGAGCCTAAAGGGATGGGTTGTGACATATATGCCTCATTTACCTTCTATAGAGAGTACCCTAACCAGAAATCAATCATTGAATTGTACTGACCACCCTTGGGATGACCATGAAAATCATAAATATGATGAAAATGATACATTTTATTAAGATCGATGTTATTAAAGGATCATTATTCATTAAACTGTCTCATTTATCCATGTTTAATTTTAATAAATAAAATAAAATAATCTCATGGTGATGTTTTATAATGAATGAAACCATTATCATGGAACTCCTATAATATATTTTTATATTATAATATTTCTATTTGAGCCACTTTATTTGTGGGTTTGAAAATGTATTAGCATAATGTAATATGTAAAATTTAAACTCAACCTATCAATTAATACTAAAACTTGGGAAACCATCAAGATATAAATCCATAAATTCATTTACGACAAAGATTTTTCTAATTTGAATAGTTTCCCTCTTTTCAACCACATGAGCTAGGTAGAATTAAATAGCATGTCTAAAAAGTTTCTCATCATCTTATTAAGTTATAAATGGTATGAAATAATTGAAAAATTATTGGTTTCACAATATATCTGAGAATTATATACAAAAAAACAATCCATACTCAAAGAAATATCATATTATACCATCAGCAATTCAAAAAAATTTATGGAATGGAAATCCCACTAATAATATATTTAAGGTTTTTAAAAATATTGGTTTATTTAATTTATCAACATTGAGTTTTCACCAAAATTTCTCAATTATTTTCTCGAGGAGATATTCCGATTATACTTATAAATTTACCAGAAATGAAGGAATGTGAAGAATCAAATTCAAACATGGTATTGGAATAATTCAAATAAAAATGTATTATACATGTCACCACTTCATTAGTTTTCCCAACATTAGCCATAGTGGTAAAAAATTATTTTGACACATATTTTTTCCTTTTGGTCTTTATTATTTCCCCTAAAAGCGACTAACTTCGGAAACTCGTTAGGATAATTCTCTCACACATTACAATTAAAACATATTACCATTATATTATCAATATTAATTTGATAATTTTACTTAAACTCATGATCCATATAGAAAATCTTTCAACATCGATAACACTTCCCATATTATAAAAGTAATTATCAATGATTATATTTACCTCACTAATCAAAATATGGGAACTTTATTTTTATTCCTATAGATTATATTGATGGATACTTCTTTATTTTCATCCATCTGGATATTTACATCTATTTATTTTTCATGGGACATAGTATTTGGTCAACTCCATTTCTACCTTCTTGACACATCGGACAAGATTTTCATAACATGTTTACTCACGGGGAGCCAATAATCATTGATATCATGGTTTTAATCCTAATTAATGTCTATTAATTTTACAAATAAGATCCTAGAAATTTTTTGTTTGTTTTTTATTAATATAAGGCCACCAAATCTTCCTTCTTTATCAATTATAATAATATTTCCCTTCCTATATCATACAGCCTTAAAAAGATATTTCATGGGGAATTATTTTAAACATATACCATTCCAAGGAATCAATCACTTCTTTATCTTTGATATTCATAATCATTGACCACAACTACTCCGCATGACATTCAAAATGATAAATATAAGGAGTTACCATTTTCTTCTCTCATAAACTCATAAATTTGAATATCATTTCAAAAACTTTAATACATCACTTAATAACCATAACTTTAGATGATCCAATGATTGCAGGATAATATTATTTCATGAAATTATCATCTTTAGACATGTTCCATCATGGATAATGTGGGATCTCTCAGGGATCTCTCATTATTGGATGCCACCTCCATTTATATAATTTTTCAACTAAGACATTATACTAAAAAACTAATTTTTTCAAATTCCAATTAATAAATATTGCTGATTTGGAAGGATAACATCCTCTTAGTCCCTCCCTACATTAGAATAATTATTTCCTCTATGGAAAACTATTATGAATAGAGAGTGTTTTAGATGAAGCAACATGGAAATATTAAAATTATATATCACCTCAATATAACTATAAGCGTTAACCATTCTAATGTATTCTATTAATAATTTCCTAATGTCTAAAATTTACTAAACATTTCCTCTAATAACAACTATAAGGGCCCGATAATTAATAATTTATAATATTAAATTATAATAAATCAATTATTTCCCTTATATTTTGGGATCATTTTATGTTTAACGTTTCGGAGAATTTGATCATAACTCGTACATAACAAAACCCCATTGTGAAAATTGGACACTTCTTATCAGTATCCAATATTTATATAATATAAATAATACAAATGAAACATGTTTTCTTCATCACAAATATTCATGAATTTAAAAATAACTTATTATTTTTTTTACCCATACTTCAACCATATTCCATAAATTGTTAAAAATGGGATGACCAAGAAAAATTTTATTAAGACATATAAAAAGATGAAAATGATAATTATTTGTAACATCCCAGGTAAAGAAAGAACACAAATTTTTTTTTATATTTATTAATATTTTTGAACTAAATATTAATTCTACTTTAAAGGGGACACTATGTTCGATGGTATACCTGATACACAACAATGGGTTTCTTTGAAATCTTACGTTGCACACTAATAATAAAATATTATGATTTTAAATGGTAGTTAACACCTAGCCATTGTAATGGTGAGAATAAATAGAACTAATTATAAAATTATTATATATGTTTGTTAAATGCTTTTACATTTATCCAATAAAATTGAGAGGATTAAAATGTGAATGAATCTAATTTTAAACATAATTTACTTTAAAGGGTTGATTTGCCGCATTTTAATGGATAATCCTATTTAAATATAGTTTTGGTCACTTTTTTATGTTCCATTTGAAAAAATAATATTCCTCTTCAGAATCCGGACATCAAAATTTACTTTGGGTAAATTTTTGGTATTTTTCTAATAGTATTCATTTTTGTATGAATAGTGATAAATAATGTATTTTGATTCAAAATTGACTTTTAATCTAATTTATCTATGGTTATATTATATTTTAAATTGGTTTTGAAGTTTAATTAGATTATATTTTTACCCTTTAATTAAATTTTGCCCATTGGAATTAATTTCACTTTTAAATTATACATAAACAAGTGTCAATCTTTTAATAGTTATTGTTTCTTAAAAACACGCTAATTGTTTTGACAATGGGAATTAATTTTAAATCTATTAATCAAATTATACATTTTGAATTTGGTAAAATAAACATAATTTTTGAATTAGAAATATCTAATATATCTTAGGCTGAATTTTTGGTATTTTTCTAAAAAACATCAATTTTTGATGAATAGTAAAACCACTAAGTAGTAGTTAAAAATCAGACTTTTCATTTAAATAAAATTTTACCACTTTGGTGAATTGAATTTCAAAAATACAAGATACATGGTTGTTATTATTAAGTAAAATTTTATTCAATAATATGAATATAATTTTTGTTGAATAGTAACTTTTGACTTTTATTTACTGCGGTTAAAGGTAAATAGGGTCATTCAAGGTAAAAGAAATATTATAATAATAGAAAATTACCTTAACACTTATCATAACATTATTTTATTAGTCATGGACGACCATGGGAATCCTTGGGTCAATTTTGGGACCCCTTGGGGACACTTAAAAATGATAACGACACTTTATTTTAATTAACTTAAAGTAAAGAAAAAATTGACATTAACAAATATCTTTTAGTATATCAAATTTTACATAGGGTTATATAAGTTATATTTTAGACTATAAATAGTCATTGGAAATATAAAAATATTTCATACATTATGGTAATTTTTTATAATTTTTATACATAAAATAAATTAAATTATTTATGACACAATAATGATGTAGTATGTAACTCATTAATAAATGATTTAAATAAATATGATTATTAATATTAAAATAATATCCAAAACCTATAAAATTCTCATTGGATGATTTTATTTCTACCATGGGTCATATTATATTCTACTTTAATTAGTTTTGGACCTTTAGAAACCGAATATCATAATATTATAAAATAATATTTTCACACATTCCTAAAGAGCCCCTCCTCCCCTTATAAAAGGACTCCACTTCTAACCCATCAAACACACCTCTCAAACCCATTGTATCATCTAAACCCTGAAAAAATAATCTCTAAAGATCCCCATATTCCTCCTAGAATCATCACCTTTGGAAGAAGGCAATTCAAGAAGTCATTTTTGTTCAAACTAAAGGAAGTTTCCAAAATTAAAGGAAATGATTTCTCTTATATTCTTTTGTTTTATTTTTTTATTTTACTTATCCAACCCCCTAAACACTTTTTATTACTTTATTTTATAACAACACCAGTGTCCTTAATATACTAGGATGTTTTTATGAGATGTATTATAACTACACTTACACACACCTCCATCTAATGGGTGAAGAACATACTGTTTCTGTAGATGGAAAACTAACGCCTCACGAAGCGATGATTGTTCGATTATCTCCTACCGCCTCTCATGGTTCACATTAAGATGGAACTGTATTTGTATATTATATATATATTTTGTTTATGTATTCTTTATTCTTCTTTATTTTATATTTATATCATTATTTTATGGTTTCTATTATGGGTAAAACGTAATAATTTCATTTGAGGATGTGTGAATTACAGCACCCTCAAAATGATATGACTCGTTAATTCCTTATGTGGGATGTATAAAGGATTGAATTAATGATATTATATATTATATTATACTGTAATTATAATATAACTATATATCATTATGTTTTAATTCCAATAAAATACAAAATATAAATGAAAGTAGCATTCATGCGTACGTACAACTTACCATCTCCATGAACGGTACATTTCATTTCTTATCTCCAAATGTTATATACTGTTATAAATAGATATATATACTGGATATATAATATATATATATATGATATCTAAATCATTTATATCATTTTGTAGATAATGTACTTTTGACCACATGAAAAAATAGTAATTATAACAGGTTCATTTTTTACTCAAGTTCCGAACACCGATAAAATATCCAATATGAACTCAAATAAATAACTAATTGTTATAGAAAGGTAATAAGTGATATAAAAGGAATAATAAACTTGAAATATATTCTTAATAAATTATAAATTAACTTATGTTCATTATTTAGGAAGAAAAAGGAACATAAAAGACTAGTCGGACTTGAGGTAAGGGGTTTCTTATCTCACTCTTAATTTCATGAGATTTCCATTGTTCGTCACTTATTTATTGCATGTGGTGTATTGTGTGCTTAAATTTGATATATATTATCATTATTATCTTTATATTCATGCTATTATGTGATTAATTTGGTGTTTATTAATTTTTTTTGTACGACTCGATTGATTTCAATGTGGTAAGGATTTTTCATCACACTCTTTATTCCCGTGAGATTCATGCTATATTAGGAACTATTTAATTTTGTGTGGTGTATGTATTGACCATGATTTTATTCTTGGTGTAGTATAATTTAATGGTTATTTAAATCTTCATGGTATTATCCTTCTATCATGTGGTGTATGTTTTGTAAGTTACCAAATCGATAAGGGAATTTCAAAATTCAATTTCCACTCATTCGGTTTTACGCATACTTCATTGATTATTTTACTCCAAAATTATGGGTAGAATCACTATTTATTATTTATATATTAATTTACACTCCCCTTTGTGTTGATATACTTTTGATACACATAATCACTTCATCGATAATTTCTCAAGTCATTGATATGAACTTGATAAGAGTAATCTTAACTCAATTCCTATTCGTTGAGTTAAACATCCAAGTCATTGGTGTTGTATTTACAAAAATATGTGCGAATGTCCTATGAATGATTTACACTTAATATCAAATCATATTTAGTGTATTTATATTTTTCAGACATAATTATTTCATTGATTTATCCTTAACCTAATGATATGGTCTCTATAAGGGATTTCATCTCAACTTACATTCCATTGAGTCTTCTTTGTTGTTATGCGCCAATTCACATTTATTTGGTGTATATACTATACTTTGACATAGTATATAATGAATCCATTTATTCTCATGATATTATAATATTTTTATTACCTCAATTATTTGTACTCAAGTGTCTCTCATTTGGTTAGTAACTCTAACTAAAATATCATTTTAAATGTTTTAAAGATTTATTCTTCTAAATCATTCTCATTAATGTCCATGTTTTAAAAATGGTTTTAAGGATTTATTTATATTGACATTAATAGTTTCAAATTAAAATTATTTTTAAAAGTTTCAAAGTGGTATGGGAACCTTTGATTCACAAATCTATTTTAAATAGATTCTTGATAAATAGTGATACTTTTGAATGTTTTCAAGAAAAAGGTGGATACTTCTCTCAAATAGTTTTCATGATTATTTTCATCTATGTCAATATCCTTCATTATTATTGATTTAGGTTAATTTATTTTTAATAAAATATTCCATATTGTATTGAATGAGTTATGTTTGACTGTGGATGTGCTATTTTTATACCATTCATGGTTTACGGTTAAAGTATTGGAATTTCGTATGGTAGTTTAATACGAATGTTTATGTTATGTTTAATTATTTTCATATGAGGAATTCATTGGACTTAGTAAGTGATAGGTGGATCCCACTATAGCTCCTCGATGTGTCGGTAGGTCTCATGAGACAAACTAGTGTCTTGGCATAAGGCCCTGAAAAAATATTATTTGTAGTCTTGGCACGAGGCCTTGACTATGTGGTTGTGATGTCCAGCATTATGAATTCCATCATTATGAGATTAGCTATCGATATTTCATGTGGTTATTCGACTAGTTGAATACCCATGACTATTTTTTATTATGGAATTATTTACTCAACTCATATTCCTACCATAAAATGTTCATGTTAATTATTTGTAAAGGCATGTGTTTTCCATTATTCACCATGCTTAATGTTTATGTAATCTTCCGCTGTATTGCTTACTCTTAATGAGCATTTGAGTTCACCCCTTTCTCATGTTTCATTTTCCTAGGATATGAAGAAGTTAGTTATGAGTGACTTTCAGGAATATTCTTGGAAGCTTGGATGTTTCTAAAAGAATAAATTAGTGTTGTTTTTCTTTTCAAGTTGTAGTGTTGAACTTATGTATGTATATTGTTTCCAAGACTACTAAACTGATCGGTACTTCAGGAATTTATTCCTTTTAATCATGATAATTTATTTAAATAATGCACTGACTCCGGGATTCTGGGCTCAGGGCATTACATTATTAGTCCATTTTAAAACAATAATTTCATGAAAAGGGTTTTCATATAAAAATTGACTTATACTAATTAATATTTAATGACCAAATATATTCATAAAATTAATTATAAGAAATAATAAGGTAAAAATTATAAAATTAGGGGTTTATAGAGAACCTGAGAAACCCTGAAAAATATTTTCTTAAAATATACTTTTTTACCAGAAAGGGGAATTATCATTTTTTACCTTTTAAATTCAACCAATTTCCATGAAAACTCATAAGAAAGCATAAAAAATTTATTTATTTGAAATATAATAAATTCTTCATATAACCCTTATAAAACCATTATCGAACACTTACTAATTAGAGTACTCATACAGTCGACTCCTATTATAATTACACAATGCATTGGAATGCTATATGGGCGCACCCATCAACATTAAATATATCAGTAATACACATCATCATATTATATAATGGTATCACCCATTATAAAATTATTTGTAAAATATACTTACTAAAACAATTTATTTTTCACTTTTTCATCATAAATCCCTGGAAAAAATCTTTTTAAAATATTTTAAAATAATTTTTTGGATATTTAAATAACATATCTTTCCATAACCCATTTTCTAAAAAAAATTACAATTATTAATTATAAAATGGTTTTCGATTGTCTAAATGATGAAATTTTTAATGGAATTCAATAAAATATTGGTTACAATGTTGGGAAATGTCATAGTGACCACATACATTAAAATAGACAATTCCTTTTGTCTATTGCAATAAATGTAAAAACACTCTGCATAATTTATATAAAAATATTAATTTTGAAACCCATTTAAAGAAAGACATAGGAGACACTAATTTCTCCTATAAATAACTAATTAACATATAAAAACATCTATAAAATAATTTAATGGTTATGGAAATTGAAGAAAAATGTAAAGAATAAAACTTTAATACATATAAAATAATGTTAATAGTTAAAATGTCTCATATCATGAGTCGAACTTATCATGTACATTAATTATCTACTTTAATAAAAAAAATTGTTAATTTTAAATGTGTATAAGAACCATTTTAAAGTTAATTATGCCTAAAAAAAATTATAATAAATTACTGTAGCAATTGAGTTCATATCATGTGTTTTGATGATATTCATCTTATATCTCTAAAATGACTTGAATATGTTGAATATTACCCGAGTTCATTTTTCAATAATCTCTAAAATAATAAATGCAAAATATTTATTAGTTTTTACCTAAATTATAATTTCAAAATCAACCATAAATTATGAATTTTAAAATTGAACAATGTTAGAATAATAGAGACATTGAGCATATATATGTATGAGTAATACTTCCATTTTTTCATCAATCATTATGGAAAAAATTTAAGTATTATCATATATTTTCAGAAATAATACGTATATATTAAATGAAATATTATTTCATTAATTATACATATATTTATTATCCTTGTGATGTGGTGATTAAAAAAATCGTATCACCTCATGGAGGCGGTAGTCCACATGAATAAACTAGTGAAGTTATCATTTTATAGTGAGTGGAAAGGTGATAAATTAGACATTTTTTATCATTTTATAATAATTAATATTAAATAAATAATATATATATAATCCATCATTATAACTCATTATAATAGGATGTGATGGAATACGAAGTACATTTGTTCATGGGACAGTACTCCACACATATGTAAAAAAATGGTTATGTTCCCCATTTGATATATGAGGATACAAATATAAGTTATTAAATTATCATAATAAAATCATAGTATATATGAGATATTTTTTTTATTATCTTATCATGGTTTAAATAAAGTTTAATAAGTTTTAAAAAACACCAAAAGATTTATTGGTTAAGAATTATACCACTTCTTTAGAAATCCTCTAAAGGATTACACCAAAATATTTCCTAGGATGGTGTTCTCATCAATTTAATACATCTATGATATGGGGAGGGATATAAGGAAGTTAATTTTTATAGATTGGAAAACAAACATTGTCTTTTGAAGTATATATAAATATATAGGGTAGTAGGTTACCCTTTATAAGATAGGGGATGCACTCTTGGAATTTCTTGATGTATTAAATTAATATAAATAAATTATCTTATTCAAAAATATCCAAATTAAAACCTTTTTAGGATACGATGAAGGTGGTTCCAATTCAAAAAATCCATTAAAATCGGTACATGTTTAGGTGATGATTTCACACTTTTCATTTTGTTTTAATCCCTTTTATCCATTTTGAAAATTACAACTGTAAAAAAATCACATTAAGTTATGATATTTACCTTTAAAAGGAAAATTATTCCTTTAAAATACCACAATTGATATTCTAAACCCAAAAATCCTAACTTTCCCAAATATACATTTTTTAGAAATTTTTTATCTTTTAATAAAATATTTTTTATTACAAAATATCATTGATATCAATTTTTAAAATCTGCCTTAAATTTGACATTATAAATATCATGACAATGATAGAATTTAAATAAAAATGTTCCACACATCCCTAAAATATTTTTATTATATACCAAATACATAGAGAACAATAATTGATTCAATTTATATTTAATTTAGTATTTTATAAATAATTTCATTTCTTTATCTTTTAATAATATAATTATTATGTCGGCACTACCAATGAATTTCAGGTTTTTATATAATTACTAAAAAGTACAAATAATTTATAATCGTGAAAAAATTAATTATTTTCAAAATAATGATTGATATTAACTTTCAACTTGAAATTTCCTCTTTGATAACACATAAAATAATTTAGAAATAAGATAGTGAGGTTTTGTAATTTTTTTACTGAACTTATTATAAATTTTCATAATCCTAGAGATATGGTATAAAAATGATATATTTCAATTAATTAGATGATATGGGTTCTAAATATGCCAATCGAATTGAAATTAGACATGATTTTTGTCATTATAACCCTTATATCATTAGTTTAACCTCTGTTAAAACTATTTTATCCTTAACTGTGGTAATATATTTTTATGGTTCTTTAAATTCATTATGAAAAAAAATAATTTAAATTTTTAACTAATATTAATTTTCATTATTTCAAATATAGAATTAATTTTATTGAATTAAATTCCTATAGTAGATATATTCGATTCAAAATAACATCAATAAGTGTGATAAAAAGATTTAATATTCAAAAATCTTCAATGAAAATATTATTATAAATTAATGATGTGTTTCCATATAGGAATTTTGTTTTTACCTAGACCAAACCTCAAATAGCTGGTCTATAAACCTATTCCAATTGAACCTCAACTTATTGTACTCTTGTTAATGTCACATCCCAATAAATACATCCATGATATCTCTCATTCCCACCTTCTTGTAAGACGCCATTGATTCCCAAAGAACACTAAGATAAAGAAAACCTCAATCAAAGGGTTATAAATCCTAAAAATTGTTAGATACCCTCTAATATAACATCAAACAACCCAATATAACACACCACAACCTTTAAACACTAGTAGACCAAACTATATCATCCTATATGGAAGGAGAAACATATAACTGACTATATGAAATCCAACTAATAATTCTAAGATAGAGTGGGAACCCAAGAGAATTTTCTACACTACCTTTACACATCACCTACCAAACCTAGAAGGTGTGTTCTCAAAATAGAAGACAAGAAAATGTTTTTTGAAAAAAAAAAGATGGTATGATGCATATGAGACTCCCAATTCCCCAATTACAATCATAAGAACACTTGATATGTACTCAAAATTAAATTAATAATTTATTAAAAATAATTACAATATTATAAATTATGGAAATTTTTCAAAAATGAACCAAGATTGACAACATGACATAAATATCAATAATCCATATACAAATCCACACTCCACCCCTAACCGAATCACCTAACTAACCCCATAAAACCTAAATCAATTATCTAAAAATATTTACTAATTAATTAATTAATTAAATTCAATGTGGAATAATGATTTAAAACTCACCTAGACACATCCACTCTCTAGAACTACAAAAAAATCATCCATGGAAGACCCAAAACACACCTATAACATCTAGAAGGTAAAATTATGAAACACATGACAGATAATTAAATATAAATTACCTTCAATGTAGTTTAATATCAATGAAAAATAAAATGTGAATCATACCTTGAAAAATATTTTATCATCGAAAATGTGCAGACACCACCACTATAAATCCTCTAATTAAGTCACACCAAACATCCACCCTACTATAATGATTACACCATGATCTAGGGGTATCAAAACTAAAAACAAATACAAGGACACTAAAAATTAATTGGAATAAGAGAAGGGGACTAATAGAGATAAGAGAGAAATATTTTTACCTCATGTTGGTAAGTAATTTTCATTAAATACAACTATATTAATTGTGGATTTAAGCGAGAAATAGTGGTATTGGGATGGTCCACATGAGTAGAAGAGAGAAATAACAGAGGAAGGTGATTAAAATATTGTTGTATAAAGACTATAAAATATTTTTTTAAGAGTATTCATTCAAGATGATGTTCCAAATTATGAACCAATCATTCTCTATAAATTTCAATGGAATATCCAACTTAAATTGTTTATCCAAATGGATTATAATACATGAGAAAACCATACTGATCTAGAATACCACTTTATCTCCTTGTACAATTTTTTCATGACTTGTCTAGATTCTTGTGAAAGTTGTGTCCCCTAAACCTAAAGTTCAGTCACACAAAATGGGTTACTATGGTATTTGAATTATTTTACCATAAAATCTTCAAAAAATATTCCAACTAAACAATGTAAAAAATAAATGTGTATTCCCTTATCCTCAAAGATATATATAATTTTTACTATATTGTTTACACTAAACTATGTTCCCTGGAAAAAAACCCAAAATATAAAAACCACACCCTTTGTTCCTAAATATATCTTGAGCACTTAATCCTCCTCCTTGGTATCAAAAAACACCAAAATAACAATCTATAATGGTCTCTAACTCTCATGATATGAATCTGTATTCAAATCTACAATGGAACACTCAATTAGTAAAACATTTATATTTTCTATAAATTTTTATAAAAAATTATAATTTTGATCATTATTGTTCCACTTTTGATAGATAAAATGTTGGGTCCTGTATTTTATGGATTTCAATAATTTTTATCGATGATTGTGGTTCTGGGTATAAAAACACACAGTCGTTACATTTAGGTAACATTATCTTGGTTTAGAAGTTTTTAGATTCAATGGGAGTCTATGGATGTCAACAAATGTAGTGTTGGGAGAAGTTATTATACAGATAGATATGTTTTAGGGAATATATTTTGTCTTTTATTAAATAAATTTGGAGCACAATATCATTTAAAATAACCTAGAAGTTTAGTTTTCTAGAGTTTTACCATAAGTGATGTAGAATTACAAATGGGAATAACTATATCTGAAAAAACCTTTCTTTTACATGATTCCATTAGGTCAAAATGTATCTTTTAATATCTATTTGAATAACACTACAAATTTGATAGTGTAATATCTGGTAGACATTCATTTGAAGATAATGAATATAACAAGGAAATCATGGTGTGTTTTTTGTTCAATATATAATTATATTTAAGAAAACCAATGGATGATTATGTGAATTATATCTAAAATATTCAAGGATATGATGAATAGTCCAATATTATGTTCATAAAATATTAGTATCCATGATTAACACATTATTCCTTACCATAATTATGAAATTCGATGATAACAATTGTAAGAATCTTTTGAGGGAAAACTGACTTTGTGTATGATAATGTCTGGAATCAAATCCTAAATGTATTACCAAAATGGGGTGATGTCCAATCACCTTTATGAAATGTGATAAATTATATTGGAAGGTGCTCTTCATATTAGTTTAATGGTATACTTAAATCAAAATATAATTTATGTGAAATGATCTGATTGGGTCCTAGAATAATATAATTTATGTGTGATAATAGAATACATATCAGGATGGATTAAAAAGATCTCAAATTGTAAATTTTGTTATTATTTATCACACCATGACCATTATTTTTCTAATTAATTTATTAGTTTTTTATCCTCTTGTAGAGTTGTTTTTTGAATTTTTTCAATTTTTGGAGTTTGGAGAATCTATAACCCCAAAAATCCATGGTTATTCTCAAAAAAGGTGTGGTCTAGTTCTAGGAAGTGAATAATAGAGTTTTCAATTGAAAATAAGTGTTTTAATGGATGTTTTTTATGATGAGTTCCTCTGTGGGATATATTGAAATGGACCACATCTATTTTGAAGTATGATAGGGATATACAAGATCATGGGGATTGAAGTATAAAATGAACATGTAATGTTCAGTCTTTAGAGGTAAATTTTTTGGGACCACTAAAAGTACTACAATATGGTGGATGATATGGTTAAGGGGAGTATTTCCTATATAAGATAGAGAGGATTTTGCCTCACATTGGTAGACGATAATATTTTGTTGTTTTTAGGGATTCTTGGATGTGTGTCACACAATGGTGTGCATCACCACACTATAGCAAGAAATTTTCTAGTTTTTTTTATAATTTTATTCTCTTAAATATCCCATAATCACTGAAAACACCATTTGTGTTCATTTTTCCCACCATTCGGGTCCAATTGAGTGGTTATATAAGTATAACTACCTTTATTTACTTCAAATTTTAATAATATTTAATCAATTTACTAGAGGATCCATCATGGGTTGGACTTATACTTCACAATTCTTCTTCTGTTATTTGTTTCCTACCCCTTTTATTATGTGTCACCATATACAACGATAGGGTTTGGTATTTAACATGTATGATATTATTCCTCATATTTAGGATGTATATATTGATCATATGGTAATTATTATTATATATTATAGGGTTTTCCTTATACACACTCAATTATATTTATGTGTTTCAATGACTCTTCCATATCAATACACCCCATGAATTTCAAGGTTTCCCAATAAGAAATTATTTTAAAATTATTCCTATTTTGTGAGATCAAGATGATTATTATATAGAATCTATAAATCTATGGATTCATTATCAACTTCAAAAGATGATCCCATGTGTTTTAATTATCATGTTTTTTATATTTTAATAAAAATTATATGTTCTATTAAATGATGAGATAGTAGAGGTTTTTCATAAGTAATTATGGTATCTATATTTTTTCTAGATCATTAATGTTTTCCTATGAATTAATTTATGGTTTTGAGATATTTAATAATTGGAGTTTCATTTGTTGTGGGGTTTTAGATCTGTTCACATTCCTAAATAGTTTTATTCTCATATAGTTCATCCTTATGATTTTCTATATGTTGTCCAAATATGTTTATTTATCTTCCTAAATAATGTAAAGGATGTTTTAAACAAATATTTTTATACACATTTAAAATAGGTTTTTATAGGATACATGGTTATTGAAATGGTTTTTAAATGATATTTTAGAATATAAATATTGAAATCCAACCCAAAAATGATGATTTTTTAGAAACCATGGTTGAAAAAAAAAATTAAAATAATTTCATGATAATCCATTACTAGTTTGAAAATATCTGGGCATGGTACACATCATCATTAAATGGTTTCATATAAATTTGTTTCTATCTAAATTAATAATAAAAGTAATCACAGTATATATGATATTTATAAATGATTTTATTTGTAACTTTAATATATTTTATTAGGGATGAACATTATCTTATAGGGTGTAAGGATGTGGGATGAGATATGTTATTCTGGTATGCTTGCATTGTGATTTATATGGGATTACTATTTTCACATATACTGCCATTATCTTCATGGGGATCCTAGGGATCCTAGTGAGAGATTAATAGATGTTTTTTATACTTTTTCTAATTAGATAGGATGGTATCAGAATCAATCATACATGTACTGATCATGGGGTGTTCCATCAATGAGGCTTAACATTGGCAATCTGGGAGGTTATAGACTAGGAACTTCGATGATTAAGATGATAGATTATTCCACCTAAGTACATCTTGGATTATTTCACTAGATGTTATAGAGTTTCCAAATACTCTCAATGTCTTCTTTAGATTATTTTCTATTCCATTTTATTTTAGGTGTGTTTCATTTTTATTATTCATTGTCTTCTATATTATGCCCAGTTTTCAACACCAATGTATTATCATCCATATATTCTTATTCAATAATTATTATTTTCTTTATTCTATTATAGATATATTTTCTAGGTTGTTACGATATTTTAAATTATGAAATTTATTGTGCCTGTTCTTTTATTGACCAGATTATTAAATTAATTATATATTATTATTATTATTATTTAAATATGATCTTGAAAAATAAAAAATTCATAAGTGAGTATTTTTAAAGATTCTAAAATAAAGATTTTATTATTTATACCGGAATAATCCGGTTATAGAAATGTATTTTCGAATGATATTGTGTGTACTTTCCCAAAATGAATAAAACCATATTTTCAAATAGTGTTATTCAAAATAGAATTTATTTTCTTTTTGTTAATTTAAAAATTAATTTAATCCACAATGAAATCCTATTGGGATATTTATGGTTTTGTCCTACTTACATCATAAGTTGAGTATTGACCTCATGGGTGTTTTAGAATCTTGTCTGAGAATATCGGAGTGCCTTTTTCTATACATCTTTGTTTAGTCTAATCAGGGAGTGGGTTTTAATAGATTTCTAGTGGGAGACATTTGGTAACATAGATATTAGATTTTGGTATTTTTTTTATTTTGTGTATTAAATGTTTTGGTTAAGTCACTCCTCCTTGTAATTTAAGTTTTAATTTTTAATTATAAATATTAATAGTTGGATGGTTGTTTACATTATTTATATCATTTTATTTATCTTTTATATTGAACTCATTTTATCATTTTCTATGTGTGTCCAATGAATGGATACATTGTGCTAAAAATTCTAGCTAAATTATTTTACATGAATAATTTTGATATTGCCTGAAATCATTACCACTCGGTTTGTTTTGAACCACAAACACATGATTCCATCATGTGGGTATTAAAAATAGTCTTAAATCATTTCCATCGGTAGGATATGGGGTTTTGATATGGGGAGACTGAGAATTATTTGTTAAAAAATAGTATTAGATAGACTTTTATAATTTGAGGTGCAATGGTATATTATAGATAAAAAAATTAAACTCAATAGGTCAATGTGGAAAGAGTATTACAAGTTGTTTTCTATACAGATCCCCATGTTACAATGGGATGTTGGGTTTTATGTCTTGAAATTTGAGAAAAAATTATTGATTTATGGAATATTGATATGAGAAAAGGTTATTTTTGATATTTTCTATTTTTCCTTATAAAAAAGGTAAAATTAGTAGTGGGACATGGATATATCACTTGTTCTAGAAAATTGTGTGAGTCCTTTTATCATGGTATTGAGATACTCTCATGAAATGTTACATATATTTCTTTTTCTGTACCAAACCATGTAACCATTATATTGATAGTCACAAATCACCATTTTTAATGGTATTTTTTATAAGTTTTAATATTTTTTTATTATATTATTTTTTGTGACTATTCATGAAAAACATTATAATAAATGGTAAATTATTTTTTCATAAAATAATAAGTGGGTTTTTTTAAAATGGATGAAATATGGTTTTTTGAGGAATTATAAATGGTTTCTATGATATACAAATGGAGTTTGGAATTTTCTTCCAAAATAGATATAATGTTTTAAAATCATAAATGATATTTAAATATTAATATCAAATATTGTAATGGAAAAAAATTAAACTTATTTATTATTGTTATTTGCTGTAGTAGTGTTAATATTTTTTTCATTTATTTTTTTTATTCAATAATATATAACATTATAAGAGTATGCATTATGTTTTTTATTATTAATTTATTTATTTTTGTGTTTTATTTAGTTATTTAGTAGATTCATCCAAGAAATGTCCCAAGGGATTGATGTTCTATCATGGTTTCTCTTTTAGTAAACTCTACCTAAACACCAATGAGAGCATTATAGTCAAACTCTTTACAAACATGCATGTATAGAAAGGTAATATTGGTCCTCAAGTGTATATAAAGTGGCATAATATGATTGAGGAGAACATTATACCCATAGTAACTCTTGATGTATTGAGAGTGATAATAATCTTATTCTTGTTTGAGGGACCTAATTACGATTGGTCGAAGCTCATATCTCATCCAATTTACAGCATTGAATTATGTTTGAATTACTTATGAACACATTAATTTATTTATATTTTTATAAGTAAGTAAATGAGGTGAATTTGATGAAACATATGACACTAAAGTATAGTTAAGAAATGATGAGGCAGTACACTATTGGTTTCATCGCACTGGTTCCTTTTTATTTTGTTATTGTTTTTGATGATTTGTTGAAAGATGATTGTCTGTGAAATTTGTCTTTATAGATATCAGTTTCAAATAAATCTCATATAGACAGTTTTTATTTAATGCACTATTTGATGAATATTTTAAAGTAGAGTTGGTTTCATTAGGGAAACTCATAAAAGACGGAAACCTGGTTTCATTCTAAGGTTCCCCAAGACATGTGTTCTTGGTTTCTTTTTAATAATAACAAACATAAACAATTTTATTTTAAATAGATAATTAATTATTGGATCATTCAAAAATAATATTAAATTAACATTCCAGTAGATTTTTTATATTTTTATATATTTCAAAAAAAAATATTTTACTACTATAGCCCAAATTCATTGAATCAAATGGACATTTTTTCCACTACATGAGAAATAACTTAATCAAAAATGAGACTTCATCTTCTACAATATATTATCCATGCAAGAAAATACTCTATAAAATTATATATACTAATTCCTTTCATAACCTAGGGAAAATTTAATAATAATATAATGTAAGAAAAAACAGTCAGTAAGGGTAAGAATAAGTGTTAATAATCATTGACCATATGTAGATAAAAAGTATGTAAATTTCAGCACACTATCCTAGGATGCCTTCCACTTGGAACCTAAACTAACTAACCACATGGTTCAAAAGGATTTCATGATCCCAACAACTAGTAAACCATTTCCTCACCATCATAGAATTTACTTTGGTAATTATTTCTCCCAAATCAGAGATAATAGATAACAGATCGTCAAGTAAGAGTCTAATATGTACCATCCATACATTGGATGGATAATAATATCAAACATGTAAAACTAAAAATTAAATTAACATTCCAAATGGGACATAGTTAAAAAAATATCTAATCCATTTTCATAAATATAATTAATCATCCATGAACAGAACAATACATAATTTCATGAATAGATACAACTTAAAGTAGCTTCAATGATGGATATCATTGTTGATACAATGATATTCATAATTAAAAAAACTCAATAGTCTTGAGTGATTCCCCAAAAAAACTCTATGAATCCTATTATTTCTCACCACCACCCAATTGACACTATATAATAAACGTAGAATAAAACCTGAATCCAACTGTAAACATTGATCCAAAAAAATATTTGTCTGAGCTAACCCGCCTAGTAGGTCTCTGCCAATAGAGTCTTTCTAATTAATTTTATAAGTTAACTTATAAATTTATTTTGAAATTATAACTTTAAAGTAACATTTGAAATTATATGTATTAAAAAAACATACGAGATGAATTTCATATTTCAAAAATATTTTTTTATTTAAATAAAAACAATCACGTAATAAAAATTTCACCATTTGGAGACTCCTTTAAACCGAAAACATCCTTTAACACCAAAAGTTCAAGTAAAATATTTTAATGAATTTATATCAGTGAATAAAAAAATTTAAAAAATCATTTTTTTACCTTGATTTATTTCTAAAATCTCAAAAATATTCTCACTAACTATTTTAAAAACACAAAATATTCATTTAAAATATACTTTAAAACCCCACACAAATAATTTTTTTAAAAAAATATGTTTTAGAAACATCCTTAAAATCTTATTTCAAAAATAAAATAACCCCACGCATATGATTCAAGAATAAAAAGTAGGCATTCCTAATCACAAGGAATATAATAAATAAAAATAAGATATGATTTCCATAATAATTTATGAAGGGGAAATGTTGCAGTTAATCCCTACATCTATATCCATGATTCCCACAACCAATCAAGAAATTAAATGTTCCTTGGTATCTACTATGGAATATCTACAGTGAGATGCATCTAACATTATTATTATTTTTATCTCATGTACCAATTGGTGTTGTATGTTGAATCCAATTCACAATATATCCTATTATATAAAAAAATCATCATTAATATGACACACCCATCTGAAATCTAGGATCAATTTTGAAAGGAGAGACACTAGCTATAATTGAACTAATAAGTGTAATACATTATTAGACCTTGTATATAGAACATGGGTTCCCATAACTAATAAAGAATTTATCCAAGTGAACATGCAAGACAAGATTAACTATTAAGTTGTAAGAAATAACTCTTCCTCACCCCCAACACCATCACAATGAATAACCCAAAATATCTCATGCAGAAATCACATAAAAAAACATATTCTCACTCATGGTGATTAAAAATCACCATATAGTGATAAAAAACCAACAAAATAAATAAATAACTTAGTGGTAATTAATATTTTTCTTTTGTAAACAATTCATTTAACCAAATGGCCATGTTGTCCTTTAATATAAATCATGGATCAAAATTTAAAGACATTTCACATTTAATAAAGCACGACATTAGAAATAAATCAACATATCAAATACCATTTAAAACATTTCAATATAAACCTTAAAAACATGGGTCTTCCTCTTTGTAATCCAAAAATGTTCCAAAGGTCGTCTATTTCCATCAAATACACTTTACAAGAATAATTTAGTCATTTTTTACAAGGGGTAAACCACACACTCTTTTATAAACAATGTTTTTAAATTAATTAGTGAAATTATTATAAAATATGTTTGAGTCCATAACCTCAAATTAAAACAATTTAAACATTAAAACATATTCTTCACTCAATGAAAAAAATGGATAAATATCCAATAAGAACTTTCAAGACCATTTTAGAAAATCATAGAGAAATTTTTCAATATATTAGCACATAAAAACCATCCATTTGAAATATTAAAACATGGAATTAAAAATATAAATTATTTATTTCAAGAAATATCAATGAAAAGTTTTCAAATAATCACATTGGTATTATACTTATTCAAAATTCAAATAAATAAATATAGACAAAACATGAAAAAACTGAATTCCAAAAAGAAATAATTGCTTATAAATACCCACTTTAAAGTGCTGGAAATAATTTACTAACATTTCATATTAAATTAATACCACCTAAATAATCATTAATACATCCTATAAAATAAATTAGTGGTTATAACCCTACCATAGGACTATCTCAATACATACCCCGAATCTTACATAGTGAAATGGGGTTTTAGGAGGATAAATAAACCTTAGTAAGAAAGAGGGAATTTGAGTACAAGATAATGTGAACACGATTTACCTTATAACCTATATAAAATCACCATTTATGGATAAAAAATAGATGGGTGAGATAATAAAAACTCACTGGGCTTCCAAGAGTTAGGTGATGCATATTGGGGAAGAAAGGGGGTGATTTACACTTACACTAAAGGAGGGAATTTTAAAATAAAAATTATTTTTTATGTGATCTTGGTAGACCAAAAGGTTGTTAAAATCATCACCCAACCATTCACATGAAACTTCCTCAACTAAAACCACCCACACTATTTTTTTGAAGCTCTTCATGGTTTTTTAAAACCATAAAAATCCATAAAAAATATCTTTATCCCCATGATATAACCCTCCTCCCAAGAACTGTAGGGTTACCCAAAAACTTATGGGGTAACTATAGAACACCTAGAAAAAAAATATAAATCTCAAAAATTCAAAACAAATAACTACTGGGACTAAAAATTACTAAACAAACATTAAACAAAACAAAATAAGTTTACCTTGAATTTTACGTGATATTGTTCTCTCGATCATGAAAATTTCAACTCCTAGAAAGTATGTCATCCAAAACCAAAGGAGATATAGTATATTATATCAAAATAATAAATAACTCAAAATGACCAATTAACATGATATAAACTCAAGGGTAAATAAATTTGATCCTGGAAAATGTAACAAATAATATATATGATTCCCAAATGTCTCTAAGAAAAATGGAACATGAACCTAAAATAGGATGTTCGAAGTAAGAGATGGTAAAAACATGTTCTTTTCACAATTTATAATTATTCTAACTTGATCCCACATAATAATTATACTAAGATATGCTACCTCAAGACAACTTAGAAACATTGGGAGAAAGGCAGCCTCAAATAAATAACACTTACAATACAAAAGAAGTAAGAACAACCACAAACAATTATAAAATAAATGACACAATATATCACCACTCAAAACAAAAAAAAGAATAACTGAGTCCCATAAACTACATCACCCTCACATAGTTGATCCCAAACCAACCAATACAAATAAAATATATCAAATGAACTCAATTTTCATATCACACACATGAGTTATCTAGATATTCACCTAATGCAATTAAAATTTATAACTAATGATCACCATAAAATATAAATTCCAAAAATTGATGTAATAATCACTCCCATGAAAGGTTCTACCTTATAAGGAGTCCGAAAATAAAATCATCACATCCAACTTCAGAATAGTGAATAAAATAATAAAAAATCCCACAAAATCCAAACATAGGGGATATACCACCAAAAAATGATTTCTTGAAAAAAAATCATACCTTAATTATGAAACATTCTATAAAGGGAGCAGTAATAAGTTTCCAAATGTTAAGAGACCAATTATCCAATAGCTCAACCAAAATTAAATATATAAAAAAATATCTTAATATTCAATCATGAAAATGATAAACCCAAGACCACTTTCCAATATTTATCTTATCAAACCTATGAATATGAACTAAAAAACTAAAATTGATGAAAACTCTAGGATAATTATAATTAGAGGTATTATAATGAAAAATAACCCCACACTAGAAGGAAAAAATGGTACTTTTGTTCCTATAAGAAGAACCATTCTCCTTAGCATTTTCTCTTCCTTCTTCTCATCATCAATCACTAGGATACCCTCATTCTGAATAGAGAGATCCAAGACAACAGTCAACATTATCCTCCTAATATGTTATGCATCAAACCAAGATGCATCATTTAAAACTTCCTAGAATGATGTTTGTCTAGATACACATATAGATAGACCAAAATCTGGGAAAAGACCATCTCCACAGAAATGAGAATTCTTGGATTCATTGATGAACGTCCTAAGAAAGAAGATGAAAAACAACTAAAAAGGGTCAAATGTACTACATCAAGTATCAGTTGACCTAATTAAAGATCAAAATATCAAACTCCTTATCTACATTCATAAACTTAGGAAAAAACAAATTATAATCAAAATTCTAAAAAATCCCTAGAATACCATCACATTGTTGAGTAGCAACCATATACACCCACAAAAATTAGACAAAACTGATAAAAAATATTTTGATAGATCCCACCCATGATGCTTCAGGTGTTTTGTGGGAATGGAGGAGCATATAAATCTCTTCCAACCACCATACTACTTCTATTTCCCCTTTATAAATATTTAAATAAAGTGTAAACTAATTCAAGAATTCTATGATAGGGATGAAAATAAAATAATATTTTATGTCCACCACTCCAATGGATTCTGGGTAGATTCTAGAATAGAAGGGTCTTTTTTGAATGTTCTGGGAGGTATAAAATAAACAAAATTAGACATGGAAAACATCATTTAATGCCACAATACATAAAAAAATAGTCCTATAATATAATCATAATCAAAATTTTAAAATAATATACAAATATAAGGCCCATCGCATTTATTTCATGAAAAGAAAATTTTCTTTTGAAATTACAAACATTTACCAAGGAATTTTGAAATTACTATCTATAAAGGATTACACATTAAAGCCAATATAAAGCTTTTATTTGAAAAAAATACAACCTTGGTGGATGTACATCACCCAAATATGGAATGACATAAAATCCTTTAGAAAATTATATTATATTTTAAAAACCAAAGCATTCAAATAATTCTCATTAAAACACACATCCCTTTTATAACACTTGTATTTTTTTTTGAAATAAAATCTCCATTTTCATTCTAATAATACACAATTATTCTATTTGGAAAAATCTAAATTTAAACATTTTCTAAATAAGACAATGGAAATTTCAATTTAGTAAAACAATCCATGAAAACCCAGTGACATTCCTCACTTTTGGAAACACATAAAATAGTGAATGAAATTGAAAAATTTTAAAAATTTCCTCTATTTTTTCAAATAATGATTAAAACACCCAACCAAAGAACTACAAACTAATTTAAACAATTTTTTTTGAAAAATACATCAAAATACAATCAATACACTCCTCAATCCACCCCAATAAGTGAATGTCACTTTTTGAGAAATATAGATCCAAAATGAGTAAATAATTAATTATTATTTAAATAAGTATGTGATAAATATGGCCTAATTGGTTGGGAAACTATTTTTTATCATGAAACACACTATATTAATGTGATAGAAGAAAACATTGTAGACCCCACTTAGTTTTACTTGTCATGCAAGAAAACTATACAGCTCATGTTCTCCTCCAATATCACCCAGAAGCTGAGAAAAAATACTCAAAATCTAATAAATTATTAAATGGGATAAAAAAATAAATTCACAAATAAATACAACATGAAAAAAAATTAAACTCGAATTTAGAATTTGAAATACAACTTCCCAAGGTATAATGAGGATTAGGATGAAAAAAATACTATAATTACTTTTCCATCCCTTACCTCCTTATACCTAGCAAACAATTTCTCATTTTTATCAAGAAACTAAAAAATAAAAGATCAATACACAAGATCCTTATTCTCTTAATAAGATCAAAAATATCAGATACCATTTTATTGTGAAACATCCCTGGAATTAATACACATGGCACCTAAACTGACTCGCCATAAGGACCAAAAGGCATTCTTGATCCCCAAGGTTTGTAATATAGTTCTTTGGCATCCCAGGATTCCCATTTTTAATTATTTCACAAACATTTTGATAATTTAATGCATAATTTTAAAATATTGTCAGGCATGAACTATCATTACATTGGATTTCTATACAATATCAAATATATAAAAATAGAATATAAATAGACATTATAAATTACTCATAACCAAAAAACATAGATCAAACCGATTTTCATAATTATAAAACAGAATCCATAAACAAAAAAATATACCATTGCATGAAATGATGAAAATGAATACAGCTACAAAATTGGCCATAATGTTCAATACGACACTAACCATAATGAAAACACAACCTCAAGAAACATGGTCCAAGACTGAATCCACGTCTATTCAACCTCTATCTCCATAACACAGCCCAAATCACCCCATTTTATCCTCAATGAATAAAAATCAATATAAAATAATGGAGAATAAAATATTTATTCATGAGATAAAAACCATGTTTGTCTCTATTAACTGAGGATATTAAATTAATTTAATTAGTAAATTATTAAATGATAGTTTGAAAATATAACTAAAAGTAAGAATTCAAATCATAATCATGTGAAGTCATCTAAAATTTTCAATTTCACATTTTAAAACAATTCCATTTTTTTAATTAAATGAAAAAAAATCAATTTATAAACATTTCACCAGTTTAATCCCCATTTTAATAAAATCATTTCAAAAAAATATCAAGTCAAAAAATCTATTAGGAATAAAAAACTAAAAATAATGGTTTAAAAATCATTTTTTATGATGAAATATTCTTAAAACCTAAAGGTGGATTTTACCAAAACTTTTTTAAAATTTGAAGCAACATTTTGAAATATAATTTTTAAAAAACCAATAAAACATATTTTAAAATGGGTTTTCAAATATCATTTAAAAGAGTTTTCATTAATGTAATAAACCAAAACATATGTTTCAATAATTATAAACCATCCACCACAAGTCCTAAGGAAAATAATAAAATAAAGAATGATATAGATTCCATAATAATATATGCATGGGAAATGAAAAAATCAATAACTAGATCAATACCCACTATAGAAAAAACTAATCATGAAATTGATTGTATTTTGGTTTGTACCTTGTAATCACTAATGTGTGACATGTTTATCATTTATAATATATTTCTCTCAAGGACCAACATTATTTGAATTATAATTTAAAACCACAAGCTATCCAACTATCCAACATAAGAATCATTATGATTACACAACCCTCATATCCCTATTTCATACTATAAATATAGGTCCACTAGTGGCATGTGAAAAAACTGAAGTAATATTTTATTATAACTCTAACATTGTACAATAGATAACATGAACAATAATTATGTGAGGAAAGTGAGTATGGAAGGAACAATTAACATGATATTATTAACCAATAACTCTCCCTCACCCCCAATACACACGTAATAAATTCCCCCATATATCTCATTGATCCACCAAATAAACAACAAAATTATGACTAAAGGGGAGAAACACAAATCACATGGTGATATAAAACCCCTAAAAGGGATAAATAACTCAAATGGAAATCATGTGGGATCTTTCATAACCATCCACTTGACCAAAGTTCAAACTTATAATTTGAAAAAGAGCATGGATATGAATTCATATCCCTTTCATATTTCATGAAACACCAGTTTGGAAATTGATGGAAATATCAAAAACCAATTAAAATATTTATAAAACTCCCCTAAAAAATGGTTCAACCTCTATGACATCCAAATCATGACCAAATTAACACTATTTTAATAAAATATACTTTAAAATCTCTATTAAGGCATTTTTATTATGGATAAAATACAAATTAATTACAAAGTAAAAATTGAATATTTTTTAAAAATTCCTTTTAATATCACATTGAGGTTAACATCTCACTATAAACCAATATCCACAACAAAACATAGTCTCCAATAATTGAAAATGAAAACTAGATGAAAATCCAATACACACTGTCAAAAAAAATTCGAATAAACTCATATAAATATCCAAAAAAATAACAAAGTATAAAAACATTCCATTTCTATTCTGAGAATAAGGAATTTTAAATAGAAACCCTTTCTGTAATAAAATTAATCACAATGAAATTTTTTAAAATAATATCCAAGATATCACATATATTAAATCATACAATAAAATGTAATTTTGAACACATAATCACACATTAAATTCCAAAATTAAAAAATTTCATTGAAATAATTACCTTTAATAAGTGTAAATTATACGTAAATATGTATCCTTTAATGTTTACCACTC
Organism: Viscum album; assembly: GCA_963277665.1. NCBI lineage: Eukaryota > Viridiplantae > Streptophyta > Magnoliopsida > Santalales > Viscaceae > Viscum > Viscum album. The sequence goes on from OY728119.1 coordinate 1,512,020,909, forward strand.
AAATAAGTTTGATAACCACATGTATAAGTGACAAGTGATCTATAATCTTGGATAGAGTCATCCTAAACCCAATCCTAATATTATAAAGCAGACAAAGGTATCTAGAGGATCAATAAACCCTATAAAAAAGGAATTAATGGAAGTAGAAATCATTAATTTCTACTTATGTTTGAATAGTGGATTCTAAAAAAAGGTCATGTTTTATGTGATTATATGTTGGTTGTAGTGTTTTTACACTTGTTTTTTCAAAACATATGCTAACTATTCACATTCCATTTCCTCAACCAAGTCCAACCACTCATTTTCTTATAGAGGTATACATGGTATTCCACACTATGTTGAAACCATGAAAAAAAAACTTTATCTCCATTTTATCCCCTTTATAATGAATTTCCACAGTTACCCCATTCTATATTAGCTAGTCATGCAATAGCTGGAAAACCTCTTAAACACTTATTTATTCTATCCCAAGATTTATTGGGACATGTAATGACCAAATAAAATATGAAATTTAACAAAATATTACTATAGTGTCATGTGTGTGTCACGTAAATGTGTATAATCAGTGTGCATAAGAAAATAATACCCCAAGAAGCCTAGATCAAAAGTCTTAGGTCATGAAATGATTCTTGGTATAATATAACAATCTAATCAAATAGTGTTAAAACATGTTACAATAACAATTATCCATCAAATCATAGGGTATTCATAAGATTAAGGAAATGAGTTCATCATAAACATATCCATGGGAAAAAATATCCAAAAAATTCAATAATTTATACCCTTTTATATAGTAAAAATATGAATTTATGTCAACTCTTTTAAATTGTGAAAAAAACCATGTATATATATGAATCATTAACTTATTAGATATAGATACAAAAACAATTTAATGGAGGGATATATAGGAACTATACCATCATCAACCAAACATATTTGTTCCATATGTAATCAATCATTTATCATATCATAAAAAATAGTAACAGAATGTGTTTTATTCAATACATCATAAAGAACCCATGATAAATAATGGATTTCATATCCTTTTCTAATGGATTCTCATAACTAAATATTTAATAATTCCATCAATAAGAATATCATTTTATACAAATTGAAGATTAATGAGAATCCAAATATATTTAGTAACACCTTAGAAAATATCCATTAGTTATTATGATGATGTATAAGGTGTCCACACCATATTGATTATATTTAAATGGTTTAGTAAATAATTTCTCCAATAAATCTATATGTTGAATCTTGGTTTATAAAATTTATTCAATGAGATGGAAAATATAGTTTATACAAAGAAAATTCATTATATGAAATGATATAACTATTTAATGTGGTTGGATATGGAAGACAAAGGTTATTATAATTAATTTCATGGATAGATAATAAATATATATAATCCATACATATAAATAAAGATTATCATATAAATTAATGAATATCCTTAATCAAGAATAATTTATCACAATGGATTTTGAAATAAGTGAAAAATATTTTTTTGAGATTTAGAAAAAAATAACTTTTTAAAATGGGAAATACATATAATATTTTAGAATCATTTTATAGGAATTTTTTATAAAACAAGAAAAGATAAACCATGAAAATGTATAGATAAATTTTTATGTATAATAAAAAAATCCCAAAATAATGTGCTCACATGAAATCATTAAAAGAATTTTTTTTCTAAATGACAACCCATAAAGAAAATTTTTAAAATGATTTTTTTAAACATTATCAGATAATGATAAAGTATTTAGATGTTAACATAATCTAATTTTCTTAATAAATATTGATTTATCAATAAAATATGGAGTTGATTGTAGTATATATTCTATTTTTATATTTTTTTAAACATATTTTTTGAAAACTGCATCGCATTAAAATATTATGTAACATCAATCATAAAATATGGTAAATGGAAAACAAATCTCACTAAGGATAACTAGTGGAGAATAAAGTAAATTTTATATTAAAAATATTATCTATAAAAATTCCCCATAAGTATTATCACATTTATAATATCTTTATTTCAGGAAGTGTCTTGGAATAAAAATAATTCTAGTAGATTAAAATATAAATAAGAACCCTTAAAGGTGAATTATATTTAAATTTAAAAAAAACTATCATACATAAAAAATATTCGTTATATAATATGATAAATATGAATATGTACACTATAAAATTAAGTCATTTGAAAATAGGATACATAAACCAAGAAATGGTAATTGAGAATAAGAAACCCTTAAAAGTAGCATAATCATTTATGTTAAAGCCATGTAATAAAGTTCTTTTTTGGAAGAATTGTAAAACTCTGAAATATATGAATGAAAAAAATTATAAATAATTCATTTCTTAGAATAAATCAATCATGGAATAATATGGTTTAATAACAAAGATCAAAAATTAATGAATGGAAATTAATTTAGAAAAAAACATTACACCCATGTTATAATTTAAATTGAAGGGAATTTTTAAAAAGTACATGATATAGATCTTTAGGAATCAATAATAAAATGAATATTAAAAGTTTTTCATTTGGAATATATCACTCAATATTACTGATTTAATGGTCCAAAATAGGAAATATTTCTCAGTAAATTAAATTTGAGATAGGAACCCCCTACCTAGTTTTCCCTACTTAGTTAAATGCATTTTTATATCCCATATAAAAAATATAAATATATTATTATTTGACTTAAAAAAATACCAATATAAATTACCATTTATATACTTCATTTATGATAATTTATTTTTCTATATTTTTATTTTACATGATAGTTTTACAATAAGGTATTATTAACTAGAATTATTTCATGCATTCTTTACAATGTTGATTTCTATATAAATTACATGATACATGGTTCATATTTCTTAGATTATTTATGGAAATTGAATTTACAATATATATTTATTTATATCTATTATATCATTCAATAGTGTTTTTAGTTGTTTTTTCTAAAAAATGAATCATTGGCAGCCTATTTCAGTAGTTTTAGGAATAAATGGTGATATATTTATAAAAACTAAAAGACAATATATAATATTTTTAATACCATAAAACAATCATTATTTTCCAATTATAATATAGTAATATTATTATTTAATTTCTCGTATTCATCCATTGTTGTGATTTATATCATTGTTCATGTAGGAGGTTAAACTAACCAAACCAGGAACATTATATAATTAATTGATAAGTTTGATAAGACGTTCGTTTAGTTATAATATCATTATTAATGAATTATAATGGTTTTTGTTATGTATTCAATAAAAATGTACTAGATTTCAAAAAATATTAAATGAATTAATGAAAAATACACAACCTTCTTGTAGGTTTTAGTTCACATGTATAGAAAAAGGATGTTTTCGTTTTTTATATGTAATTAGATGAAGTTATTATAGGGATTATAAATCTATATCCTAATAAATGTTATAAAAATCTTGTTATTTTAATAATTAAAATTTTATTACAAAACAATTTTAGGTGTTTATGAAAAATAGTGCATGATTTTCATGGAGTCGGTAGTCTGCACATACGCGTGACGACATAATTATTTTTAAAATTAATTTTACGGGATGAAGGAAAATATAAATTTTTTAGTTTAGAATCATTAATATATAGTATATACAATATTTACTAATCACATTAATCATTTTAACATGCCATGAAAATCCATTGAAAAGAATGGAAGATGTTGATTTGTGGCAGTGGTAGTCAAGATGTTGATTTGTGGCAGTGGTAGTCAATGTGATCCCCATTTCATTATTTTTAAAATTGTTGAAAATGGTAAAATATTGGTTGTTAGTTTCACATAATAAAATAATGGTTTATTAATTATCTTTATTTAATTATATTTGTATGGTTATAAAGGATTTTGAAGAGGAATATTAAGAATAAAATATCAATACTGTGGTAAAAACAACATCTTGTTCTTGAGTATTCACATATAAATCTTCTTGGAAAGAGTATCATTATGAATACTATTGTATACCATGTATAGTGACAAATAATTTTCGTACAACTATATTACATCTTAATAGTTGAATTTTCCTTAAATAAAATTACCATCTAATAAATAATCATATATTTCATGTACCATTAAATATGTGGATACATGGAAAATTGGGTCATAAGTGAACATATCATCCCCTAATAAGTTTATAAAATCATAAACCCTATATTGACATATCGTACATAATAACTTTCTTCATAACTAGGGGAATGGAAACAAAATATGGGGTGTTCTCAGATTCTTAGTATTGGTAAACAAGATATATGTCAATATAACATGATAATAATGTTATCCAAACTTCATAATATCTTTTGAAAACCAAACCCAAAAAATCATAGATCCAAAATATTGGTCATCGATTAAATCGTGTCAATTTATAAGACATGAATCATTATAAAATAAAATAGAATGATCTATAAGAGTATCATAGTGGCATATGACATATATTTTTGTCATACCTATATGTATAGAAATTTATTTCCTCATTAGTCACGTATCATTTATTAACCTATAATAATTGAATGGGTAAAGTCTATAAACCATTATGGTGGACATAGTACACTACCAAGACTCTCACATTGTAAAAATTTCATTCCTGGACTGGGTTTACACCCCATTCCAATCTTGTATGTCTCATTATATATAAATCATTACACAATTAATTAGAGGGAGGTTGCCATGAGCCGTCATCGGGGCTCGTGTCGTGACTACCCCAAGCCAACCTTTCATAGGACAAGGGCTGGCGACTAGCACCAAAGGCGTAAATCCCAAAACGAGGGAATGAATTTCCTTTATAAAAGAAAACAAACACCAAAGAGAAAGAAAGCAGAAGTAAACACTAAGTAAAACTAGGTACAACGGTAAGTGCGGAAGAGTAAGTGGGCCAGAATACAATCCCAAACTGAAAGTAAAGTACAACTGGAAAGAAAATACAACAACTGAAAAGTAAATCAGCAACATCGAGTCGTCCACTGTAAATCCCACCTGAAGGGTGGGTATAGATAGTCTCCTCAACTCCTCGGGTCCAACCGTCCACTCCGTGTACGTCTCGCCCAGTGGTCCACCTCCAGGTACCGACTTGCTCGACAAGCCTCAACCACGATCAGTGTTGTCCGTCTTCTGCATCCAACACAACGTAGTGCGGGCATAGCCCGTGTAGGGGTGAGTATACGCTACTCAGTAGGGACGTTGAGACCCCCTAAGGTCTCCCAGAATCCATGAAGGATAAACCACAAAGGAAAGTTACAATCACGAAATAAAAACCAACGCTACTTAGGTATATGCCCATACATATACCTAAGTCATAAATTCTAGTTCGACTCCAACATCTGAGCCCAAGTTCGATCAAGTCCACGCATGATAGTACAACCCAATCCACACAGTAAATCACTACCCAATCCAAATAAGAAAGCAAGTCAATCATATTGAAGATATTTATTTAAAGTCACGACTCAGCTCACACAGGTATACTTCTTCGTAAGGTGATAGAGATGATCATATATAGCCACTAATTCATCTAAGATGGGACCCACATAGGATACAAGACCAGCTAAGCTATCGGACCCACAATGGATACAAGACCAGCCACTCTGTCGGACCCACGTAGGATACAACTATATAGTCAAATACTGTCAGACCCACGTAGGATACAAGAACAGTAGTCATGAAATGTCGGACCCACATAGGATACAAGAATATTAGTCATCGCCGTCGAACCCATGGATGATTTCAATATGTTCGTCGTCGCTGCAGAACCCACAGAGGATCCCTGTACAGTCGTCATCGTCGATGCAGTCACAGCCAGCTCTAAGGTTCCCTCACATAGCAGGATCGTTTCCAGGAGGGTCCGCTCCACGATCCAAGGGGTTCAATACATCAACTGACACATAGTCTGGAGTTTATGTATCCCAAAGTTCCATCTCGACAAAAGGAACTCAACATAACAGATGGTGCGTCAATCAGACGCCCGGTCTGAGAGTTATTGGCCTTTTCGTTCCATGGGCACGGTTGGTTTTTAAGTCAAAACCAACCCAACCGTACTCCAACTGCGTCCAAACCTTTATTGGAGTAATCATAAAGGTCCTTCTCACTATGAGTAATCCAACATAGTCAGCGGCACATCAATCGGACATCCGAAGCTCAAGTTATAGGCGTTTCTGCTCCGAGGGCCCGGTTGGTTTCGTGTTCAAACCAACCCGGTCGTACACAAAGTTCTACGAAACCTTGAGTGTAATATACTGAAATGACTGTCTCGATCCAAGTATCACATTGCAACTGACAGTGTGCCAATCAGAGGTTTGTAGCCCATGTTATGAGAATTTGAACGAACCAGCAAGATTTTAGGGGGGTTCGGGCCAGGACCGACCCGGCCCAGAACCCCTGGGTCGGCCCGAACCGGTTCGACCCGACCTGGGTCCGGGTCCGGCCCATTAGGGCACGGCCCGGCCCGGCCGGTGCGGGCAGCCCGACCCGGTGTGGCCGGTTCAGCCTGGGTGGCTTAGTGTTGGTCGAGCGGGGCGGCTTGGAGCTGCCCGAACGGACGCGGAAGGGGGGGGGGGGGGGGGGGGGCTGCCCCCCTTGTTTCTAACGGCGGCCCCCACGTGGGGGCCTGTTCTTTTTCCACCTCGGGGTTATGACCCCCGGTTCTTCCGAAACGTCTGGCCGAGTTGGTCGGCCGGTACGCCTCCGCGGGACCCCCCACGGTCCCGCCTTCCATGCACCGGCGTCCGGCGGTTCCGGCCGCCACTCCCTGCACCGCCGCAGCCTTAAGCCACAGCCTTGTCCGATAGGCGTGGCGTGACGGCGCCGCGCCCCTCCGTTGCGGTCCCACTCCGGTCGCGGCCTCTTCGTGGTTCTCCGACGCAGCGCGACGGCGCCGCACCCCTCTGTCGCGGCCCGACTTCGGCCGCAGCTTCTTTCGGCCTCAACGGCGCGGCGCGGTGGCGCCGCGCTCCTTCTCCGCGTTCTTCCTCAATCATGTGCGGTGTCGTTTCACCATGTCGCCTTCGTTCGAGCCACAATGAGCACATAAACAAAGGGGGAGGAGGGTCGGTCGTGTTCGTGTGGTCCAGCCCCCTCCCGTTAATTCGATATCAAGTGGCAATAAATTTTGACGTTGGACGGAAATGAATATTCACGAAAAAAACAAGCCCCTACCTCGAAGAAGTCTTCGAACGAGGATCGTCGCGGGAAAAAGACGTCATGGAAGACGGCGTCGCGGATCGAGGCTCCGTAAGCGTCGTCGGTGTTCGCCCGATGAAGGATGTGGCGCGTCGACGTTCTCCAGAAAAGGCATCTCTCACCGGCTACGAAGAGGAGAGGAGACGGCATGACGATCTCCCCTTGCGGTGACGGAGTTCTTCGTCGTAGACTCGGCGTTCTTCGCGAAGAAGATGAAGTTCTTCAATACCGCGAGAGTTCTCTTCTCTCTTCCACACAATGAATCAACCAACAATAAAATAAGACATTGTCTTATTTTATTCACACACACACATAAGCCAACATTAATTTGAAATTCAAAATATCTCATTTAATTAATTAAATTAATTGAAGAGCCTTTTACAGTCCAATTAATTGCTAGAGTTGACAAGTCATTAAAAGGGGGTGCGGGTGTGTTACAAAATTAAAATCACTAGGGAGATTTTTAAGGGATTTGAAGGGGTGGGGATCATGTGGGCCCCACCTCACTAATATCCTACCAAGAGAAGTTAGGATGCAATGGGTCCCACCTCAACTTCCATGAATAGGTTATAACTGCTTAGAATAGAAATAAAAATTGTAGCACATATTTTTATTTCACTCTTCAGTTAACCCATTTATATAACAACCTCACCTGAGCAAACGCAACTCCAGAAAAGGTATTCCTAAGAAAAAACCGGCGTTGCAGTTTCATTGGTGCCCTTGGATTTTGATTTTGAGCACCGGTTCAAAAGTTAGAAAAACCCTCTCATTCATTCACTGAACGTACCTGAGCTAAACTTCAGAAATTGATTCCGGGCACATCGGGCATCGGAATCAGGTGCCGTCAAAAAATGTGTACTCGTAAAATCCCAAAGAAAATTAAGAAAATTTTTCCTTGAAATTTACAGGTCTTTACATTAGTCCCACCTCAGGGATTTACGTCCTCGTAAAGATACATCAAAAACTAAGGGAACAAATGAGGATATCGAGCACGCATCTGAGCCTCCCGCTCCCAAGTGCCCTCCTGGAGGTTCCTGTGCTTCCATCTGATGTGCACTAGGGGAATCGATCGCCCATGTAGGACCCACTCCTGTCGATCCTCGATCTCCACCGGGACATCTACAAAAGTCGCCCCATCGTCAATGTCCAGCTCCTCATGGTCGATGATATGCGTCGGGTCATGCACATATCTCCTCAGTTGAGATACATGGAAGACGTCGTGCACCTGGTGCAACTGAGGTGGTAGAGCCAGGTGATAAGCTACCTCGCCTATCCTGCTAAGAACCTGGAATGGTCCGATGAAGCGCGGAGATAACTTGCCGCCCCTGCCAAATCTCTGTAATCCACGTTGAGGTGAGACCATTAAAAAGATTTGGTCGCCATCCCCAAACTCTAGTGGTCTCCACCTTCTGTCAGCATAATACTGTTTTCAGCTCTGAGCTATCCTCATCTGCTCATGGATGACATAGACCTTCTCTGTCGTGGCCTGGACCATCTCTGGTCCCACAAGTGCTGACTCCCCAGGGTCTGTCCAGCACAGAGGTGATCTGTAAGGTCGGCCGTACAATGCCTCGTATGGTGCCATCCCAATGGTGGAGTGGTAGCTGTTGTTGTACACAAACTCCACCAAGGGTAGGTGATCCTCCCAGCTGCGACCAAAGTTGAGGACACATGCATGAATCATGTCTTCGAGATTCTGAATGGTCCTCTATGTCTGACCATCCATCTGAGGGTGAAAGGCGGTGCTCAGACATAGATACATCCCGAATGCCTCCTGCAACCCCTTCCAAAGCCGGGAAGTAAAGCGAGCATCCCGATCGAAGACAATAGATGATGACACACCATGAAGTCGTACAATCTCTTGAACGTAGAGGCGTCCCAAGCTCTCCACTGAGCCCTGCTCTCTGATGGGTAAGAAGTGGGCCGACTTGGTGAGTCGGTCGACAACCACCCAAATGGAGTCGTGACCTCTAGAAGTACATGGAAGCCCAGTCACGAAATCCATAGATATCCCATCCCACTTCCACTTTGTGACCTCCAAGGGTTGTACCAAGCCTGCTGGTACCTGGTGCTCTGCCTTCACCTGCTGGCAGGTGAGGCATCGAGAAACGAACTCTGCTACAGCCTTCTTCATACCTGGCCACCAGTGTTGTCATCTGAGATCCTTGTACATATTCACCACTCCTGGATGTACCGCTAAAGGGGAAGAGTGAAACTCCCTTAGCACCTCCTCATGTAAAGAAGATGGTACCATGGTACGTCCTCTGAAAAGGACGACGTGCTATCCTGCCACAGAGAATCCATCAGTTTCCTATCCTGGGGATATCTGTGCATGCCATGTCTCATAGTCAACATCCCCACGCTTTGCCTCTCTGAACCGCTGAAGAAGTGGATGAGTGACTGTGAGTGACTGAAGAAATTCTGCTCCATCTTTATCCACAAAGGATGTCTGCAAAGCGGCTAGCTGCTTTATCACCTCCCCAAGTAGCTGAATGCCTGTCCTCCTGCTGAGATCATCGGCCACTACGTTCCCCTTTGCAGGAGTATAGACTATCTCAAAGTCATAGTCCTGGAGGAACTCGAGCCATCATGGCTATCTTAGGTTCAAGTCCTTCTGTGAGAAGATGTACCTAAGACTCTGGTGGTCAGAGTAGACTGTAAAGCGCTCACCCATCAGATAGTGTCGCCACATCTTCAGAGCGAAGACCACTACTTCTAACTCGAGGTCATGGGTAGCATAGTTTAGCTCATGCTCCCTAAAATGTCGTGGTCCATAGGAGATCATTGACTGCTCCTGCATCAGGACACATCTGAGTCCGTTCCCTGATGCATCTCAGTAGACTATGTACCCTACTCCCTCCTCCAGTAGCCTCAAGATTGGTGTGCTGGTCAATCTCTGTCTCAGCTCCTGGAAGATCTACTGATATCTATCCGACCATACGAAGGTTTTCCCCTTCTTCATCAATGTTGAAAGTGGTGCCGCAACTCTAGAGGAGTCTGGCACAAATCTCCGTTAGTACCCAGCTAGATCCAAGAAACTTCGCACCTCTATCACGCTTCTAGGTGGCTCCCAAGCTGACACTGCCTCAATCTTCACAGGATCCACTACAACTCCCGCCTTAGAGATGACGTGTCCCAATAAGTGGACCTCACGTATCCAAAACTGGAACTTTGAGAGATTACCATAAAGCTGGTGCTCTTTGAGTGTGTCCAGCTCAACTCGCAAGTGGTAGGCGTGCTCCTCCTCAGTAGTCGAGTATATCAATATGTCGTCGATGAATACCACGACAAATCAATCGAGGTAAGGTTGGAATATCCTATTCATGAGACTCATGAAGCTGCTGGATCATTGGATACGCCGAAAGACATAACCAGGAACTCATAGTAGTCATACCGACATCTAAAGGTTGTCTTCTGCACATCCTCGTCCCGAACTCTGAGCTGATGATAGCCTGAACTGAGTTCTATCTTCGAGAACCATCGTTCTCCCTTGAGCTGATCGAAGAGGTAATCAATCCTTGGTAGCGGATACTTGTTCCTCACGGTCACCTAGTTCAGGCGACGGTAATCGACACACATTCGCAAGCTCCCGTCCGCCTTCTTGGCGAACAAAATCGGGGAAGCCCAGGGTGAAACACTGGGTCGGATGAATCCCTTACCCTGTAAGTACTCCAGTTGTACCTGTACCTCTCGAAGCTCAGCGGGAGCCATCCGACATGCTGGAGTAGATATCAGGGCTGTCCTAGGGAACATGTCAATATAAAAGTCTACCTCTCTACGAGGAGGTAGTCCTGGAACGTCGTCAGGGAAAACGTCTGTATACTGATCCACTACTACAGGAAAACTAGGACTATGTACGTCAACTGCTCCTAGGATGAGGCTAGCCAACTGATGAGTGATCGGTTTTCCTATCCTCTGCGTCAGTCCATCATGTGCTGCTAAGGCTCCCTTCTCGCCGGTGAAGGTGAACCTACTCCCATCGGTGCAGACACACCGCACCTTGCGCCTAATACAGTCGATCTGACCATGGATTGTAGATAACCAATCCATGCCAAAGATGACATCGTAAGGCCTCGACGCCGCTACAAGAAGATCCCAGTCGAAGATCTCTCCTCAGAGAGTAATCTCACACTACCGGCACCAGTGTGTAATCGTCGAGTCTGCTCCCGTAGGAGTCTCTAGCCATAAGGATCGAGCCAACGGCTCCGTCGGAATCTCCGAGCTCCGAACAAGGGCAGCGGCAATGAAATAATGACTTGATCATGTGTCTATAAGAAATTCAGTAAGGGTAGAGTAGACACAGATAGTACCTCGAATCATCTCTGGTGCACCGTGGTCGTAGGCCTCTGCTGCCTGAAGCTGAGCCTGCCTTTGCCTGCCAGCTCCCTATGGTCGGGGTGGACCTCCTGGTGGTGGTGGTGGTAAAGCCTCAAAGCGTCACCCACCACTTGCTGCTCGGCCGGCTCCTCTGCCTCATCCGCCTGCTCCCTGCAGACCACCACGGTCGACCCTCTACCTCTGCCTGGGTGGTCCCTCAACCGTATGTTGCTCCTCTGTATGGCGGGTCGGGCAGTAACGAGCCATGTGGCCTGACCCTCCACATGCGTAGCACTGTCTGCTCCTCGGAAGGCTGGCTCTGCGTCGTGTGCCCCACACCTCTGAGCCAGTGTCCTGAGGTCGTCCGCCTGATGGTCTCGTCCGCCTGGACCCCTGTGACATCTGTCGAATACCAGCTGCAGAAGACTCAGCTACATGTCTCCATGCGGTAGGTCTCGCTACTGGTGTAGGCTCAGCAAGAAAACTCTCTACGAGAAGGGCTCTCTCCAGTACTTCTTCATGCGTCGGAATTCTTAGGGAGATCATCAATTCCCTGATCTCATGCCTCAGTCCCTACTCGAAGGTCCGGGCCCAGATGAATGGGTCACATACCATGTCTGTGGAATAGCGCGAGAGATCGTTAAGTCTCGCCGAGTATTGGGCTACCGTCATGCTGCCATGTCGTAGCTCTAGTAGCTCCTTAACGTGCACTGCACGTAGTGTGGCTGGGATGAACTCTGAGCAGAAGAGGCTCTCAAAGTCCATCCAGAGGAGAGATGCCTCATCGTGCACATGGAGCATCATGCTCCACCATCTGTCTGTTGCTGCGTGTAGGAGGCTCACTGTAAGGATCACCATGAGGTCAGCTGGTGTCCCCACTAACCGGAAAACTAGAACTACAGCCTTCATCCAATCCTTGGATCCCTGAGGGTCCATCTCCCCACAGAACCTGGGTGGTCTCTAACGCTAGAACTCATGCAGTGCACTAAGGCGACGTGAACTCTCAGCGGCTGGGGCTAGTGGCATCGGTGGCTCGGTGGGTAGATGTACCGACGGTGCCTTCGCTATAAAAGGGCCCTGCACTGAGGCCTCGTCGCTCGGTGGGCTGTCGTCTTGCACAAAGCTTAGAACCCTAGCTGTCTATAGTCGTGGGGCCATCTTGAAAATAAACAGGTGTTCCACAGTCAATACAGTTTACCTGGTGAGCTGACACAATATAATCATAAAGAAAACTTTTTAAACACACATGCAATCAATGTTTTCGTGCACTGAGTCGAAAATCAGAATTCAGGGTCCTGGTTTATGAATACGTTGGTCATCGCACCAACACTGGACTCCCTAGACTGATAACCACACTCAATACCCTTAACATTATTGCTTCACATAGAAAAAAATCAGAGTTCTGAGTTATGTGGTAGAACCGAACTCCTCTGATACCAATTTATCATGACCCGTCCTCAAGGCCCGTCTCGTGACTACCCCAAGCCCTCCTTCCATAGGCCAGGGGCTGGCGACTAGCACCAAAGGCGTAAATCCCGAAACATGGGAAGGCATTTCCTTTATAAAAGAAAATAAACACCACATAGCAAGAAAGCAGAAGTAAACACTAAGTAAAACTGGGTACAATAGTAAGTGCGGAAAAGTAAGTGGGCCAGAATACAAACCCAAACTAAAAGTAAAGTACAACTGGAAAGAAATTATAGCAACTAAAAATTAAAGCAACAATGTCGAGTTGTCCACTGGAAATCCCACCTGAAGGGTGGGTACAGATAGTCTCCTCAGCTCCTCGGGTCCAACCGTCCGCTCCGTGTACGTCCTGCCCAGTGGTCCACCTCTAGGTACTGACTTGCTCCACAAGCGTCAACCACGATCAGTGATTTCCGTCGTCTTCATCCAACAAAACGTAGTGTGGTCATAGCCCATGCAGGGGTGAGTATACGCTACTCAGTAGGGACCTCAAGACCCCTGAAGGTCTCCCAAAATCCACGAAGGATAAACCACAAAGGAAAGTTACAATCACGAAATAACAACCAACGCTACTTAGTTGTATGCCCATACATATACCTAAGTCATCAATTCTAGTTCGGCTCCAACATCTGAGCCCAAGTTTGATCATGTCCACACATGATAGTACAACCTAATCCACACAGGAAAGCACAACCCAATCCACATAGGAAAGAAAGTCAATCATATCGAAGATATTGATTGAAAGTCACGACTCAGCTCACACAGGTATAATTCTTCATAAGGTGATAGAGATGATCAGATGTAGCCACTGATTCATCTAAGCTGGGACCCACATAGGATACAAGAACAGCTAAACTGTCGGACCCACAAAGGATACAAGACCAGCCACTCTGTCGGACCCACATAGGATACAAGTACAGAGTCTTATACTGACGAACCCATGTAGGATACAAGAACAGTATTCACAAACTGTCGGACCCACATAGGATACAAGAACAGTAGTCATCGCCATCGAACCAACAGTGGATTTTAGTACGGTCTTCGTCACTTCCGAACCCACAGAGGATCCCTGTACAATCGTCATCGTTGTCGCAGTCGCCACCAGCTCTAGGGTTCCCGCACACAGCATGCTCGTTTCCGGGAGGGTCCGCTCCACGAGCCAAGTGGTTTGATACATATGCTGACACGTATTCTGGAGTTTATGTATCCCAAAGTTCCGTCTCTACAAAAAGAACTCAACGTGATAGATAGCTTGTCAATCAGATGCTCGGTATGAGATTTACTGGTTTTTTCGTTCCAGGGGCCTGGTTGGTTTTTATGTCAAAACTAACTCGACCGTACTCCAACTGCGTCCAAACTTCAAGCGGAGTAAACCAAAATGTTCGTCTCACTAAGAGGAATCCAACATAGTCGATGGCACGTCAATCGGACGTCCGGAGCTCAAGTTATAGGTGTTTCCGCTCCGAGGGCTCGGTTGGTTTCGTGTTCGAACCAACCTGGCCATACACAAAGTTCTCCTAAACATTGACTGTAATATACCAAAACGACCATCTCGATCCAAGGATCGCATTGAATGTGACGGTGCATCGATCGGAGGTTCGTAGTCCACGTTATGGGCATTTGAACGAACCAGCCCGATTTTAGGGGGGTTCGGGCCTGCACCGACCCGACCCAGAACCCCCTGGGTCGGCCCGAACCTGGTTGACCCCACCCGGGTCCGAGTCTAGCCCATTAGGGAGTGGCCCGGCCCGGCCCGGCCCGGCGCGGGCAGCACAGCCCGGTACGGTCGGTCCGGCCTGGGCGGCTCGCCGCTGGCCGAGCGGATGCGGAAGGGGGGGCACGCTTCCCCCCTTGTTTGTAATGGTGCCCCCCACGTGGGGTCCCATGCCTTTGCTAGCTGGGGGTTATGACTCCGGGTTATTCTGAAACGACTGTCCGAGTTGGCTAGCCGGTGCGCCTCTACGGGACCCCCCGCGGTCCCGCCTTCCATGCGCCGAGGGACAGCATTTCCGGCCGCCGCTCCCTACACCACCGCGACCCTATGTCGCGGCCTTGTCTGATCGGCGTAGCGTGACGGCGTTGTGCCCCTCCGACGTGCCCCCTCTCCAGCCGAGGCCTCTTCGTGGTTCTCCGACATGGCGCGACGGCGCCGCACCCCTCCGTCGTGGCCCGACTCCGTCCGCGGTTTCTTTCGGCCTCAACATCGCGGTGCGATGGCGCCGCTCTCCTTCGTCGCGTTCCTCCACGTTCCTGCGCAGTGCTGTGGCACCGCGTCTCCTTCATTCGAGCCGCAAAGAGTACATCAACAAAGGGGGAGGAGGGTCGGCCATGATCGTGCGGTCCGGCCCCCTCCCATTAATTCGATATCAAGCAGCTAAATAATTTGACGTTGGATGGAAAAGAATATTCACGAACAAAAACAAACCCCTACCTCGAAGAAGTCGTCGAACGAGGATCGTCGCGGGAAAAAGACGTCGTGGAAGACGGCATTGCAGAAGACGGCATCGTGGATCGAGGCTCCGTAAGCGTCGTCGGTGTTCGCCCGATGAAGGATGCATCGCGTCATTGTTCTCCGGAAAAGGAGTCTCTCACCGTCTGCGGAGAGGAGAGGAGACGGCACGACGATCTCCCCTTGTAGTGATGGAGTTCTTCGTCGTAGACTCGGCGTTCTTCGCGAAGAAGATGAAGTTCTTCAAGACCGCGAGAGTTCTCTCCTCTCTTCCACACAACGAATCAACCAACAATAAAATAAGACATTGTCTTATTTTATTCACACACACACACAAGCCAACATTAATTTGAAATTCAAAAGATCTCATTCAATTAATTAAATTAATTTAAGAGCCTTTAACAGTCCAACTAATTACGAGAGTTGACATGTCATTAAAAGGGGGTGCGGGTGTGCTACACAATTAAAAGCATGAGGGAGGTTTTTAAGGGATTTGAATGGGTGGGGATCATGTGGGACCCACCCCACTAATATCCTACCAAGAGAAGTTAGGATGTAGTGGGTCCCACCTAAACTTCCATGCATAGGTTATAACTGCTTAGAATAGAAATAAAAATTAAAACACAAATTTTTATTTCACTCTTCAGTTAACCCATTTATATAACAACCTCACCTGAGCTAACGTAACTCCATAAAAGGTCTTCCTAAGAAAAAACGGGTGTTGCGGTTTCATCGGTGCCCTCGGATTTCAATTCCGAGCACCGGTTCAAAAGTTAGAAAAACCCGTTCATTCTTTCACTGAACGTACCCGAGCTAGACTTTGGAAATTGATTCTGGGCACACCGGGCCTCGGAATCAGGTTCCATCAGAACCTGCATACTCTTAAAATCCAAAATAAAATTAAGAAAAATTTTCCCTTGAAATTTATGGGTCTTTACAGAGGTATAGGTGCTATCTAGAAAATAATATGTACATTTTGTTGAAAAAATATTATAAAACATTTAACATATCATAACCTATAAAAAGGAAATGGATTTCAAAAAAATTTCATCATATCATAACCCATGGGAATGAAAATGATTTCATAAAATTTCATTATAGTATAATCAATGGGAAGGAAATGGGTTTGATAAAAAAATATTCATCCTAATTATAAACCATATAGAGAAAGAATGAAGATGGTTTTGTTGTATCGTATCACTTGTAATTTGTAAGTATCATCAATAGATTCTATCTTTTATTGTAAATTATTTTGTAAGATCATTTGAAAAATTTCTTGAGGAAAATAAAATTTCCACTTTAAGAAAATATATTTAAAATATTAATGTTTCACAAATATTAATGAAAAAAATTATACTAAAAATGAATTTGGAAACATTGAAAGGAATATTATAATGATTTATAGATCCTAATAGTGTGAAATTAATTTCTTATCATACATATTAAAAAGATGAATCCTTTCATGCTTTCTACAAAAAAGTAAAAATATCCTTCTTCAGAAAATGATGAGAATATTTATTTTAAAAAATCTTATAAAAAGAAAAACTTGGGTAAAAATTACATTCAATAATTATTTCATATTTTTTAAATAATTCTTCAAAACATATTTACAAAACATGGACATTGAATATAATGAATTTTTAACCTAAGAGAAACTAAATTCAGTTTTCCTTAAAAACAATATTTTTGAACCTTGAGTAGAGAGAGAGGGGAAAATTAATGGAGAACATGTATTTTTTGTAATAAACAGTGTACTATAAAAGTAATCAAATTCATGAGATATATATCAAAATAATGCATTATAAAAATTGTAATTATAATCAATCTTGATAAACAATGATATTGTAAAATAAACACTTTACCACATTGGTAATGATTGAATCATAATCACTAAAAAAGTGAAAACCATATATGGATATATAAATTCTAATAATCTTTTTGTGAATAATAATTAAATATTTTCATGGAAATAATATACACCACATAATAGATATTTGTGGTGAATATGGCATGTATCTCATGGAAATAAATATAAGATGAAAATACGCTTACACAAGTCTCAACATTATTCAAACACATTCAAAAATTCTATATAATAAATATTAGATTATTATATATAAATTTTAAAACCAAAATCATATATAAAATTCCATATATTTTTTACTTATGACCTTTTATTACTAGTTTTTTAACAATTCCTTGTTAAAATCATGATTCGGGTAATAACTACATTGTTTTTCATACATGTTTTGTTATTATATGATTATTACTTTTAATTTAATAATGGTTACAATGTATCCAGAATGATAAAAATTATATATATATATATATTTATTTATTTATTTATTTATAATATTTTAATTATATAATAATTTTTATCAATCCCTAAAAGTTAGAGATAGAAAATGAATTACACCATTTAGGGAGAAGGTAGATCATACATACGCATGAACACTATATCAATTTTCTCAAAAATGGAAAAAATAAATATAAACATTAATTAACCTTCATATAATTATTTTAATATAATATATATCATATATATTCATTTAATAAATATTTATTACCGTCAATGAAAAATTAAAATTAAAATGTATCGCATTGCTTCATAGAGGCATTTTCTCACATGTGACCAGGAGCGATGTTACAGTTTTCCAATAGATTAGAAAGTAAGAAGATAGATGTGATATTATAAAAATAAAATTATATATTTTACATAAACATAATTTATATATATTAAATAAATAATTATATGTAGCCATGATAGGTGGGATAAATAATTACACTATTTTTCATGTTGGTATTCCTTCATACACACGATCGACAGTTTCATTTCACATTTGATTGAAGATACAATGGATATGGGTTATTAAATTTAAATAATAAAATAGCAGTTTACGGTAAATACTAATTTTATTATATTATCATAGTTGAAGAAGTTTTTTTGTAGGTGGATGATGAAATAGAATAAAAACTCTCTAATAAGAATGATACCTCTTATTTAGAAAACCACTTGACAATGGAACTAAAATCCTTCATAAGAGGGTTTAATGATAAAAATAAGGCCACTATAATGTGGTGAGGGAAGTGTGGAATCAATTTTTATAGGTAATTTATGAAAAAATATGATTTGTAAGTATAAATAGTATAAGAGATATGGTTCCCTTTTATGAGTGGGGGAGATGGTACATGTAGAATTTTTTAAAAGAAACTTTTATACCCACATATTAAATATTAAAAAAGGATAAAAAAATCTCATTATCAAATAATATATGATATATAGTAAAAATAAGACCAAAAAATAGGTTTTATATATGCTTTTATTCCATTTTATCCCTTATCATTTTTGTTTAACACCCAGAAAAACCTTTTTAACCATAAATGTGGTAATGTATTTTTTATTTTTAATATTAATTATGAAAAAAATTAAGTAAATTTTTTTTAATTTTATTTCAAATATGGAATCATTTTTTTTCAAATTCAATTGATATATGTGGTAGAAGAAAATTTAAAATTAATCTCTCTAACATGATAAAAAACAAGTTTCCAAAACAATTACATAAGTATTGAATTCTTTAATATCAAAATTCACCAAGAATTTTATTAAAATGACCTACCATGGATTAATAATATCATAATAGAAATAAATTTAATTTTAAAATATTTTAAATAGTATCTAAATTTGTAAATTCTATAAATGAAATGTAAGTTTTTAATAAAAAACACCATTTTTTCAAAATTCATAAAAAAATATAAACCTTTTAGAAAGATAATAATATTTTACCATAATATAAAATTGATATTCTTACTCCAAATGTATATTTTTTTTTAAATAATAAAAAATAAATAATTTGAAATCATTATTTTCATTATTTATTTATAAAAAGAAACAGAAATTATTTTTTTGAGAAAAAATATATTTTCAATAAATATAAATACTTTAGAAAAAATTAATTATTTTTTATAAATATTTTTTTATATAAATCCATTATAATTTATTTAAAAATTGAATTTATTCTTATTCGTACATAAATTTTTAAAAATTATGTTATAATAGTCTTTTTTAATTAATAGCATTAATAGTATTTCATGGTTCATTAAAACATGGTGTGGCGTATAACACTTTTATCAAAAAATAAAATTTATAAAAAAAGTATTTGATAAAATATCAAGATGTTACATTATAACCCCATTAAAAATAATTTCACCATAATAATTATATCACATTGATAAAAACAACTAAGGATACTTATGATTCATCATATACTCAGGTTCCCATATATCTTCCTAAAATTAGTGGTTTTAGCACAAAATAATTTCTAGATGTGTGGTCTTATTTCACAACACATTTTCTTTATGATCTAAAATCCCTTCTAGTTGTTCCTAAAAAAATTATCATGATCCAGCGATATGAATTATTAGTTCAATACATTTTAAATATTTTGTATATACTTCCTCTGGGTAGATACATATAACACATTGAGGACTTGAGGGATATATGGTGGAAGCACCAAGTTATAAACATCCATCCCTACTATATCAAGAATGACGAAGGGTATATATACCAAGGGGTCATCTTTCTTTTAATCATGATTCTCCTAACCTTATTCCATGGATAAATTTAGATAATAACTATCACACCAATTTCAAACTCCAGATCACTTAGACAATTGTTGGGATAACCATTCAATCTTCTCTAAGCTTCCTTGATGTGTTTTTGAATAACATTATCATTCTCATCCATTTCAAAAGATATATGAGGTACCAACAGCTTTAAACCTCCAAATTCATCCCAACACATTTCTTCAACACAATTATTTCTATATAGATCATGATAATGATCCATCTAAATTATCAAGTGAATGATATTATTATAAGTAAACTATACTGGACCAAGGTGTTGATCCTAACCACCTTTGAAATCTACAGAACCAGATCTAAACCTATAATTAATTTTTTTAATTACTATAATGAAATGAATATTTATCTAGGGATGATATATAGTGTTGAAACATAGATCCATATACAATTCCCCACGAGTACTTCGCCATATCTTTGTGGTTAACCTTGAATCATGATCATATATAATAAACTATGGTACTCCATGAAACCCTACCACTCCATTAATGTATATTCTTGAAAGATGATCAAGTGAAAACAATTCTACGATATCAATGATGTGTGATAACATTGTATGGAAATCAACTAAAACCCATATAATATTTTTCACTTTATATGTTTTGGGGATTCTAATGACAAATTCAATTGTTATGTTTTCTCATTTCAATGTTATTATGCGTATTGGTTTTAAAATCCCATTATAACCTTCCCTCTTCTAATTTCCTTACTAAAATAGAAATAACTAAGATACAAATCCTTTAATATCTCTCTTCATGCAATTCCACCATAAATACACTGTCAAATATTTATTCAACTTTGTATATCCTGAATGAATAGAGAATTATGAACTATGATCTTCCTCTAATAGATCATTTGTATAATCTTGTTTGGATGGAACACATACACAATTCATGATCTTTATAATTTCTTATTAATCAAGGTTGAACATAAGAACCTTTTTAAATTTATTTTATAACTCTACATCATTCTTATGCTTATCTTTAATATTCACAATGATATATGGTTGAAAACTTTTTTGTTCATGATATTATTCCCCCCATCCATCATGATTTCTTGATCAATCCTTTACAAATAAAACAATATTGGATCTTTTTTATCCTCTTCATCGATAAACAAGAAGTATCCTTTAAACACAAAGCAACAACCACCTTGTTCACTTTTTTAGGATGGTAATTTATTGATCATTCATAAAATGTATTCAGTTCTAACCATATTCTATGGTTCATACTCAAGAACTTAATTGTGAATATATAATTTCAACATTTATGATCATTATATATATATCACACCTTTCTCTATAAAGGTAATTCCACCATATCTATAATGATAAAATTACTAAAGCTAACTATAAATCATGATTTTGGTAATTTTTCTCATTAACCATCAATTATCTTAAGGAATAAGAAATCACTATATCATTCAACATGAGACCAAATCCCAATACCTTATTTAATGAATAACTATCAATGAAAAACTCTTATCTAACATAGGGTAATGTAAGAATAGGTTCACATAGTATTATTCTCTTCAGTTCTCTAAACTATTCCCTATATTCATCTGTATATAGGATCATTACAGCCTTCTGAGTTAAAATAGTTAGTGGATTATAATGTTATGATAAATTATTCAGAAAATTTCTTCAATATCTTACCAAAGCCTAGAAATTATATATCTCAATCACCGTGGTTTTTTGGGAAAATATCCAATTATTTATATCTTTAAGGAATCCACATGTATACACTCTCTTTAGATTATATGTCCAAAAAATGAAACCACTTGTATCCAAAATTCATGCATGGTATATATTTTATAAAAAATTTCATTTCATAGAGTTTTTATTACAATTGGTAATCATCATGCTCTACCTTTATCTTTGAATAGATCATAATATCATCTTTTTTGACTGCCACAAATTGATCATGTTAATATCTAAAGAATCTATACATTAAATCCATGAAGACAGTAGGGGAATTACTCATCCAAATTAGTATCAATATATAATCATAGTTTCTATACCTTATATAGAATACTATTTTGGGCATATCCTCTTTCCTTGTTATCAATTGGTGATATCTATAATGATTATTAGTCTTTGAAATGTACTGAGTTCCAAGAAGTATAGTAAAACAATCATCAATGAAGTGTAGAGGGTATTTGTTCTTGAATTTCATCTTGCTCAATTCCCTATATTCATTGTAGATTCAAATAAATCCATATTTATTCATAAAAAATTCTCTCCCCAAGGTGACACAATTGGCCAAAAAATACCTTATTAAGATTATTATCGAGTTTCTTCTTTAATTGATCTAACTTCTTCAGGTCCATTATATAGGGTTTAATTGAAATTAGAATATCACCATGTATGATATCTATTAAAAACTCAACTTCATAACTCAATATAAGACAAGGAAAATCTTCTTTTTAGACACTCCCACACAATAATAATATTGCTGACATTAAGTTTCTATATGACCATCATGTATAAACAAACATTTTTAATAGTAATCAATACACATAAAATGAATGTGATTTAAATCATATGTTCATATTTATATAATCATAAGTTAGGAATATCAAACATAATTTCCCTTCCTTAATAATTGATATATGATTTATATAGAGAAATTCAATCAATTTATAAGAATATATATAATTCAACCAGAGGGAGAATAAAGAGGATTTCAAGAACAACATTCCTATATATATAGAATGAATAAAAAACTTAAACAATCAATTATATCATCCTAGCATTAGTGGATATCAATATTATTTCAACATTTTATCATTCAGGTGGAATTTTGATACCCATATAAAATTCATTAAATGTAAAAGATTTGGTAGATCCAGATTTAAAATAGATATTATCAGTTCTATAGTGGATGGTAAGTCTATCTTTCAGTATATTGTTATCATACCCCTCATCAGAAATAGTTACTACATGAGATTTCAATTTTTTCATATATTCGGTGGTCACTGACATTGATCATCAAAAATAAATTTTAGATTTCATAATTAGTTTTCATAAAGAACAAACTCATTGAATATGAAATGCTTTTGTGTTGTTATTTCATTATGTGGATCATTCTCTATATTCTCATTATCAGTTATTTGCTTCACATCACATCAATAATCAATTATATAGTGACCTAACAATCCAAACATTAAACACCTACTATTCCTCTTATGAAAATTTCATCAATGTTACCTTCCATACATTGGTCATGAAAGAGAGTTCATATTATTCTCTATATGTTTTGTATATTTTTATTTTTATTAAATCATTATTTTCTTATCAAAACCATGAGATTTATGGGTAAATCCAATATCCATTTCAACCATGATATAAAATAAAACAATTTCATCATATCTAATGATATAACCAATGTAGAACTCTCTTTAAGGAAATTTTTTAATCCACTTAAAAATTAATTATCCTTATATTATGGTTGGATGATAATACAAGAACTTTACCTCACATGTCATGTAATGTTGATGTAATAGTTACCAATAGATCTATCATCCTTGTACTTTAACTCAAGGAATTACTTCTTCATTTTAGTATGAATAATATGAAGAAATTAATTATTAGAAAATATTTTCTTAAACTCTTCACATTCCATGGAATCAATTTTATATTGTTGAATCATATTCATGATAAGAGTACATTGTTGATACTCTAAACCTTACAAAAAATAGACAAAATAAATAAATTTTACATGCTAAAAACACGGTAGAGTGGAAAATTTGTTTTTAATGTTACTGATACATTTCTCAATAACTATTGGATCAGTGGAAATACTTATTAAAGGTGGTATTTGCATCATGATGGACTTAGGAGAAAATTGTTCCCTCCATTTCTCATTTGGATGTTTAGCATGAGTCATATGCTGAAATATCTCTATGAGAATATTGAAGATATGTTTCATTATAATTTCCATGGCATTAGGTTTATCAGGAAAAAATAATTTCATTATCTGGCGTAACCTGTCTTAACAAGATTCTTTCTAGTTCAAACCATTGACTAGAACCTAAAATCATAGTGTGATCAATAAAAATAATTACAAGAAACCACATATTCTGGAATCATCATAGGTTGTCTATATCATGACACCTACTTTCTAATATATGAAAACATAGGCTTAACCTATGACATTCATGGTAATTATTAAAAATCATTATAATGGTTCTTAAGGAGTTTCAGAATTCCCAAAGTGTATACCAATAGAGTGTCGAACTTGGTGTATATCAAGGCATGTTTAAATTCACCAGACGGTGATCAATTCTAGCTCAATGCACCTTACTCAGAGTTATTAACCCAAGTTAAAACTATTATAGTTCCACATCCACTTGTAGTATCCAAATATGTTTGTGATTTCCTATGAATCACTACCTCTATCTTTCATAAACAAATCCATGTTATTTTCCTATACATAGACACATCCTTATGGTTCACACTAATTTTTTCCCCATCCTAGTTTCTAATAATTATGAAAACCTTATTTAATACCAACTACCATGACCAAAATATTTCATAAATATATATCACATGTTAATACATGAATATTCATTAGATAATATGATGATATTTTCTAGAATTATATAGGTCCATTGAAAATGGAAACATGAATACATATAAAACTGGTTCATAAGTGAAATATATAATCTCCAAAAATTTATTCATAACTAGAAACATTATTATAAATATAATATGTTATAAAATTCTTCATAACTAGGGAAAATAAAATGTAATAAAGGGTGATCTTATATTCTCATTAAGGGTAAACAGGATAGATATAAATATAACATGAGCATATGGGTATGTTAACATTAGAATAAAATTTAAAATCAAAACAATTTATATCATAGAACATAAGCATTATTCATATAATAAATTGTGGAATATCATAATAAATGAATCATAAAGAAATGAAATAAAATTCTCTATAATATCATAACATTTGATAAAGAAATAGATTTATGGAATATAAAAAGGAATAAAAAATAATTACATTACTAGGCATGGATAATTTCTATAACATTTATATTAGAATGGGATCACTCCCCAAAACATTATAGTATTCAAGGTCTACTCTCAAGACTACCATAGTGGTAAAAGTCCCTTATTAAACTAGGTTTACTCTCCAATCTAGTACTATTTCTATCTTAAGATATCAATAATTTCCCAACTAAATGGAGGGATATATAGGTCCCAACCATTAAATAATCTATTCATTAGTGTGAAAAAATATCTTAAAAATTTAATCATATCTGAATCCATGGAAAGGAAATTGGTTTTATAACTATTTCATTATATAATAGCCTAATATAATGAAATAAGTTTTATAAATAATTAATCATAGCATAACACATGGGAAAGAGACAAGATTCAATTTTTTACCATAATCATAATTCATCTAGAGAAATATTAAGGATGATATAATTTAATCATATTCTAATAAAATCTTATGTAACATAAAATGATGTCATTTTTTATTAAAAATGATTTTGAAATATCACATGGAACATTTCTTAAGGGTAATATAATTTTTACTTTGAATAAAATTTAGTAAAATCTAAAAATTTCACACATAATAAAGAAAAACATTCCATTATAATAACTTTTAAAAAATTTCAATGGATGGTGTAAATAATTAATATTTCAGGGTGGCATAAAATACCCTTTATATTATACAATCCAAATCATATATTATTTTTACAAATTTGGTGTAAATTTAAAACAACCATGTTTAGAGTATGACAAGATGATTTCATTTAAAAAAAATTGTAAAAAATCATACAATGGTAAAAATGAATTAAAAAATAAATACATAATTAAAAATCATTTTTTAAAATATTTTTAGAGAACCCAGACATGGATGAAAGGGTATTTTCGATAGAATATTGAAATAATTTATGTTTTCCTTAAAAACATTATTTTTTAACCTTGACAAACTCAATATAGAAAAATGAATAGAAAAAAGTTTATTTTCATGAAATTACCAATTTTTAATAAAACACATGACTTTTTTATATATATATCAAAATATTTTATCACTAAAATCATAATCAAAAATATTACTGATAAAAAATGATATTTTAACATAAAAACATTACAACTGTAGAAACGATTTAATAGTAAACCCAATGAAATAAAAAAATTATATTTACATGTAAATAAACATATTTTTCATTATAATAATCATAAATTGCCTACATGGGAAGATTATACCCTAAATTAAAGATACAACTGGTGAATATGTCATGTGTCTCGAGAAATAAAAGTGATATGAAAACCCCCTTACCTTAAGTATCAAAATTCATTATATGGATTGAAACATCCTATATTATAAATATATTATTATAATGTATCTATTAAAGAACCATAATAATTTATATCATGCCATATATGAATTACTTATGAGCTTTTATAAACCGTTTATTATAAATTACTAGTTTAAATAACGTTTCGGGTAATAACTAGTTCACTTATCAATTAAGTTTTGGTTTATTTTATCTAGTAATTTTAAATTATTAATGGTTCAATTATCTCCATAATGATAAATATGATATAAATTTCATATATATAAAATATATATCTATTTATAGTAATCCATAAAATATATAGATAGAAAATTAATTACAATATTCATGAAAACATTAGGCCATATGTACGCATGAATAATGTTCGCATTTTATCCATGGATGAAACAAAAGAAAGGTATGTAAAGAGCAAAAATTTTGTTAATGAAAACTCATCTTGATATAATTAAAATAATTATTATGTAAAATGGTTTTGTTTTAGGTTTTTGGATTTTAAAATACTGTTATAAATTGTGATCATTGCTAATATAGACTTTGAATAGTGATCACATGATTAGTATAAATATTGGGCTTTAACAAATCCAATTTACTTAGAAAAAGGAAGTGATGGGCTCGTCCGGTATAATTTCTCCATAAAAATCCCATTTTTGATTGCTCAGAAAGAAGGTGGATGCATTGATCTTCACTATTGACCAAGCCCAATCTGATCTTCAAGACATTGAGCTCGAACAGAACCGCCTATGGGAGAAGTGGAAGTTGATAGAGATTACCACTAGAGAGATGTTATCTCAGCCACCCCAAGAGTTTGTCACCATCACACACCTTAACCTTAGGTCATATGAGAGTATTATAAGGGTTTATGTAACAATACCTTAGCAATATAATTATGCTCATTATTTTTTATAAAATAAAGAATATACATTCATTTTATTATTGTTACTTTGTAAATAGTTTTTAAAGAACAAATAGTATTTTCAGTTAATATTAAATTAATAAATATATTTTCTTTAATTAATGGGATTTTTAATTAAATAATATTTTAATAAAATATTATTACTAAATTATTTTTTATTAAATATAAATGACCATATAATTTTTATGAATACAATTGTTATTTTTATTAAAGTTTGAAAGCTGTTTTTGTCAAAACCCATGAATTTTTGATAAATATTAGTCTTTATTTTAAAAGTAAAAATTCACATATTTATAAATATATTTAGGTAAAATTAATATTATTTTTGGAATCAGGACTTTAAAATTATTCAATGGTGAGTTTTTCATAATTTTCTGAGACAGTCGAATTTTTGGGTAAAAATAAAGTACCGTTTAATTATATAATGTGTTTTATGACATCATAATGACTCAATAGTGATCTAATAAAATTCTATAAATGAGATGTTAGTCCAATATATGTTTTACCATTAAAATAATGTAATTTTAGGTTTGTTCGATTTATTTTACAAAGATTTAGTGGACCATCCAAGACTTATATAACATTTAAAATTTTTAAATTGATTTCCTTGAGAGTGTAACTCACCTCCACATAAAAAATCCTTATATTTTAACTTGTTTTTCCATTGGACATATAAAATAATTTTTTCCACTCACATTTAGAAAAAAAACATGGGAAAAACCATGGGTTGGTTTTTTGGTTTTGATTAGTTTAATGTGTGGTGTCCAAAACCAAAATAATAAAGAATTCCCTCTCCATTCCTATATAAACCCTCCAATGATCCAACTTCCTCTTCACTCAAAACCTTTTGAGCTTGACCAAAATATTCCCTCCTCTATCTATAATCCTCCCAAGGCACCCTAAGATCCCAATAATCCTCTCTCAATCCCCTCCCAAGCCTTTGGGATCACACTTCCAAGTAAGGTATTTCTTCCTCTCTCTCTTTTTCCCTAGTTTCTTTATGTTTCTATACCATTTTTTCTTAAATTACCAGTTTTTGGTATGATTTCACACCTCCCCCATATTTACCTTGTTATTTTTAAATGATTTTAGACCCATTTCTCTCTCATTAATGTCTCTCAGGTAAACCTGCTACCATGCCAAAATTCAGTAAGGAATTTCTCTATCCTCATTTACATTGAAGCAATTATTTTGTATTATAAACCTAATTCCATTACATATGTTGCAACATGTATTTATATTACCCCCTTTAATTTCAATTTCAATTTCATATGATTAGACACCCCTTTCACTCTCATCAACCATTTTTATGAGTTCTTATGACACGTCGTTATGTTGTAGAAATTACATCGTGCTTTTCCAAGCCAAAGTCACTGTGTAGTAGATACAATGCCCATTTATCTATTAAGGGTATTCAAATTTATTCACATTTACTTATTTATTATATAGTTTCATGTATGAATTAAAAATTCATTTATCGTGGAATAAATGATGATGTTCAATGAATCCATGTTATATGAACCATGTGGCACACGAATGCATTAAATAAAATGATTAAGAAGGGTGCACCCTGATAGTTCTCAAATGCATTGGCTAAAGATTAGTATCATGATATTTTAAGTGAAATTAGGGTTTACTCATGTTAATTCATGTTCAATGAGGGTTTACTCATGCTCCATGTGAAATGATCCTTGGCTCCTGCTAATATCATGTTAAATGTTGATGACACATTTCCATGTTATTATAATCATTGTATATCATGCCTTTATGTTCATGTTTCTTTTATGAACCATTTCATATGCCTATTTACTAACATGTATTTTATTCTTCATTTTATTCCTTTTTTACTCCCTTACAGGTCTTTATATCTCACCCTTTTCTTATTCATGTCCTCAGGTTGTCCCATGAAATGCTAAGTACGAGGGAATGTAGTGGTCATGTAAAGGAAGTTTTCAATAAAGATGTTGTGTTTTGTGTTTTAAGTCATTATTTAATGTTCCTAATCCCCAAAGACACTTGACCTCTTGATATTCTATGTTGTATCAAGTGAATATTTTATGTAATAAATCATTTTTAGGTGTGTAATAAAAATCAGGGTTGTTATAGTATGTATTAAAGGATAGGTTTAGTTATTTTTGGGATTAGGATTAGAAAACCCTAGTAAAATCCTTAAGGATAAGACTAAGTATAATAAAAACATCCCAAAATTTTGGTGAGTATTGAGTAAGTGGTTTTTCAATCAAATACATCCATGAATGGATATGAGTTGGTAGAGGGAGCTCTGGAAAATATGTATCTAGGGGTAAAACCTGAAAACACAGCTTTGAGCTACACTCGAACAGGAATGGGTGCATGACAATGGGCCTTGATTCACTATTTGTTATGACACTCCCAGGGGATATGCTTTGTTAAATTCATAAGCTTAGTATGAATCATTTTTAAGGGAATAAAAAAAATCCCCTAAGAATATATGTTCGGAAGTAGATCATATATAACATAAAGTGAAGCCTAAGTTGTGGAAATATAAGTAATTTATAAGTAATCTATTTTTTTCTTTGAATTACTCTTTATGTGTTACCCCTAAATTTCCTTTTATTCCAGAAAATGGCTAGTAATAGGAGGAATGGGGCTAATAACTGATACAAAGATCAATGTGATGATTGTTCTAATGAGATGTCCAATCCAATGGGAGTAGAAATCAAAAACTTTGTCATGATACTCTATCTCAGTTAACTCAAGATTTGAATAGAAACATGGGTCAAGAGGAATGTTCAAACCCCACTAAGAGAGAACAAGTCACAATCTAGAGATTCATGAGACAAAGGCCTCCATCTTTTAATGGATTATCTGATCCCTCAATCACCAAACAATGGATCAACTCCATTGAAAATTTATTCTCCATCCTTAAATGTTATAAGAAAGAGAAGGTTATTTTGGATGCTTATCGTATAGAGGGTGAAGCTGATCAATGGTATACATTGATCAAAAATAAGAAGCTTGATTAATTGATCGATGCATTATAATGAAAGGATTTCTGGAAAATGTTTTCTGATAAATATTTTCCATGCACCCTCCGAATTAAGATGGAAATGGACTTCCTTTACCTCAAGAAAAAAGGCGACAAATCCATTGGAGTGTATGAGGAAAAAATCACAAGGATTTCATTATAGGTCTTCAGCTTTGACATTACCCCAGAATTCATGGTTGATTGCTCCTTTGGTGGGATAAAACTTGTCCTATGGAAATCCCTAGTGATCTGTGACTTCGAGAGATATGATGAAATTGTCTGATGTGCCCTCAAAGTTGAAATGGAGATCAACGAATCTCAGGGGTATCATGGGGATAAAGAGAATAATGTGGACTTCAATTCTGATGGTCTGATAGATAAATCCAACGGTGCTAAGAAAATCCAGCAACCCACTTTCCAAAGGTGCAGAAAGAAGCACCTTGGAAATTGCCTGAAGGGGTTGAGGAAATGTTATAGGTGTGGAAAATAAGGGCACCTAGCCACTAACTACTGACAAGAAAAACTCACGGATGTGAAAAAGGAGAGGAATGTTCTATTTTAACCTCAATTTTTTGTTCATTGATTCAACTATAAAGAACCAGTGCACCTTGAAAATCAGTTCCCTAAGCCAAGGGTTTTTGAAGGCAACCAAAAACCTCCAAATCATAAAGGGAGATCTTTTTTCATCACTACCACTGAATTGAACCCCAAAAACGATGTAGTGAAAGGTAGGCTAGTTAATCATTCAATAATAGTGGAATTACAATTTGATTTTATTTATACATATTCTTTTGTATCCTAAAAGTTTAGTAGAACAATCCCAACACCACCACAAATCATGGAAGTAAAGATATCGGTGAGTACGGAAAATGTGTCAATCATTGCATCCCATAAATATAAATCCTCCCTTGTCATAATTTGTGGATTGAACTTCCTAGAGAACCTCACCATAATCCCTCTGGTAGAATTTGATGCAATTCATGGCATGTATTGGATTTCTCTATATAAATCCAACATAAATTGTCATGAGAGAAAAATCACTCTCCATATGGAGAATCGACCCCTGATTCTGTACAAGTGAAAGGCGGAAGATGAATCTTATTTATCCCCATCATCTCAAGAGTGGATATTATTTACCTATAAGAATGCATATCTAGATCAGATGTTTGAGTCTAAGGAAGCAATCATCCTTGAGGAAATACCTATTGTGATGGATTTTTCAGAAGTGTTTCCCGAGGAATTGTCTGGTCTTCCTCTTAGAAGATATTTTGAATTCCCAGTTGATCTTGTACCCTTGGAGTTTCCAATATCCAATACTCTGTATAGACTGGTTGTTGTGGAGCATAAGGAGCTGAATTAACAACTTTAAGAGAATCTGGATAAAGGGTTTATAGGCCCAAGTGATTCATCATGGGGTTCACCTGTCCTCTTCATCAAGAATAAGGATAAGTCAATGCACCTTTTAAATGATTATTGGGATCTCAACAAATCACAATAAAGAACAAGTATCATTTTCCACGAATTAATGACTTATTTGATCATCTATGTGGAGAACAATACTTCTCCAAGGTGGATTTTTTGTAAGGATATTACTAAGTAATGGAGAAGAAGGAAGATATCCCCAGGACTTCTTTTCATACAAGATACGAGCACTATGAATTCATAGTAATACCTTTCGGACTCACTAATGCTCCTTCAATCATCATGGATTTGATGAAAAAAGTCTTTATATATTACCTTAACAAATTTGTGGTAGTCTTTATATATGATATTTTAATATACTCCAAAACCAAGGAAGATCTTGAGGATCATCTAATAACTATACTAGAGACCTTGATAAAGGAGAAGCTCTATGAAAATTATAGAATTTGTGACTTCTGGTTGAAGTAGGTCTCATTCTTGGTTCATATCATCACGAGAAATAAGATATCTATGGATTCCTCCAAGACAGCTGCAATTGAGGGATGGATGAGGCCAACATCAGTAAAGGATATCTGTATCTTCCTGGGGTTAGCAAGATATTATATTCACATAGAAAGAGTTGAACATAGAAAGAGTTGAACATGTGCCAATGAAGATGGTTAGATCTAATAAAAGACTATTATTGTTCAATCCATTATCACCCTAGGAAAGAGAACAAGGTGGTAGATGCTCTAAGTAGAAAGGACCCAATGATTCTATCATTAATGATAATTGAAAAAGATCTAATCTTCTAAGATTTGTTGAAGATGGACATGGGAATCATAAATAAGGGAACATCATCAATACTTTATCAAATGATTTCTCAACAGTATCTTTTTGAAAGGTTAAAGGATGCTCAAAAGGATGATGTGGTAATTTAGAAGAAGGTGGAAACTATCAAAAAAGGGAAATCCTTGGAGTTCAATATCAATGAAGAAGGAACTGTGAGATTTGGGTAAAGGCTATATGTTCCATTAAATATAGAGTTAAAGAAATAACTTTTGGATGATGCACATAGTTCAAATTACTCCATCCACCCAGGAAACACAAAGATGTACCAAGATCTCCGAGATAATTATTGGTGGGATCACATGAAGATGGAGATCATTGAGTATACATCAAAGTTCCTGGTATGTCAGCAAGTGAAGGATATGAGATAGAAGTCTAAGGGGACGATGAAACCATTTCCCATACTAGCATGGAAATGGGAGAACTTCAGCATGGACTTTGTCATCGGACTTCTGAATACATTCAAAGGAAACATGTTATCTGGGTTATTGTGGATCGTCTTTCAAAGACTACACACTTCATTTCAATTCGAGAGGATTTCTCATTGGATCAAATGGCATGGATATATATCATATATGTGTTAAGGATAGATGAAGTACCACGATCTATTGTATTCGATCGAGATCTAAGATTCACCTCTATGTTTTGGAAGATTCTTCAACATGCTCTGAATATTGAGCTAAACTTCAGTATGGCTTATCATCCTCAAATTGATTTCCAATCTGAGTGAACTATTAAAACACATGAGGACATGTTGAGAGCATGCTAAATAGAATTAAAAAGATGATAGGATCAATATCTTCTTCTGGTTGAGTTCTCTTACAATAATAGTTTCCACTCGAGCATCCAAATGACTCCTTATGAAGCCCTGTATGGGAAGAGGTGCAGAACACCGACATGTTGGAATGAAGTTGGTGATAGAAAACTCTGAGGTCCAGAGATGGTCGAAGAAATGGTGGAGCAGGTTAAGAACATCCAGTAGCACATTAAAGCTGCTCAGAGCTGACAAAAGAGATATGCTTATAATTGTCAATGAGACCTAAAGTTTGGTTTTAGAGACATGGTATTCCTCTGCATATCACTATAGAAGATAGTTATGAGATTTGGGAAGAATGGAAAGCTCATTAAAAGTTACATCAGCCATTTTGATATCCTTGATCACATTGGATCAGTGGCCTATCGACTCACACTCTCGCCAAACCTATCTCAAGTACATGATGTATTCCCTGTATCACTCTTGAGGATGTACTTATCAAACCCATCTCATGTACTCAATCCAAAGGTGGTACCATTTGAGAATGACCTCTCCTATGAAGAGAATTTGGAGAATATATTAGATTGTAGGGAAAATTTTCTACGAAATAAGACAATGCCCCTTGATAAGGTGTTGTGGTGAAACCACAAGTTTTAAGAGGAAACATGGGAATCAAAGGAAGTGATGAAGCAGAGTTATCCTCATCTTTTTTACTGTGGGAAAAGGAAATTTCTAGGGAAAAATTTTTTAGGGGGGAAGATTGTAACGACCCAAACTTTTTTTAATGAAAATTCCTCTTAATCTAATTAAATTTATTATTTTGTAAAATGGTTTGGTTTTATGTTTTTGGATTTTAAAATACTATTATGAATTGTGATCATTTTTAATATAGTCATTGAACAGTGATCACATGATTATTATAAGTATAGTGCTTTAACAAATCCAATTTACTCATAAAACGGAAGTGATGGCCTCATCTAGTAGAATTTCTCCATATGAATCCCATTTTTTGGAGCTCGAAAAGGAGGTGGAATCATTGGGATTATCTATTGACCAATCCCAAGATGATCTTCATCATGTTAAGCTTGAACAGAACTACCTATGGGAGAAGTGGAAGTTGATAGAGATTACAACCCGAGCGATGTTATCGGAGCCACCCCAAGAGTTTGTCACCATCGCACACATAACTGTTAGGTCATATGTGGGTGTTATAAGGGGTTATGTAACAATAACTTATCACTATTATTATGTTCATTATTTTTTATATAATAAATAATATACATTCATTTAATTATTCTTACATTGAAAATTGTTTTTCATACACAAATAGTATTTTTAGTTAATATGCAATTAATAAATATATTTTGAAGAATTAATGGATTTTTTAATTAAATATTATTTTAATTAAATATTATTACAAAATAACTTTTTATTAAATATAAATGATCATATAATTTTTATGAATACAATTGTGATTTTTATTATAGTTTGAAAGATGTTTTTGTCAAAACCCTATAATTTTTTATAAATGTTGCTTTTTATTTTAAAAGTAAAAAAATTAAATATTTAGAAATTTATTTAGATAAAATGAATTTTATTTTTGGACTCAGGAATTTGAAATTATCCAATGGTGGTTTTTTCATAATTTTTTGAGATAGTCGAATTTTTAGGTGAAAATTAAATATCGTTTAGATATAAAAATTTTTTATGACATCATAATGACCCAATAGTGATGTAAAAAATACTATAAATGAGATTCCAGATCAAAATATGTTTTACCATTAAAATAATTTGATTTTAAGTTTTTTTTATTTATTTTAAAAATCTTTAGTGGACCCTCCAAGACTTATAAAACATTTTAACTTTTTAAATTGATTTCCTTGAGAGTGTGACTCACCTCCATATAAGAAAGTCTTATATTTTAAGAAGTTAGGTCATTGTCCATATAAAATAATTTTTTCTACTCCCCTTTGTCAAAAACATGGGCAAAAAACCATGGGTTGGTTTGTGGTTTTTATTAGTTTGATTTGTGGTGTCCAAAACCGAAATAATAAATAATTACCTCTCCTTTCCTATATAAACCCACCCAAGCTCCCCCTTCCACTTCACTCAAAGCCTTTGGAGATCAATCAAACTCCTCCCTCCTCTCTCTATAATCCTCCCAAGGCACTCCAAGCTCCAAATAAGCCTCTCTCAATCCCCTCCCAAATCTTTGGGATCACACTTCCATGTGAGGGATTTCTTCCTCTCTCTTTTTTGTCCAAATTTATTTATGTTTCTATACTCTTGTATTTTCAATTAAAAATGTTGGGGTATGATTTTTAACCTCCACAATAATGAACTCCTTATTTTTTTAATGAGGGTATACCCCTTTCTTTCTCATTAAGGCCTCCTATTTACACATGTTACCATGAAAAAATTTCATAAAGAATTTCTCTATCCTCATATACATTCTAGAAATTCATATGTATTACGAATCAAAATTCCATTACATACATTAAGACATGTATATGTATGAACCCCTTTAAATTTAATTTACATATTATGATACACCAATTTCTCTCTCAACAACCATTTATATGAGTTCTTATGACACGTTGTTATGCTGTCGAAACTACACTACGCTTTTCCAAGCCAAAGTCATTCTATAGTGAATACCATACCCATTTCTCTATCAAGGGTATTCGCCTTTATGCACATTTACTTATTGATTATAGAGTTTCATGTATGAATTATACATTCCTTTATCATGGAATAAATTATGATGTTTAATGAGTCCATGTTATATGATCCGTGTGTCACACTTATGCATGAAATGTAATGATTAGGAAGGGTGTGCCCTAATAGTGCTCAAATGCACTGGGTAAAAATAAATATCATGATACATCAAGTGAAATAAGGGTTTACTCATGATAAATAATGTGAAATGAGGTTTTTCTCATGCTTCGTGTGCAATGAGCCTTGGCTCATGCTAATATCATGTTAAATGTTGATGACAAATTTCCATGTTATGATAATCATGTTATATCATGCCTTTATGTTCATGTTTCTTTTATGCTCCATTTGATATGAATATTTCCTAACATATATTTTATTCTTCATGTTATTTCCTATTTACTACCTTAATGGGCTTTATAGCTCACCATTTTCTTTTGGATGTCCCAAAGTTATCCCATGCAATGCTAAGTATGTGGGAATGTAGTGGTCATGTAAAGGAAGTTTTCAATAAAGATGTTGTGTTTCATGTTTTAAGTCCTTATGTAATGTTCTTAAGCCCCAAATACACCATACCTCTCAATATTTTATGTTGTATCAAGTGAATATTTTATGTAATAATTCATGTTTATTTGTGTAATAAAAATTAAGGTTTTTATAAGGTAAATATTAATTGATATTTTAAGAATAATTTTTATATCATTGATATAATATATATTTATTTAATATATACTTTTTACCATCCATGTCAAAATTAAATGAAAAACATACCACCTCGCTTCATTGAGGCGGTAGTCCACACATATTCATGAGCAATGTTACTGTTTCCCAATAGATTAAAAGATTATAAGGTTGAGGTGATATTATATTTCTAGGAGTATAAATATTTAATAAATATAATGTATAATAACTAAATAAATAATTATTTCTTGCTATGATATGATGTGATTGAAAATAAATTACATCGATTCGTGAGACGGTTGTCCGACGTACACATAATTAATGATTTCATTTCCCATTTTATATAAGAGGATATTATATAGGTTATTAAGTTAACCTAACATCATAATAGTCTATTGGATATACATATATTATTATATTATAATATTTGAATAATATTTTAATGATATGGAATAAAAAATAATATTAAAAGAGTCAGTTAAGAATAATAGGTCATCATCAGACAACCTCATAAGTTTTCACCAAAATCATTCTCACAGGGGTTTTATAATCAAACTAAGTCTATTTTAATATGGGGATGGATGTTATTATTGTAATTAATGATATAATGTTTGATAAAAAAGGATTCTGATGTATAAATAATTGGGGAGAGGGGAAGATATTTAATAAGTAGCGAAGAGTACCCACATGGAATTTTAAAATAAAAATGTATGTCTATGTCTTATACAATCTAAGATGATCGAAATTAGATAATCATAGAACCATAGAAGATATAAGGTTGAAATATGACAATAATATTGTATTTTTATAAGATTGTAGGTCATTTTATGCCATCTCTTTTTGTTAAACCCCTAGTAAACTCATTTTAACCTAAACTATGGTTATTAATTTTTAATTTATTTACTACTGATTATTACCAAATATTATTTTGTACATATTATATAATGTTAATTATTATGATTAAAAATATAGAATCTATTTTTTGAAAATTCAAGGAATTGAAATTGAATATTTTAATTTAAAATTAAACCTACGGACGTGATGAAAAACAAGATTTCCAAAGAGAAAATTTTCCTATGTATATTATGCTTTAATATAAAAAATAAATAATTATTTTATTCTAATAAAATAAATTGGGTTAATAATAAAATAATTTAACTAAATTTAAATTTAGAACAGTTTAAAAAATAATATAACTTTGTATATTCATCAAAATAAAATGTAGCTTCTTTTCAAAATATGCATTTTTTGACCATTCATTAAAACATTAAACATTCAGAATGTCCAAAAAAATCACCATATGATAATTATGACTTTTTTATTCATGAAATTATGTTATTTGTATCAAATAAATTTTATATAATTGGAAAAATATTGTTGCAACCTAGAGTTTATAAATTATATTTTTTTATGAGGTAATTGTATTTTATATAATGATTATAGAGATATAAAACATAGAGAAACTAAAAAATCATTAAAAAATATTCTTACTTTATTTATCCTAGAAACCAATGAAAATGAAAAAAAATTGAAATTTGGAACAAAAATATAGAACAGAATTGCTAAAATGTGAAAATATGGATCACCCCAATATGCTAGAATCATCTCCCCAACAACTAAAACTATATAAATAAAACAATATATTGTAAAACCAAAAGAAGTATTATAAAATGAAAACATATATACTTGTGATGAATTTTATTGATTATTTATTGAGCTAATAAAGTGGTATTTATAATAGATAATGTGATTATTGGAATATAAATTTGATTGTTAGAATAGTAACATAACTATTGGAATCATAATTTAACCTAGAAATAATAAAGTGTGATATAAATTATTTTCAAAATGATTAATGTATGTAAATATAAATATTATAATGCTGAAAAATAAATATCATGACATAAAAAACTCAATTAAAATATAGGCACATTATTAATAAACTTTATCTTAAATTATTTCATAAATATTATACTTTATATGTTAAAATTTATTATTAACAATGGTAGAAAATTATTTGGTTAAAATGAATATCATTTTTTAAATCAAAATATCAAAATTTTATAGATTTGATTTTTTGGTAATTTTTTGAAATAATTCAATTTTTAGGTATACAGTAAAAATATTGTTTTTCATGTATCTATTTCATCTAAAATTAAATCATTCATGATATAATAATGACCTAAATATTTTTTTAAATTGATATTAATATGAAATATTTTTATTTTCATGAATGATTCATTATTATATAAAAAACATAATTTCAAAATCTAAAAAACATTTTCCAAAATTTAATGTCAAAAGTGATCCCTTAAAATAATAATTTGTCTTTTTTCCACATTATTTTTTAATAAAATAATTTAATAAAAAACATATAATGTAATTTAATGCCTTAAAAAAATTAAATTATATTCTTATATAATTTATATAAATAAATATATCATTTTTAAGAGTTTTACATTTCATAAATTATTTTCTTCAAAATTTTGTTGTAAAAATACCCCCTCCTGAAGTATAAAGAACCCCTCTCCATCCCCTTAATAAAATCACTCCTCCCACCCCTTCCAAATATGATTTAATTACCAAATACTATATCTTAATCCCATATAATACCCAAGGACATTCCAGAGTAAACTTACTCCACTCATCGTAGATGTATATTGTTTTACATGGGAAGCCACATTAAGGAATGAGTATGTTTTTTCAATCTCTTATCTAATTTTCTTATTCTTTCTATTTTCCCAATATCATTCAAAACTAAATTGAAAAAATTTTAATTAAAAATAATTTTAACACAATATTAATGATTTTATCCTACTATTAGAATCTTATTTCAGAGGTATTTATATTTTTATCTTCTTTTATTTATATTTGTACAACATACCTGATAACGTTCGTTTAAACACCAATAATGGCATTACCAATTTTTTTATTATCAATTACCAAATTGTTTGATATAATAAATAAATTATTATATAAAAATATAAAAATATATTTATTTTATACAGCATAAATTAATTATACCTATGTATAAATAACATTGAAAAAAATATTAAAATAGAAGTAAAATGAGAAAATTTTAAGGGAATCATGATACCAAAATGTATTACCATTAACCAAGGAAATTAATAAATATAATAAAATGAATTTAATTTTTAAATAGTTAAATAACTAAAATAATACACTATTATATCAATGTTTCAAAAAATCTTTGTTTATTATTTAATAGGTGTAAAAGGGATCAAATAATGTGGGATTTAAGGTAAGGGGATTCTCAAACCTAAATCATTTTATTTAGGATATCCCACTTTCGTGGTATCATGAGTATAAATATTACTATAATATCAAATAAATATAATTTCACTATTATTGAATTTTATTTTCTGGCATATTCATGTTTCCACTTTGATTTTAAGGAAAATACAATGATTTTATGAAAATAATTTTC
The DNA here is from genome assembly GCA_963277665.1 of Viscum album. Classification (NCBI taxonomy): domain Eukaryota; kingdom Viridiplantae; phylum Streptophyta; class Magnoliopsida; order Santalales; family Viscaceae; genus Viscum; species Viscum album. The sequence goes on from OY728119.1 coordinate 1,512,061,077, forward strand.
CCTCTAAAGGAAATCATTTACTCCTCTTTAGTTAATTATTATTCACTCAAGAATGATAATGGTTATTCAAAATATATTTTCCATTATTAATTTGGGGCCCACAAATTTATTCATTCAATCCATCTTAATTTAATCCTTATGAAACCCATTCCTCTCCATGGGATATTTCGTGACTATGGTTGTTATACATTCTATGTGGCATACATTATTATGTAAATATCATGATGTGATGGGTGGTCTTGGAATTGTATAAACCTCTAATGAATTGGATAATATGATTTATCTCATGAGATAATTTTTATTAATCATAAATATGATGGTAAATTTGTTCTCAATTATGATTTTTTATTATACACATATGTTATGTTTGGGAATGATTCTAGATTTTTTCACAACTATGTGTGGTATTTAACTATTATGACATGGTGTTTCATTTTTATGAATTTAAAATTTTTATTTCCTTATCAAATTTTTCTATTATTGTGTTGATTATGATGAAATTCATATTATATAATGATAATTATTATTCTCATGGATTTTATATTGATTCATGTCAACAATTAATCTACTTACTAGGATTTATCTAGCCCCTTTATTTAATGTATATCATCTATTGACTGGATGCATTAAGGATAATGTGATCTTTTATAAGGATAACTAATAAGGATATAATTAAATTTTTATGTTTAATTTTGTATAATAGATGTATTATCATGATTTTCCCGGGATACTAAATATTTTAATCCTTGAATGTATAACGATTATGTTTTTAATCTTTAAAATGATGTGATAGTCATGTAATAAAATTTAGGGTCTCTATAGTTGGTATCATAGGGATGTTTAGATAATTTGGGAATTAGGAATATAAATACTTATTTAAAACCATAATTATAAGTATAATTATAAGTAAACATCTTATATGCTTGGTTTTAGAAAATGGATAATCATCGGGATCCGTGTAAGATATGGATTTAGAGTTAATTTTTGAATAAGAATAAATTATTTATTCATTATTTTTTGACTTATATTTTTCTTAAGATAATGGTGGAACCATAATTAATAAAATTAAATAGTGATAGATATGATTAATATTAACATATTCCACGTTAATTTTTAATAGAGTTATACAAATTTCATTATATACTAGATACTTGCAATAAGTATTGAATCAAATCCACAAATCATTGTAGTTGAGATATATGTAAATAGACCAAATGTTGTGACCTTTATAATCAAATAATTGGAATATTATCTTATTTTTGTATGTGGGAAGGTTCTTCTAGTGAATCTCATACTCCTTCCCTTGGTGGAATCCGATGCAATACTGGGAAAGGATTGGCACTAATTATATAGGGATCACATTAAATTTCTATAAAATTAAATATATTTTCATAATGTGAACCACCCCATATTCCTCTATAAATTCAAGGAATATAATTAATCTAATTTAGAAAATCCCATAATGGTGTGTGTGTGGATATCCTGTGAAGAAGTATAACTCTCCCATGTGGTTGTGTTAAAGGAAGGTATCAACCAAGATTAAGTGTTTATTGTGAGGGAATGCACTAATGTATTTTTCAAAGAGTAACCTAGAGATACCCTAAATGGTAAGGTACAGTACTCAAAAGATATTATACCTATATCAAATCCTATCTTGAAATTCCCCTATAGGATGGGCTCGATTGTACTATAGGACTCAATGAAATAGATACAAGGTCATTTTGACAAGTGGTTCATACTCCTTAGTGAAACACCTTGGGGTGATCTGGTTCAATTTATCAATAAGAATAATGGATCAATACGACTATGTATCGATTACCAGGAGATATATAATATCACCATAAACAACAATTGTCCTCTACCAAGGATTGATGAGTTATTATATTAAATACAAGGATTTCAGTACTTATCAATGGTGGATATTCATTTTGTATATCATGAACTAAAGGGGAAGAATAATGATATTCATATAAATACAATCTGTACAAGATATGGAAATTATGACTTCATAGTGATGGCCTTTGGATATATTAATTCTGTTGAAATAACCATGGATTTTATGACTAGTTTCTTTAAAAATTACCTGGAAAACTTTTTGGTGGTGTTTATCTATGATGTTATAATTTATTCCAAGATAAAGGAGGAACTCTAAGAGTATCTAGGTATTATGTTGGAGATATTAAAGAATTAGAAAATTTATTTTAAATTTAGTATGTGTGACTTTTGTTTTTCATAAGTCTTATTCTTGGGAAACATGGCCACAAGTGAGGGAATTTTTATGGACCCTTCAATTACAAATGAAATTGAAGAATTTAGTATACCATCATGCTTCATGGAAATCATTATTTTTCATGGATCAATAGTGTACTTAAAATGTTTTTTGATAAATTTATCATGATTATCTAGACCTATTTCAAAGTTAACAAAGAAAGGTGTCAAGTATGTATAGATGGAAAAATATGAAGAAATATTTTGGGTACTCTATTAGAGGTTAATCACTTCACCTGTACTAATGTTACCAACAATTGTACATAGTTTTTTTATATATAATGATTCTTCAATGAAAATATTGGGGTTTATACTCATCTAGAATGATAATTTGATAGCCTATTCCTCACAACAATTAAAGATCCATGATCAAAACCACCTGATGCATGATATGGAGATAGAATCATTAATCGTTTCCAAAAAATATTTAGTAGAACTACCTATAGGGTGAGAATTGTGACAAATATATTTAACATAAGAGACTAATGTATATATTCACATAGATGAGAATAGACATCCATCAAGTAATATTGTTATAATTAATAAATGACTTGAATTTATCTATTTACTACCATCCAAGAAAGTTTAACAAGGTAACAGATTCTCTTAATAGAAAAAAAACTGATAATTTGTCTATGATGCATATTGATAATGACCATATATCTATTTATATACATAGTATGTATATGAAAATTATAATTTAAAATAATATATCCTTCCATTTCCAAATGATTTTCCAAGAAACTTTCAAAGATAAGATCATGGTGTTGCAAAGGGATGATCTGGAGCTTCAAAATAATATTAATGCAGTACAGGAAGGGAAGAAACATGAGTTCCACATTGATTAGGATGATGTGATTAAGTTTGGAACTAAGATTTTTTTCACTTGTTACATGACTTAAATAATTAGTCATTGGATAATGCGAATAGATCGCATTTCTCTATCCATATTGGAAGTAAAAAAGATATATTATGATCTTGGAGAGAACTTATTGTGGGAAAACATGAAGAATGAGATTTTACAATATATTTTAAGGTTTTTGGTATGTTATAAATTTAAATAAGAGTGATAAATTTAAAATGGTATGATGCAACCATTTTCTATACCCATGTGGAAATTGGAGAAGTTCACTATTTACTAACCTTGACTTCCCACATAAAAAATATTTTATAATATTTATTTTTTGAATATATTCAAAAAATATATGTAATAGAAGTGGTGAGGCTCCATGGGGTGAAACTTTAAATCATCTCTGATCATGATCCAAGTATCACTTCTAAATTATGGAGAAGTCTTCAATAAGCTTTGAATATTGAACTGAATTTTAGTACAGACTATCATCCCTTAATATGTGGCCAATAAAAAGTACTATTTAGACACTCGAGGATAAGATAAGATTATGATCAATGTAATTAAAAGGTGTATGGGATCAACATATCACATTAGTTCAGTTTTCATACAACAATAGTTACCACTCATTTATTCAAATTTCACGATATCATTCTCTCTATGGGAAGAGATGCATAACTCCAACATTTTGGGCTGTATTCAGTGAATGAATGATACAAGGACTTGATCTTGTACAAGATATGATAGAGTATATTGATTCCATATGAAAACATATAAAGGCTTATCAGAGTTATGAAAAGTTCTATGCTGACAATCGTTGAAGAGGTTTGGAGTTTGAAGTTGGAGAAAATGTTTTACTTTGAATATTACTATGGAATAGAGTCATGTGGTTTTGAAAGAAAGGTATTCTTATCCATAGGTATATTTTTTTCATTTGATATCCTTGGTCGTATAGGAGAAGTTCCCTTACAACATTTAGTTCCACAAAATATGGCTCATGTTCATGATTTTTTTCATGTATCTTTCCTAAAGAAGTATATACTTATCCCCTCACTTGAACTGAATCTATAGGTGGTATAAATAAAGAATGAACACTCTAATGAGGGGTAATAGGTTATCATCATGAACCGTATAGAAAATGTTCTATAAATAAATACAAATAACCTTGTCAATGCTCTTTGGAATAAATATAATTATAAATAGTCAACATGGGAACCAGAGAAAACAATTAAATTGAAGTACACTCTCCCATTATCAATTGAGAATATGATTTGAAATTTAGGGGATAAAATTTCAAAAGGATAGAATAATGTAACAACCCGAAGTTTATAAATTATATTTTTTAAAAAAAATAAATGTGTATTATATATGTATTATACACATTAAATAAATAGAGAAACAAAAAAACGTTAATTTGTTAAAAATGAACATTACATTATTCATCCATGAAACCAATGAAAATTTTGTAAAATAAAATTTGATAACAAATAAAAAATAGAAAATCTAAAATGCAAAAATATGAATCACCCTAATCTGCTAAAATCACCTCCCCCATGGATGGCACTATAGAAATGAAAAAATAAATTAGTAAATCAATAAAAATATTAGAAAATGAAAATATATAACCTTAGTAGTAATTCTAGTAATAATTATGCTAACGAATAAAATGGTATTTATAAGATATAAAGTGACTGTCCGAGTAGTAACCTAACCGTTGGGATTAGTGACCTGGCCTTTGGGAATAGTAACATGATTGTGGGAATAGTAATTTTACCTCAAAAGAATAAAGTGTGATATAATTTATATTTATAATTATTAATATAAGTATATATAAATATTATAATTATAAAAAGTAATTATCATGATTAAAAAATATGAATGAAAATATAAGCACATTTTTAATAAATTATATCTTAAAATATTTCATAAAAAAATATTTATATATTAAAAAATAAATTTTCCTATATATGAAATTAATTTTTTTAAATTAATATAATTTTCTAAATGAACATGTCTAAATATTTCATGGGTGATTTTTGGTATTTTTTGAAATATTTCAATTTTCAAGAGAATAGTAAAAATATAATTTTCACGTAACTAGTGTATCATAAATTACATAATTCATGATGTAATAATGACTAAATCATTTCTATAACTTGAGGTTCTAACAAAATAATTCTAATTTAATAAATTTTTAATTAAAATATAATATAATTAGTTTCCAAACATAGATACAAATTTACCAAACCTCGTGTCAAAATTGATCCCTTAAATTAACAATTTGTCCTTTTTACAATTTCCATTTTAATATACTAAGTTAATTAAAAATATAAATTTATTTAATGTATTAAAAAAATAAATTATATTTAAATATAATTTATATTGTGAAAAATTCATTATTTCCTGTTTTACCATTGATATATTATTTTAGTTAATATTTTGTTCTAAAAATATTATTCTCCTCATGTATGAATAATGGCTCTCCCCCATTGGAAAACCATGCCTCTCACCTATTCCAAATCCATATTACATACCAAATCCTATATATTATGACTATATAAACCATTGGGACTTGATAAAGTAAACCAACTGCATTCCTCAATGATGTTTAGTTCTATACAAGCGAAGCCACACTAAGGGAAGAGTATGTTTTTTCAAAATCTTCTCTTGTTTTCTTATTCTTCACTATCATTTCGAAATTTATTCCAATATAAAATCATATAATGATTATATTTTCATATTTTTAACATTATTTTAATTAAATTAATATAATATTAAAATTATATATTTTATGTATTTATATTTTGTTCCTTATGTTTTTAATATTTGGACAATATTCCCAATATCATTCAGTTTACCACCAACAATGATGCTTCCAATTATATTATTATCATGAACTATATGGATATTTATAATTAATTAATTATGATATATAAATGTATAGATATATTTATTTTTTACTATATGAATTTATTCTACATATGTATAAATAACGATGAAAAAATAGAAAAATTAATGAAAAATATGATTTGTTTACGAAAACATGATATCAAATGGATATTTCTGTAAAGTGGGATACAATTTAGGAGGATTATCATACCCAAATATAATTATTTTGGTTATCCCACAGTCACAATATCATTAAAATGGATATTCCTATAATATTACATAAATATAATTTCACTATTATTAAATTTTCTTTTCTGTGATATACATGTTTCTATATTAATTTTTCTCGAAATAAAAAGGTTTTACAAAATTTGTTTTCTTTAGAAAACACATATTTTACTCTTCTTTTGTTTTTTCTTTTTTAGTCAAGAATGATGATGTTTATTCAAAAAATCATTTCCATTATTAATTTTAGAACCCAAAATTTATTCATGAAAATTGTTTTTATGAAATCATTATGAAACACATTCCTTTCCATGGGTTATTTTGTGAAAATGATTGTTATATATTTTATCTGCCATGAATTATTTTTTAAATATTATGATGTGATGGGTGGGGTTGAAATTATATATCCCTCCAATGCATTAGGTAATGTAATGCATCACATCTGATAATGTGTACTATGTGTGAATGTGATTCAGGATTTTTTTCACAATTATTATGTTACAATTATGTACATATTTCACATGTGAACATGATTATAATTTTTTTCAAAACTATGTGGGGTATTTGACCACTATAAAATTTTAGCACCCCGAAATTATAGAAGAATAATATTTTGTCCAATAGCATGTACGACATGAAAAATAAAGAGTATAAGGGAATATTACAAACATATAAATAACTATATATTTAGATAAATAAAATATCTAAAAATATTATATATTACACTAACACTATTATTATATTCCATTAAACACAATAATGACTTTCTTCGATGGCTTGTGTTACACACACGACCATGTTTTACCCAATACAATTAATAATATTATTCAAAATGATAATTACACCCATGATATTAAAATGGAAGTTATAAATAGGGTTAAAAACATATAATAATATTCTTGAATTAATTAATTATAAATTAATTATATATTAATATAAAAATAAATTTCATATAAAATAAAGGTATTTATAAAAAACTTTTATATTGTGTCAATGGTGTTTTATCTTAAAAAATTAAATTAATTTATATTATTGAATGATATTTATGATATTTATATATTATATATCCAATGAAATATTTTCACATTCATCCAATAGATTTTATTGGCATAATATTATAAAAAATATATTTGTAGGCTTAAAAAGCTATATTTTTCTAAAGGCATTTTTCTCACCTTTTAATGGAGCAATTGTTTTTAAACTAAATTTTTCACTTTTATAAATTTTATTTGAAAAAAAAATTAATTTTTGAAATTTGAATGTAATATTTATATTTTTATTGATTTTTGGGATTTTTCTGAGAGATTTTAATTTTTTTATGAATAGTGAAAATACTGAATTTTAATTGAAAACTGATTTTTCATATCAATAATATAATGTTAAATATAGTTTTTAACTATTTTTAATTGTAAAATAGATCAAATATATATATTTTAATACAATTTAGGTCAATATATACATTTTTATATTAAATTTAGATATAAAAACCTAGAAAACGTTTAAAAATTTTCACATAAAAAACATGTTTCCACTTATCATCTATAGGAATAATTTTTAATTAATTTCTTCCACTTATGTGATATCAATTTAGAAAAATGGATTCCATATTTGAAATTAGAAAATATTGTAATATCTAATAAGTTAAAAAAATTAGCAATATTATTAGTGAAAATTGTAAAAATTATTTACAATGATTAAGAGAAAAATGAGTTTACCAAGGGACAAAGATTTAATATTAAGGGGAAACATTACCTATACCATTTTCCAACACACATTATATGGTAATATTTCAAATATATACACTATTTTACATCTAAAATATTTCATTATTTGAGGCACATGAGGTAATGGACACCTTTCAATAGTGTGAACTTTTTGGTATTTATAAGAATGTCACTCCTCCTCCAATATAAAAGGGCACTCACTCCCCTCACTTATTCACAACCCCAAAACCATTTGGCTAAAAAACCATGAAAATTTCACTACCCATAATACCCAACCTCATTATAGAATCCATATATTATTAATAAATTCCACTTAGGTTAGTATTAGTGCAAAACTATGGAGGGTGCCTGAAGAAGAGGTAATGTTTGTCTATTTGTGTTTTCATTTCATTTCTCCATCCACCTCTTTCAATTATTATTATATCACGATTATATAATAACATTTTTATATTAAATATACATACATGTTTTTATGTTATAGTTATAACCTAAAACCTCAAACACTTCCATAAAATTTTATACGCCATCATCGTTTATGTGTATGATAGACAACTGTCTCATGAACCAATGTCATTTATTCTTCCATCACCACCTTTCAAGGAAGGGAATAATGTTGGATTTATACTTTATATATAATATATATGATATTTATAATGTATTTCTGGTTCTAGTATTTTTATTTAGAACATATATTCATGCTTTCCATTTTGTGAGAATAGGATAACGTCGTTCATGAGTATGGTGGACTATTACCTCGCGAAGCAATGTGATCCATTCACACATCACATGGAATGTATTTAAGATGTGTTTAATAAAAATATGTGATATATATAACATAAAAATTATAATTCCATTAAAATATAAATATATATCACTTAATTGTTTTCTTTCAATATGAAAATGAAATGGAAATATCGTTCATGCTTACGTACGACCTACCGTCTCTATGAATGATGTATTTCATTTCCTATCACCAAATTTTATAGATTATGATAAATTAATACATAAGAAATATACATGATATTTATATCATGGTTTACAATTTTTATATGATTAAATCATAATCTATGTAATAGGAATACAATTATAGTATAAAAGATACTCAAAAAAATAGGGAATTAACACCTAAAACGTTGAAAATAATGAAATATTATTAACAAAAGGGTAATAAGATGTTATAAAAAGATCATATATTATATTATAAATATTAATAAAATTACTGTATAAGTTAATAACATGATTAAAATAATTATATATAAGTTTAAAAGTTATTCAACCAAAAGGAAGCATAATTTAATGGATTTTATCTCAAATTACATTACATCAATATTTATTTGTGGTTATAAACTTATGTTGTAAATATACTGCTCATTTGAAAAGTAATATCATGTATAATTCATCCTTAATGGTATTTTAGGTTTCAATTTGAATTGTATCTTCCAAGTGAATTTTATTTCAAAATTTCTAAGTGATGAAATTTAATGTGAAATATCACTTTATTTTGGGATTGTTACCTTTCTCTTAGAACAATCACTTTATTGTAATCATTTTTCATTGGATATTTTATTTCACAAAAATATCCATATTCCTGGTTAATTGATATGATTATTTCCTAAATAGTATACCATATTTTCGTAGAAATATTATTTTGAAATTTATTTTATTGACTAGGGAGATATTGATAAATATGTATTATTTACTGAATATGGATATTTGATAAGGAATATTTTACATTAATTAAATAAATTATTTGATATATGGGGAATTATTTAGAAGTTAAGTGACAAGTGGGGCCCATACATTATATAGCCCCACGATGCATCAACGGGTATCATGAGACAAATAAGTTGGCCAAATTAAATTAGTCTCTATGTATAGTTTTAAACAATCTTGTGAAATATTTTCTTGGAATATGTATTCATGAGCCTTAGACATGACATCAAATAAATAGGCATGGAATTCATTCCGTATATCAGTTTTCATTTATCCATTGGATTTTCTCTTTGACATTATCAATTTATTTATTTCATTCTCACTTGATTGATTAAATGAAATGGGTTTCAGTTATTTACATTTCCATATTGATTTTGACATATGTCGCCATGGTAATCATATTATTTAAATGGTATGTCTATTCAGTTATCAACAATTCTATGATGGTTATGCATATTGATTCATCATAACATTCGTTTCACTTAACTCAAACTGAGAATTTGACATCACCCTTATTTTGTTTCCTTTACCTATGATATAAAGATAAATGATTCAAATGAGCTTCAAGGATGATGGGATTTTACTTTTTTTATACATTATGTTTTTTCCTAGTGTAATATGGGTATCATATATGTAATCTAGATTTCCAAAACTTCTAATTGGTTTGGTCCTTTGGGGTTTTATTCTTGTATTTATGCCAATGTACTAAATTAAGGCACCATCTATGAGCTACTTGGGTCAGGTTCATTATCGTTGGTATCAAAAAAAGATTAGTAGAAACCTTTGGAACTAAATTTAAGAAAACATAGATTATAGAACATAAAACTATGATAGAATATTTGGATAAATATATAATAAAATCAAAATATTTTTGTAATATAGATTTTGTGTGGGTCATTATTAAAATACATTCATACCTAGATACTAAATGTGGACATGGTTATAGAACAGATGTCCAAAGGGTTAATTACTCTGAAAATGGAACATCGAGCTTGACTCAAGTGTAACCTAGTACATGAAAATGTTTCTTACTATGAACCTTATTTGAAACTCTTGGGGTATATTATTAGGATAGTTCATAATTTCTATACAAACCATTATGAAGGATTTAAATGTAATGATAACCCCAAGGAAACCATGTTTATTGTTAATAGATTTGTTCTGGATAATTTTTTAAATTAAACAAATTTAATTCATAGATTTGGGATTAAAAAAAAGTTAAAAAGTGTTATGATCTAAAATATTATATTAAATTGTTTAGAAATTGAAGTTGGGTGGAAGAACGGTATCAATAATCTTGGCCAATTTTGAGGATTCCCTATTGATGAAGATGATATAGATGGTATTGTAACTAATAAAGTTTTATATATATTATGTAATCTTAATCAAGTTATAAAAAATAATATATCCTAGATGGAGAAACTTGTTACACTATGAGAATATCTAATGATGGATAACTTTGTGTTATAGAGGACCCCATTATTTAGTGTAACTACTAATCCAATGGTAGCTGAAAAATGGATTAATTCCTTGGATAAGACATTTAGGTAATTGGGATTTAGTGAAAAGGAAAAGCATAAAAATTTTATGTAATGTCTTAATGAATATGATGATCAATGATGGTCATTGATCCAGAATACTAGGGAGGTAGAGGAAATATAACTCATGGGATGTAAATATTTTAATGATGCATTTTTGAAAATTTGTTCCATCGTGAGATAAAACCTAAGATGAAGAGAGAGTTCCTTAGTTTAAATAAAAAATAAGTAATAAAGTGTTGTAGAGTATGAATATACCTTTACAAGGTTATCATGGTATGTTATGGATTTCATACACAACACCGAAATCAAGATTGATCATTTCATTGAAGGGATTATGCCAATTCACTAAAGGTTATTGATCAATAAAACTTGTTCTTCATACGATGAAATAGTTTTATGTGCTATCCATAAAGAGAAATAATTCACAAATTCTTATGGATTAAAATGAAAAAAAAGGAAGTGGATGATAGAGAAAATAATGAATATAGGTAATAAGGTAAAGAAGGATTTTCCCAAATGTTATAACTATAGAACGAATCTCATAGGGAAATTCTTGAAGGTGTTTGGGGTATGTGATAAGTGTGGAGGAGAGGGTTACTTGGAAAAATAATGCAATAGGAAGAAAGAAAACATTTCTATTATGTGTTTAAACTATAAGGATAAGGGACACTACACAAATTAATACCCCAAACATCAAGGTTAATTACCTTAGAATAAGTTAAGAGATCAGGGTTAGAAATATGTTATTGTTACAACTGAACCGAAATGAATAATGTTCGTGTATATTTGGATCCATGAAAAATTTTATAGATGTATTTTATTGGTGATATTATAATCATATAAATTATTAAATATATATATGGATTGTACTGATGTAATATTTCATTTAAGTATTTGAGAGAGTATGTTCTACTATCCTGGTGAACAAGAAAAATCATTCATTGACAAGATGAAATTATTAAAAAAACATTATGGGTAAACCTTAATATGATCTTGATGTCTAGATAATAATTTTGGGATAAATTTATGATTTATTTGGATAAATTAAAATTGATTGTACTACCGACCTTGGAATTGATTAATGACTTGTTGAATAAAATTCTATAATTAATGGGGTTAACAAAATTTTCTGATTTATGGAATATATCCAATAATTTGTGTTTTACATATATAATAAGGAAGCATTCATTTTTTCAATAATGTTTTATGGTAATTTAAGTTATAACCTTGTTTCAAGAGAATATATGATGAAGTTCTAGGTGATCATTTAGAGGTAATTCATGTTGATTGGATTAATAGTAAGTTAATTTTAAAAATTCATTCACCTTCTAATGTTTTAGACCATGATATTTTTTATGGGACGTATGGTTAACCATTTATGAAATGGTTTAATTTTATCTTTGTACATGGTTTTTGATATTAATATATTAATTCACCATATGATGCAACCTATATTGATATATGAAGTATAAATAGTTCATATAATAACCAAATGACAAGGTTGTGTTTATTAAATACAGATGTATCATATAAGTATATTTCCTAATACTCTTAGAGAGTGTAAATATTCCTTAACTCTAGGGAAAAGGGTCTTGAAACAAATTTTCTTCCAATTATCATCATTTCTAATGATATAAATTATCTTTTCACACATTTGGTTTATTTCTTTATATTCATTATCATTATCTTAAACTTTTTATATATCACTCTCACACAGTATTTCAGTTCCATTTTTCTCTCCAATGTCCATGTTTTCATTTCCCACCTATGTTTTCATATCCAGAAACCTAGTTTTGTGATTATTCCATATGGATTTTATACTTTCTCATCTCTATTATTAAGAGTATATGTTTTAACTATTATTCAATGTGGGTTTCTCAACAAAATAATTTTCAAATTTTAATTGTTTTTATAATATCAATTTTAAATTATGAAGACATAATTTATTTATGGTGGGGTGAATGTAACACGCTGAAGTTATAGAAGAATAATATTTTATTAAATAGTTTGTATTACATGCAATATCAAGAGTAGAATGGACTATAACATCCTGATAAATTATAATATATTTAAATAAATCCAATCACTTAAATATTGTATTTTATATAAAACACTATGTTTATATTGCATTACCCACAACAATGAATTCCATCGATGGGTTGTGTTACACACAAAACCAAGTTTTATTAATACTATTATTATTATTATTTGAAATTAAAATTATATAATATAAATTAAATTAGAATATATAAATAAAGTTAAATATTTTATAAAATATATATCTGAAAATATTGTTTATCAATTAATTATAAATGAATATAAAAACCTATATAATACAAATAAAATGTTTTTTGAAAAAAAAACTATTATTATGCATCAAAGGCATATTATCCTAATAAATTATAGTAATTAGTATTAGTGGATGATAATAATGAAATTTATATATTATATATATTCAAGGGTTTTTTCATTCAGCTGATAGATTTTATATTTATAAAAAAAAATAGATCCAATTTTATACATATGAAGCTATATTTTTTTAAAGACAATTTTTTCGCCTTTTAAGGGTGGACTTATTTTAAAAAAACCGGAATTATTATAATTTTTATTTGAAAATATATACATAATTTTTTAAGTAGTAATTTAAAAAATTATCTTAGGAATAACTGTTGTTATTTTTTCAGAGTAGTATCATTTTTTGATGAATAATTAAAAATATCGAATATTTATTGAAAACTGACATCTGATCAAAAAAATATATAATGTTAAAATATTTTTTTAATTTTTTTTAAAGTCAAAATAGTTAAAATTTTCATATATTAATACAAATTATTTAATTTTATTCTTTTTAAAATTAAATTTAGATATAAAATTATAGTAAATATTTTAGCATTTTAAATTTAAGAACATGTTTTCTCATCCCATTTATGAGATTAATTTTAAACTAATTTCTTCCACTTTTATGATTTGAATTTAGAAAAAATATCTATATTTTGAATTTGAATAATTTATAGTATCTAATAATTTAAACTTAATTTTTTCCAAAACTAAATGTGAAAATAGTTATATTTATTTACAGTGATTAAGAGAGAAAAAAGTTTATCAAGCGACCAAACATTAAACATAATAGAAAGAATGACCTATTCCCTTTTCCAAAATGCATTAGATTTCCATATTTTAACAATATGGCCTATTATTTATAATATCTCATTATTGGAGGGATATTATACAATGACTCAGTCTTAACATATATATACATTACATATAATTTTCAGATTACTTAAAACATTATACAAATAGACGCCCAAAGATAGTACTAGTATAGTGCCTTTGGAAACATCAAAACATGAAAATTGGTACATAAGTGAGCTACATTATCTCCAACTAGGTTCTTCTTGACAAGAATTATTCTTATACACATAAAATATAATAAATATATTCATAACCCAGGGAAGGAAACGCAAAAAATGGTGATCTTAAATGCCCAATAAGGCTAAAAATGGAGACATGTATGTATAAAAATGAGCATAGATTTATGAGAATGTGATCATGAAAATTAAATATCATGCCATTCATATCAAAGATCACACAAATGAATCACAGTATAAAGATTTATAGTTCATAAGATATGTATCAGAATAAAATAAAGAACAAAAGACATGAAATCATAACATATAAATAAAATATATAATTATATAAAAACATAATCATATAATATGACTTCCATAGTAGTTAATGCATCACTTCCATGACCATTTTAGTGAAAACATTCCTTTACTAAATTAGGTTCACTCCCCGTTCTATACCTATATTATTGTACCGAGTTTACTCTCCACTCTAACCCTATAATATGAAATTATGTTCACTCCTCATTCAAGACATGTCTCTCTAATGATATATAAATCTTTACCCAATTCATTTTAGGGATATATAGGTCCCACCCATATCATAATGAAATCATACATATATGTTCCAAAGATCATAAACACTTAAATCATAACCCATGAAATGAAATTGGTGTTATAAAAATGTAATCATATCTTCACCTATGAAAAAATATAGGTTTTATAAACTTTTAATAAAATCCTAACCCGTAAAAATAAGTGGGTTTCTAAAGGATATAACTCGTGAAAGATAAATAGGTTTCATAAACATCATGACATCAAAAATTAAACCATTCATTGAAAGAATATAAATGGAAACATTGAATAATTTTACCAAAAAGGAATGGGTGACACCAAATGACGTCATCATAGATGGTAAATAATTTGGAAATGTTTTTGAAAAACATTTCTTGAGGAAAATAGCATTTCTGCACTGAAACAATATTTAAAACATAAAATATTTTTGAAAAACTTTATATTTGAAAATATCATTGAAAACTAATAAAGGAAGCTTTAAAAACCATAAACAATATTAAAAATACTTTTTTAATTGAAAAATTATCTTCAAAGACAATTTTAAAGAAAATTAAAAACATTTTTGAAAAGCATTATTTTTGAAATAAAATAGATTTCCAACTAAAGACATAAATATGGTGAGATTTTTATTAAATATATTTTCTTAATTAACTTATGTAAAAAATATTGTAAAATGTTAAAAATACAAGAATATATCTTCAAAAAATATAGGATAAGGAAACTCATGAGCATTCTTGAGAGAAGTATCACAATATTTCATTAAAGTAATCATAATCATTAACAATCTTGAAAAGCGATGAATTATTCTAATAAACTCTTAATACTTCGTAACATGGGATCACACTCTCCTTGTAAGAAAATAAAATTAAATTAAGCTTATAATATCATAAAAATAAGTTTATTCCTGATATAACATGTAAAATTGAATTATATATACCTCAAAAAATAATTTAGGTGCATAACAAAATATGAGTCTAAAAGAAGGAAAATTGAGACAAAAATGTCTTACTGATTTGGTATCTTTGGAAACTTAAACCACATGAAATAAAGTTAATAAAAGGTATTTTTAAATAACCATAAATTTAAATATAATAGGCATACAATACTTCCAAGTTTATTATATACACCACACAAAATAATTGAGTGGTTAATAAGGCATTTGTCACATGAAAATAAAAGTGATATGAAGTCTCCCTTATCTTTTCTCTTGACTCTCTTCATACTCATACAATATTACAAAATAATAAATGTAAGTTTATTATAAATATTTTAAAGAATAATATTCTTATATCTAATACCAATTACATTTTTATTATGAATTTGTATTATCTTCTTGTTAACAATTCTATGTTAAGTTTACACTACGGTTATTATCCTCTTTGTTCTTCGCATGTGTCTCAATTCGTTACATATTTGGTCCTTATACTTATATAATTATTGAAATAATGTAAAATATTTTATAAATTTCATTTATATTTAGTATATTATTATTATTATAATATATATAATATAGAAGTATGAAATGGAATACACCATTCATGGAGACGGTAGGTCGTACTTACGTATGAATGTTGTTTCTGTTTAATGGTCATGTTAAAAGAAATAAGGAAAATAATATATATATATATATATATCATTAATCCATAATAATTATTATATCATATATATCATATATTTTCAATAAAATAATACTTAATACATTTCACCTAGTGTGTGAAAGAATCACAATTCTTTGTGGGGGCGAAAGTCCACACTTCCTCAAACGAAATTATCGTATTTTCACCAAATGTAAAGTGTAAATATATGTGTTGTAAAAGGGTAAAATAAGGTTAAATACAAAATAAATATAATATATAACATATATAAATATATTTTCTATCATAATTTCCACTATTATAGTTGGTAAAGGAAAACTGAACAATCATCTTTTCGCGATGCAGTAGTTCACCATACATGTTAACAGTGTGTTCTTTACACATTAGATGGAATTGTGTGTAATTATAGGTCAAAAAATTATCATAAAAACATCCTAGTAAATTTATGATACATATTTGTTTATAAAATCAGGTAATAAGAAGATTTTAGGTGGTGGATCATGGAAATAGCATAAAAGAACATGAAGAATAATGTTACCTCTTATTCGGGTAACTCCTTTTTGTTTGCACCAAAGGGATTATATGGATTGCTTTATTCCCAAGGTAAGTATTATAGAATTAGGGTAGGTTTTTTTAGGATCTATTTGTTTGTATCTTGGTTGATCCATACTATCTTTTTAGGTGTGAGGAAGTGGGAGGATAGGAGGTCTTTTATATTAGAGGAGTGGCACTCATGTAAATTTTGGAAAAAGGAATTCCAACCTTGTTTTTCCTATTTAAATTGGATAAAATAATGGTCAAAAGTATATAAAATTTATTATATGGTATAAATATTTCCATTCATTTTATTTTCAAAAAGTTTATATTTTATTTAGTCATATAAGTTTAAGGTTTAGTCCTTCGTTAAGCTTAATTTTACCTAAATCGATCTAATTAATTTTAATTACTTTCACTAATATTTTTGGTCAAAATATATGTTGAACTTATTATAAATTATAATTTTTAGTTGTTACAAATATGGAATCCATTTTTCCAAATTACAATCACAAAATTTTTAGACATAAATTTAAATTTAATCTCGTATCCAGGTCGATAATGCGGGTTTTTAAAGTAAAAATGTTCAAAGGTTTGCTATGTTTTTATATTCAATTTCATATTGAAATTGATTCCAATAAACTAAATTGTTTTTATTGATAAATATATTATCTAATTTAATTTTTAAACTAATTTAAAATATAATTTAACTTTATAAATAAATTATCTGAAAAAGTAGTTTTGAACTAAAATTCAGTATTTTACACTATTCATTAAAAATGAAACTTCATATAAAAATAACAAAAAATTACCCTAAACTGATTATTATGTTATGATTTCAAATATGAATTTTATTTAGACATATTAAATCTATAAAATTTATAAAAAAATTATTTAAAATGGGTTTGACATTAAAAGGTGGTAAAAATGCCTTAATAAAAATATAGGTTTATAAGAATAAAATTGGGTTTGTTCTTATCATTTGTCTACAAAATATATTGGATGAATATAAAAAATATTTTTTTAAATATATAACATATATATTAAATTGTTATCACTCACAAATTTTAATTAATTTAATTTTTTAGGGGAAAATAGATTTTTGGGTACTAAAATATTTTTCTCTATATTCAATCAGTTTTCATATTCATTTCTAATTAATTTGTAACCAATGAATTCATTTTATATTTTTAAAACCATAGTTTTCCATAAGTTATTTAACACATTTTATAACTACTAATTTAATGTCAATTTTATATTGAATAATACGTTGTTATTCAGTAAAACTCGGTCTTGTGTGTTAAACTAGCCATCGAGGAAAGTCATTATTACTTGTAACACAAGTTAACATCAATATGCCATGCAGATCAAGATAATATTTGTGTTGAGTTTAGGGCATGATAAATTGGTGTGTCATATAATTAAATCAAAATATAGTTCACTAATATAAAAACAAAACTATTTTTTGTATTGTGTGAAATGAAAAATATCAAATCAACTGAAATAATTCAAAAAATGCATTTCACAAAATGTCAGGGTGTTACATTCTACCCCAATTAAAATGAATTTCTCCCAAAAATTATTTGGGTTATCAAATGTTTAATAATTTCAATTTCCTTTCATTGAAACCCATATCTCAAAAAATAATTCTAAAAATTACTTTTAAAATGATATGTTGGAAACATAATGGTTACCCAAAAAAACACATAACAGGTTTTGACATAGGAAAACAAAGGCAGCAAGTGAAAACACTAACTTAGAGGAAAAGTGTAAATATTTGTAGGGAGTGATTGAGGTTATCAATCACAAACAAGTGAAGGATTAATAAAAAATTTAGGGTCTCAAAGTCATAAATCTGTGTTGATTTTATAGGTCATTGATTCAAAAAAATAACGTATTTGGAAAACATTATTTTTTTTATTACTTTCAAAATGTTGAGTAATTATTGATATATTTCTATAAAAAAATTCATTATATAGTTGTGTTTCATAAAGTTATAATAAATCCATTACCCTAAGGAATGAATGTCCAGAAATTAACTTTGATGCTTAATGAACTAAAATATACTTTTAATAGATCTTGAGTCCCATAAAAGAATAAAAAGTCTAATAATTTGTCTCTTAAAAATAAATATTCATTAATATAAAAAAATAAAAAGTAGTAATACTGATTCATCATTAATATTTATTCATCAAAAATAATTATACATTAACCATAAATTCACATAGTCCAGTGTTTGGTGTGAAACACTTATCGTTCCTTGGTCATGGGTTCAAAACCCACAACATTTCTGAACGTGATTGGTTGTCACCCAACATACATGATTTCCTTTTATAAAACCACACTAATATAATTTACAAAATATGATTGATATCCTTAAAATAATCTTAATAACTAGATATCCTTTTCACCAAGGTTTTCAATACAAACTCAGTAAATAAATACTTCATCTACTGTTTAACATAAAAGTTTCCTTAATGGTTAACCTTATAACCCCTCTGAAAGATGAGAATCAAAAACTTTAAAAATATAGTCACTAAATCCGCATAACATTGATCCCCGATATATCACAAAGAAGAACATGGTAGTCACATTCCAAACATGTGAATACCCAAATCATATTTTCTCTTAAAACATGGTAATAAACTAAATTACTATAAATATTTTTGGAAAACATGCATTCTTCCATATTCCAAAGTTTACTGAATATATTCCTTAAATCCAATATGTTTTAAACATTATCCACGATACATAGACTACTTTTTCAACATATACTTTGTCATTTATAAGGTAATCAATACCATCCAATTTACTTGTTCATATATAAAATATGTTTATAAAAAAAATTATCTTAACATAAAGAACATGTTAAGGGATATATTACCATAGTAAAAATATCACATTATCATTAAATCACTATTCCATTCCATCATAAACATTCATCATAAATATGTAATTCCTTAGAGAAAAAAATACTTGTATATTTCACCATTCATATAAAAAAAATTGAGTCCAAGTACATAAAAATTATATTATTCCACTTCATCCATAATCCATAAGAAGGATGACTAGTCATTTTATTTAATACACCTTTCTTTTCACATTTAATCTATTGTCTCGTCACCATTAGAAATATGACCATTACTCATACAACCTTGTTGATTCTCTTCGGGATCTTTCCCCTTAAAATTCAATTTTCACATTGACCATTCATTCTACAATTAAATCATTTTACCTTTTATGATGTATTTGGGAGGCCAGTATTCTCATCAATGAAGTTAGCTAAATCCTTCATTTTTTCATTGTAGTTACTTTCTTTGTTTCATTCTTTTCCACATTCAAAAAACCATCTTATTACTCTAATACATTCACTTAGGTGATTCTTTCCACTCTCTTAACACAATGGAAACTAGATATTCTTTCCTTCATGGTCTATATTACCTAAACTCCCAACAAACTCCATTCTTCTCTTCCATGGTGATATTAAGAGATAGTAAAGGTACACATTGTTGATCATGTTACTTGAAAAATAATTAAGCATGATCATAATATCCTTTACTCAAGTGATTATTTCATTTGACTTCTCATCAACAGATTTTTCATCGTATTCAATATTAATCAAGTTCCTTCGGGTTGCCTCTATTGACTAAAAACAATAATAACTAAGTAAGAAATGATTATCAAAATGAGGAATCACTTAATCATGAAAACCACTTATATTATTTCAAAGTTATGACACATTCCATAATCTATGACACCTTAGGATTATCCTAGTATATTCATATCCAACTTATATTTAAATACTTCATGTTTTTTTGTGAAGATTTTTTGAATTTCCAAAGAATATCCCCTTGGAGTGTCAAACCTCATGTGCAGTAAGGCCTATTTTTTGTACTAGATTACCCCAATTCAGGCCTAAAAAATATTGTGGGTGTTTTTTCCCCTCATTAATTTTGTTCTAGAGCCACATCCACTTTAAATATATATACATGGATGTCTTTTTAGGAAACCACTTACTCTATCTTTTACCAAAATTCCAATTCATTTTCCTAAGTGTTATCTCATCCTTATACTTTTCTTAGAGATATCCCTAGACGCATCCTTTTAAATATACTAAGGGATCTCACTAAATTTTTCCCATCCTAATTTCTAAAGGCTAACAAAACCATCATTTTGATACCAACTATAATTTTCCAATCTTAAAATATATAGAAATTACATAGCATTTTTGGAATACATAAAAAATTATAAAAACCTATGCCCAAATATCGTACTAGTCTAGTTCCTTGGGAAATATAGAAACATGAAAAATTATATATATAAGTGAGCTATATTATATCGCAATAGGTTCTTCTTCATTAGCACCCTTCTTAGACACATCAAACATAATACATATCTTCATAACTTTGGTAAGGTAACATAAAAAGGGTTGAGCTCATATTAGGGAGACATGTAAGCGTAAACATGATCATATGGGTATGATAATGTGATCCTAAAAATAGTTGATCATTCCCTGCATATCAACATTCACAAATAGGAATATTTGCATAAATATTGGTCATTCATAAGACATAAATCATAAGGAAATAAAGAACGAAGGACATGAAAGCCTAAAATAGGAATAAAACATAGAATTATGGAAAATACATAAGCATATAATATGATTTCCATAGTAGTAAAGGCATTGATGTGAAGGCCATATTAGTGGACAAATTCCTTTACTAAATTAGGTTTACTCCTCATTCTGGCTTTTTATTACTGAACCAAGTTCACTCTTTATTATAGAACTCTAATATTGAACCGATTTTACTCCACATTCAAGAAATTTCTATCTTCTAATATATAAATCTTTACCCGATGCATCGGAGATAGATCCATCTCATGATGAAATCATACATACACGTGCCAAAAGGTCATAAACAATCTTATCAAAACCCATGAAATTAAATGGGTGTAAAAGTCATGTAATCTTATCTTAACCTGTGAAAAAATACATGTTTCATAATCATTTCATCAATGAATAACCTATAAAAAGAAGAGGGTTTCAAAATCATATAACCAGTGAAAGATAAATGAGATTCATGAACATCATTCCATCAAAACATAAATTATTCGTTGAAATAATATGAATGGAAAAATCGAATCATTTTTCTAGAAATACATGAGTGACACAAATGTATTTAATATTATATGGAAAATAATATGTAATGTTCTTTTAAAAATATTTCTTGAGAAAATTATCATTTCTACATTAAAAAATTGTTTTCAAAACATAAACCATTATTGAAAACCATTTTATTTTAAAATATCTTTGAAAAACAATAACGGAAGCTTTGAAACCCATAATTTTTTTTAAATCCTTTCTTACTTGAAAATTATCTTCAAGGATCCTTGAATACAGTTTTTAAAACATTTTTGAAAAACATGATTTTTAAAATAAAATAGATTTCCAACTAAAGAGAGAGATACAGTGAGATTTTTCTTAAAAAATTATTAATTTACATAAGTAACAAAGAGTGGTAAATGGTAATAATAAATGTAGATAAATTTAATAAATAGATGATAAGGAAACTCATGACCTTTCTTGAGAGATGGATCAAAATATTTTATCAAAGTAAGCATAATCATTAACAATCTCAAAAAATTATGAGATTGTTTTAATAAACTCATACGACATGGTAACTTGTCATCACACTCTCCATGTAAGAAAATGAAATTACATGAAGCTTATAATATCATTAAAATAATTATATTCATGTTATAACATGTAAAATAGAAGTATATACACCTTGTAAAAGAATTTAGGTGCATAAAAAATAGTGAGTCTCAAAGAAGGAAAATTGGGACAAAACCATCTTACCAATTTGGTAACTTTTGAAACTTAAACCCCATAAAATTAAGTTCATAAAATGGATTTTTAAATACCCATAAATTTTATTATAATATAAATATAATACATTCATGGGTAGTAAATACACCACAAAATATAAGTGACCGGTGAATAAGGCATGTATCTCATGGAAATAAAAGTGAGTTGAAATTTTCCCTACCTTGTGTCTTGACTGTCTTCATAATCATACAAGCTTAAAATATAATAAATATAATTTTATTATAAATATTTTACTGAATAATATTCTTATATATAATACCATATTATATTTTATTATGACCTTATATTACCTTCTTTTTAACAATTCGATGTTAAGGTTTCACTTTGGGTAATATCTGCTTTGTTCTTTACATGTGTCTTAATATGTTATATCTTGGTCTTTATACTTATATCATCATATAAAGAATTTAAAAAATGATATAAATATCATGTATATTAATTATATTTTTATAATTATAATCTATTGAATATAGAAGTATAAAATTTAATACACCATTCATGGAGATGGTAGGTCGTACGTACACATGAACATTGTTTTCATTTAATTGTCGTATTGAAAGAAATAAATTAAATGACATATATGTATATATACAATTACTCCAATAGAATTATTATATCATATATAGAATATAAGTTAAATAAAAACATCCATAATATATTCCATTTAGTGTGTCAAGGAATCACATCACTTTGAGTGGGCGGTAGTCCACACTTCTCAACCAAAATTAACGTATTTACACCAAATGGAAAGTATAAAAAACGTGTTTTAAAAGAATTAAAAAATATTTAATCCATAATAAATATAATATATAACATATATAAACATTTTTTCTATTATAATTTCCACTATGAGAGGTAATAAATGAAAAATTAACAATCATCGTTTTGTGAGGCTGTAGTTCATCGTACACTTAAACAATATTTTTGTTACCCATTAGATGGAAGTGTATTTAAGTTTAGGTCAAACCCTTAGAAGAAAAATAATAGTATATTGAGGATGATTTTTAGTTATAAAATCATGGAATAATAAGATTTTATGTGGTGGATAATGGAAATAACATAAAAGAACTTAAGGAACAATGTTACCTCTTATTCGGGTAACACCTTCTGGTTTTCACCAAAGGGATTCCTTGGATTTATTTGTCCCCAAGGTGAGGCCTCTAATATTAGGGTAGGGATTTTTAGGAGATATATGGGAATTTATTGGTTGATCCTAAGTGGATTGAGAGGTGTGAGGATGTGGGAGGAGTGGAGGCCTTTTATAGTTGATAAGGAGTTTCACTCTTGTAAATTTTTTGAAAAATAATTCCACCCATTTTTTTGTAATGTCTCAGAATTTCTCTTTAATTTTTTGTACTATATTGAATTATTCTAAAACTACATGCTCTAACGGAACATGATTTTGAGGTCTGGTGATCCCAGAATGAAATTTCAAACTTTTTTTAAGGTATGGTTAGTAAACATTTGAATGCATTTTCTAACATTAAATTTATTGCTCAGATAGAAAATCTAAGGGCACCGTTGAACTCATAATTCCAGGATTTTCCAAGAAATGGCATAACTTCGGCCAGCAAGGGTTCATTGGAAATGTTGTTTTCATACTTTTTGAGAAAAATAATAAAATAATTTAATGGAATTATTTTATTTCTTTTCTCACAGTTGAGTGGTGGGTAGCGACGCTGCGGTGCAGCGAAGAGGCGTATTAATGAGGCCCATTAATATCTTGTATCATGAAGCATAATTATGAAAAAAATGAAGCATAAAAGCCATGATGTTTCATAAATGAAACAGTGTAATGACGAGATGTCGCAGTGTAACCGAAAGGATGCGACATGTTTTCCTTTTAATTGTTTGACCCATTGGTGGGATGAGGATTAATCGGTGAGGATACTCTGATGAACCTCAAACAATATTCCTCCCCAACAAAGAATTATGAATACTAGTGAGACTTCATCATCTTTGATGTGCCTCGAGGAACAGAGTCAAAAGTGACATCAACTTCTTGAAACCTTTAGGCAAATACTTCGGCATTGAATGTCAACTTGGTAGAGTTTATGCATTATAAGTATTTGATACTTTCTTCCTCGATCTTGAAAAAATAATGATTAATGCAGGTCAACCGACTAACGGGTTGATCCATGAATCACTCATTATTGTGGGTGGATTTTTAGTGGGGATTTGATTTGGGGTTTTTTAAGATGTGTGGTTATCATCATGTTTATCCCCATGATAAACTCTAATGTAGAGGGCGCAGCCCGATCCAAACAAGGCTTGGTCCCTCCGCTATAGTTGTTCTTGGTGCGTTCTTCAAATTCGACCGGTCAACTTTTCATCAAGTAAAATTCTAAGGATTTATAGTGATGGTGGTGACCTACAGAGACTTTAGGTGTAGGCGGATCCAAAAATAGACCATTGAAGCAACTTTGGTGGCCCGTAAAGGAACCACCGGTGCACCGGCGGCCAGCAGTGGCTCGTGGTGGCAGCCGCGGGAGGAGGGTGGCAACGAGGATACGTGGCGCCAGGCACCGTGTAGAGGGATGGCCCGCCTCTGGGCCTTCTATTGGTTGGTGAGCCATGGTCCATCGACCATGGCTGGAGGAGGCCTCGCATCCGCAGGGCTAGTGGGAGCCAGACATGGTGTGGCTATTGCATCCCGACTAGACGACGCACCATCAGCTGCCCTTGCAGCATGGCCTCGGGCTGGCGGGTTGGTCTCACACCAGTGGGCCGGTTTTTTGTTCCATCAGCCTGATCCAATGCCCAGTGGCCCAGACTCACACTGGCATGCTGGACCCACACCCTTCAGGCCAGGTCATGCGAGACTGGGTCGTTGGGTGACTTAACGGGATGCACCCTCCGCCTAATCGGGCCAGGTCCAGCGAGGCCCATTGGGCCTGGCCCATTGTCCAGGCCAGACCAGACTGAATCTAACCTGAACCGGGTCTGTTCTAGTTCATATAATTGAATCGGGGTATTTAGGGACCCCCGATCTGTGTTGGTCGGGTCGGTCCAATCGGGTTGGACCGGGCCGAGAAACAATCGGCCCCTTGTTTATTAAAATGCTCGTATCTTGAAAACTACACATCCAACTCATGCTCCATCAGTGGTTTTGGGACCCTTGTGACTGGGCGGTCCTTCTTATAAACTCCACTTGAGTTTTTTGTAGAGATTGGCATATGGATGGGTTGGATTAGACTCGAATCCAACCAGGGAATTTTTACAAAAAATATCATATCATACAGACCGGATGTCTATTCGACACTTCGTCTATTTCTTTGGGACCCTCATTATGAGAAAGTAATTTGGGGTTACTCTATTCGGGACTTCATTTAGGTTGGGGTATGGAAAATGGCTTTAGGAAAGGATCCTCCAAAAATCAAGTGTGCTAACTACGGGAATCCAGTGGATGCATGTGATGTGAACAATAGATATTGATCTTGTGTGGGTCAGCACATAGAGATCCTTTGTGGATCATCACCTTAAAATATTGCGTCGATAAACACCTAGAGATCATGTGTGTGTCATCAACTAGTGATCATGTGTGGGTCATCACCTAGCGATCCTATGTGGGTCAGCACCTAGAGACCCTGTGTCGATCAGCAGCAGAGCCTCTCAACAGAATAAGATGATCTATCATTATGATTAATCGTATTTACTTATATACTTAAGTTATACCTAGTGTGATCTATGTATTTTACTTTGTGATATGTGTTTGAGATTTTTCTTGGTGGAATTACCTCTGTGGTATTTCCTTTGTGTTGTTTTCCTTTGTGGACAACTGAGAGACCCTTGGGATCTCGGGTTCTTTATTGAGTATTGTTATACTCAACCTTGCACGGGCTTCACCTGCACCTTTTTTGTCCTGTGAAGATGATAGATAGATTTGACTAGGACTTTGGGGATCCTGTACTAGATGGTTCTCCAAGGTGGATCGATAGAGGTGGTGTGTTGCAGTGACATCTGACAGAGAGTTGTACCCATCCTTCAGGTAGGATCCTTGGTGGATGACCTATGGAGCTTGTACTTCTTTTGTTGTACTTACCTATTATTTGGGCTTATATTCTGGCCCCTTTACCTTCAATTTATATACTTTACTCTCAATAGTGATACTTTTTGGTGGTTATACTACTTTATTTACTTTTTTGTTTTCTTTGTGAGGTCTGACCTATATGTGTGTGTACAGGTTTAAAGGCACTACCTTCCCTTTTCGGGATATGCCTTTCTAGTTTTAGTCACCATCCCTTGGCCAATGGAAGGTGAGATTTGGGTAGTCACGGCACGGACCCCAGTGGACGGGTCATGACAATGTATTTTCTGAGGGTGCTCGGTTCTACCATAAGAACTAAGAGTCTATATTTTCAATGGGGGAAGTGTATTGAGTTCATATTTTAGTCTAGGGTTTCTAGTGTTGGTGTGGCTTATGATATATCCATACACCTATACCTTGGATTCTATTTTCTAGATTGGTACATGAATACACTAGTTACATGTGTGTTGGGAATGTTTTTCTCTAGATCTCTTTTAAGTCAGCTCACCAGGTATAACTTATTAAATCTGGTGCATCAGTTTCCCTAATTGATGCCTCCATAAAGATAGCCAGCCATGATTCTTGTGAGATATCATGGCGATGGTCCGCAGAGTGATGAAGCATTGGTGGAGGGACCACTTATAGTGATAGAACCTTTAGGTGATGTACCAGCGGCACCACCACCCGGAGAGTAGTAGTTGCTACCAACCCCACCAACAGACAGTGCACGCCAACTGAGCACACTACACAAGTTCCAGAGACAGAGGCCTTCGAGGTTTCTAGGCAAGACAGATCCTCAGGAAACTAAGTATTGGCTGGAGGTAGTTACTCGGGTTTTTCACTTGGTGGAGACACCTATAGACCAAATGGTAGTTCTAGCCACTAGCCTTTATAAAGGCATAGTAAGGAGATTGTGGAGCCTGAAGCTCCAAAAACACGAGGAGGAGACCCTTGTCTGGACATACTTCCAGAGCCTCTTCCGGGAAGAGTTTTTATTAGAGACGCAATACTTAGTGCATATCTAGCAGTTAATACACCTACAGCAGGGCAGCCTGACTATGGCCCAGTACTTAGTGAGGTTTACCGACCTCTCCTGTTACTCCACTGACATGTTATGGTACCCTTTATTTATGGCACATACCTTTGATCAGGTGATATAATGGGAGATTATAGGGTCGATGATTTCGCTCAGCATCCCGATTTA
Source organism: Viscum album (assembly GCA_963277665.1). NCBI lineage: Eukaryota > Viridiplantae > Streptophyta > Magnoliopsida > Santalales > Viscaceae > Viscum > Viscum album. The sequence goes on from OY728119.1 coordinate 1,512,089,457, forward strand.
GGATGGAGGGTTAGAGAAATCCCTACTAGTGGAGAGCTTCCTAGCCGAGCAGGCATCGACGGTGAGGGCCACCACCAGGTGGCAGGTAGCCAAGTCATCTGAAGCAGGCATTAGTAAGATGACCTAGAGGCCCAAACATCCAATACCTTCTAGATTAAAACCCCAAGATGCAGGGTTGGAGGTGCAGAGATCACGAGGTAGAGGAGGTTATCTAGGCTCTAGAGTTTTTAATGTTGTAGCAGACAGGGGAACATGGCTTGTGACTATCTGACTCCCTGCATGGATGACCAGCAGGCGGTTGAGGGACTGCCAAGACAGAGGTTTGAGTGACATGGTCCATAGGGAAGAAAATGTGGTAGGGTAGAAGGACTAGTGGTAGGTTGTGGACAACGGTTCGAGGTACTACCACCACCACACCCAGGAGGTCCACCATGATCTTTGGGAGTAGGTGGACAAGGATGGGCCAGATTCAGGTGATGGAGGCCTACAACCATGGTGATTCAGATATGATTAAAGGTATGATCTTTTTCTACTCCATCTTAGCTACAGTTCTTATAGACATAGGTTACAGTCACTCTTTTTTTTTACACGGACCTCGTTCGAGCCTCGAATATTCTGGTGGATTCATTGGCTTGATCCTTATGATTAAAAAATCCTACAGGAGGGGATTTGATGATAACACACTGGTGCTAGTAGTGTGAGCTAACTCAATGAGGTGAGAGCTTCAACTGGGGTCTCCTAGTAGCAGGGTTGAGGCCTTACGACGTCATCTTGGGTATGGACTGCTTATCCATAGTCCATGCTATGATCGACTATTTTAGGTGAAAATTGTGGTGTGTCCATGATGATGGGACCCTGTTTTCCTTAAATGGTGAGAAGGGAACATTTGCAGCATAGGATGGACTTTCTTGGTGGAGGTTGAATCTGATCACTCACAAGTTGGAAAGCCTCGCCCTCAGTATGGTGGATGAGGGGTGTCCGAGATTTATTATAGTGGTGGATGAGTATGAGGATGTATTTCCAGAATATGTCCCAGGACTACCTCCTCATAGGGAGGTAGAATTCTGCATCGACTTGTACATAGGGACAACACTGGTATCTACATCTGCATATCGTATGGCTCCTTTGGATCTTTCTGAGATGAGGTTACAGCTCGAGGACTTATAGAGGAAGGGATTTGTAAGGCCCAGTGTTCCTCCAAGGGAATCCCTGGTGTTGTTTTCCAAGAATGAAGATAGGAGCTTGAAGCTATACATGGACTTATAGCGCCTAAACTAGGTGACCGAGAAGAACCAGTATCCACTACCGAGGATTTATGACATCCTCGATCAGCTTAAGGGAGCGAGGTGGTTCTTGAAGATTGACCTCAGATCAGAATATCACCAGCTTCAGGTATGGGATAAGGATGTACCAAAGATATCCTTCATGTGTCATTACGACTACTATGAGTTCCAGGTGATGCCTTTTGATGTGACAAACTCCCCAGTAGAGTTCATGAGACTCATGAATAGGATATTCTAGCCTTACCAAGACCAGTTTGTTGTGGTCATCATTGATGACATCTTTGTGTACTCAATGTTTGAGGAGGAGCACGCTACACACTTGTGGACAGTCTTGGATACACTTTGTGAGAACCAGCTTTATAGTAATCTCTCAAAGTGCTAGTTTTGGATTTGGGAGGTCCACTTCCTAGGACATGTCATCTTGGAATCTAGAGCTGTGGTAGATCTGGAAAAGATAGAGGTGATGCATTCTTGGGAGCCACCAAAGAGCGTGACTGAGGTACATAGATTATTGGGGTTTTATAATTACTATCCGAGGTTTGTGCCTAACTTCCCTAGAGTAGAAGTACCCTAATAATCTCTAACATGGAAGAGACATACCTTCATGTGGATGGAGAAATATCTTCTGAGTTTCCAGGAGATGAGGTGGATACTGACGAGTGCCCCCATTTTAAGGCTATCAGAAGAGGGGGTGGGGTATATAGTCTGTTGTGATGCATCATGGACTAGACTAGGTTTTATCCTGATGCAGGAGTGAGCAGTGATTGTATATGGATCATGGTAGTTTTGGTAGCATGAGAATAACTATGTGACCCATGACCTAGAGTTAGCAGTAGTGGTCTTTTCCTTGAAGATGCGGATTCACTACTTGATGTGTAAATGGTTTTCCGTCTAATCTTACCACAAGAGTCTCAGGTATATCTTCTCACAGAAGAACCTGAACTTGAGATAGAGACAATGACTAGAGTTCCTCCAGGACTATGACTTTGAAATAGTCTATACTCCTGGTAATGGGGATGTGGTGGTTGACACACACAACAGGAGGTCTGGTTTGTAGTGATTGAGTGAGGCGACGAAGTAGCTAGCCACGATGCAGATATCCTTCATGGATAGGGATGGAGTTTCTTACCTCCAGTCTATTACTATTACTCCCCCACTCTTACAGCTATTTATGGAGTCACAACTTGTGGATGTTGACTACGAGTCTCGATGTGCTCATATATCCTCAAGACATTCTTTTGATGGATTTTCGATAGGTGGGGAGAACATCATCATTTTTAGAGGACTCACCTTAGTATCGGTGATGTTTCGAGTGGAAGTTTCAAGGGAGTTACATAATTTACCTTTTGTGGTACATCCTGGGGTGTAAAAGATGAACTAGGACCTCTGATGTCAATATAGATGTCTGAGGATGAAGAAAGTAGTGGCAGAGTTTGTTTCTCAATGCCTCACTTGTCAGCAAGTAGAGGCTGAGCATCAGGTCTCGGTAGGCTTGAAAAAGTCACTTGAGGTACTGGGGTGGATGTGGGATGTTATCTCTATGGACTTAATGAAGGGGTTACCACTCACATCCAGGGGCCATGATTCTATTTGGGTGATCATCGATCAACTCACCAATTTGCCTCACTTTCTATATATCTAAGAGTAGGGATCGGTAGAGGGATTGGGAGGCCTCTACATCTAGGAGACAGTGTGGATTTACATGGTGACTTCAATGATCATCTTGAACTGTGATGCATGATTTACATCTTGGTTGTGGAAGGGGTTATAGGAGGCATTTAGGACTCACCTACACTAGAGCACAACTTTTCACCCCCAGACAGATGGTTACACGGAGAAGACTATACAGGCCTTGGAAAACATGCTTCGTGCTCGTGTCTTAAATTTTGGTTGTAGTTGGGAGGACCACCTACCACTAGCAGATTTTTCATAAAACAACTGCTATCACTCCACCATTAGCATGGTACCATTTGAGGCCTTGTATGGGAAGCATTGCAGATCACCCCTACGTTGGACAGACCCAGTGATGTTGGCACTCATGGGTCCAGAGTTGGTACGGGCTACCATCAAGAAGGTTCAAATCATCTAGGAGTGGATGTGGACTACACAGAGCAGGCATAAGTCTTATGCTGACAGGAGACGAAGACCCTTGGATTTTGAGGAGGATGATCATGTTTTCCATCAGATCTCACCCCGACAAGGATTATAGAGATTTGGACAGGATAGAAAGCTATCTCCAAGGTTCATCAGACCTTTTAAATTCCTGATCAGAGTTGGTGAGGTGGACTACCACCTAGTTCTTCCCCCACAAATGCACTGGTTGCATGATGTTTTCGACGTGTCATAGCTAAAGATGTACGTGCATGATCCATCACACATCATCGACTAGGGCGAGCTGGAAATTGATGATGGGGTGACATTTGCGAAGTTCCTATTAGGGATAGAGGATTGATAGGAGTGGGTCCTTTGTGGATAGTTGATTCCTCTATTGCATGTTCATTGGTAGCACGATAACCTCCAAGAGATCACATGGGAGCGGGAGGCTCAAGTTCATGGTCAGTACCCCTACTTGCTTGATTAGTCCTTATTTTTTCTTTCAAGGACATAAATCCTTAAGGTGGGGAGAATGTAATGTATCAAAATTTCTGTATAATTTCTTTATATTGAATTATTCTTAGACCACATTCTTTAACATCATGTGATTCTACGGTCTGTTGTGATTGGAATGGAATTTTGAAATTTTTTAAGGTACATTCTGTAAACGTGCAAGCGAGTTTTTCTAACTTTTGAATCGGTGCTCAGATCAAAAATCTAAGGGCATCGTTGATGTCGGAATGCCAGGATTATCTTAGAAATGACTTAAATTCAGACAGTAAGGGCCGAGAAGAAAAATTATTTTTCATACTCTTCATGAAAAAAAAAATAAATTAAATTAAAGGAATTATTTTATTTCTTTTCTCACTGTTGAGTCGCGGGTGGAGATGCTACGATGCAACGATGAGGCACATTAATGATATCATTAATAGCCCATATCACGCAGTGTAACAATGCAATAAAGGAAGTATAACAATGATGTTGTTTCATAAATGAAACTGTGTAACAAGGCGAGGTCGTACTGTAATTGAAATGTTGCGACGTGTTTTCCTTTTAACTATTTGATGTGTTGGTGGGATGAGGATTAATCGGCGACGATCCTCTGACAAACCTCCAATAAACTTTCACCCCAACAAAGAATGACAAATGTCGATGAGACTTCATCATCTTCAACATTCCTCGAGGAATGAAGCCAAAACTGACGTCAACTTCTTGAAACCACGAGGTTGAAAGCTTCAGCATCGAACGTCAACGAGGTAGGGGTTTATGCATTCTAAGTATTTGATGATTTCTTCCTCATTCTTGAAAAAATAATAATGAAAATGGGTCAACTAACTAATGGGTTGATCCATGAATCCCTCATTCTTGTGGGTGGATTTTTTATGGGGTTTTGATTTGGGGTTTTTCAAGCTATGTGGTTATCATCATATTTATCCCCATGATTAAACTCTAACGTGGAGGGTGTGGGTTGATCCGAATAAGGCTCGATCCCGCTGCCATAGTTTTTCTTGGTGCTTTCTTTGAAGTTGATCAGTAAACTTGTCAAAAAGGTTAATTCGAAGGATTTGCGGTGATGGTGGCACCCTATAGAGACCATAGGTGTAGACGGATCCAAAAACAGACCACCGGAGTGACTTCAGTGGCCCGTCAAAGGCACCGCCGGCTCACCAGTGGTTGCCCACGTCAGTGTTTTTGGGAGGAGGGTGGAGGTGCACCCATCGACACACTGTGGTGGCGAGGAGATGCAGCGTCAGGCAACGCGTGGAAGGAAAGCCTGCATCTGGGCCGTCTGGTGGCTGGAAAACCGTGGTCTGTCGACCACGGCTGGAGGAGGCCTCACATCCGCATGGCCAGTGGGGGCCGGACACGGTGCGCCTGCCTCATCCTGGTAGGACGGTGCACTGGTAGGCCATAATCGTGACCTCCTGGCTGTGTCGGATGAGACCAGCTCACCGAGCAACCCAGCGGGCTGGACCATCGGCCAAACGAGGTCGGGTCCAGCAAGGCCAATTGGGCTTGGCCCACTAGCCAGGCTGGACCAGACCAACCTTGACCCGAACTGGTTCAGGTTGATTCCATCTAATTTAACTAGGTTATTTAGAGACCTTCGGGCTAGGTTTCTTGGGTCAATCTGACCAGGTCGGACTGGGCCCAGACACAAGTCGCCCCTGGTTTACTAAAATGCTCGTATCTTGCAAACTACATATCTGATTGACGAGTCGTCAATGGCGTTGGGACACTTGCGATGGGGATCTACTCCTAATATACTCCAAATGAGTTTTATCAAAGATTGTAATATGTACAAGTTGGATTAGACTCGAATCCTACCAGGCCCTTTTTACAAAAATGCTCATATCTTACGGACCGGGCATTCGTTCGACGCGTTGTCTATTGCGTTGGGACCCTTACGACAACATGGTCCTTTGGGGTTACTCTATGTGGGAATTCATGGTGGTTGATTTATGGTAGATGGATTGAGTATAGGATCCTACTAGAATTAAGAATGCTAAGTGAGGGAATCTAGTGGTTGGCTGGAATATAAAGAATGAATAGAGTTCTTATGTGGGTCATCACCTAGTGATACTATGTGGGTCGGCACCTAGTGTTCTTGTGTGGGTCAACACCAAGAAATCATGTGTGGGTTAGAACCTAGATACCTTGTGTGGATAAGTATCAGAGCCTCTCGATAGAATAAGATTATCTATCTTTACAACTAATCATCTTTACTTCAGTACTAAAGTTATACCTAGTGTGAGCTGCATCTTTTACTTTGTGTTATATGTTTGAGATCTTTCTTGGTGTAATTACCTATGTGGAATTTCCTTTGTGGTGTTTTAATTAATGGATTATTGAGAGTCATTTGGGGGTCTCGGGGTCCCTAATTAGTATTTTTATACTCTCCCCTAAATGGGCTACGCCCGAAACTATTATGTCATGTGCAAACAACAGACAGCTTTGACAGGGACTTTGGGGGCCTGAACTAGATGGTGCTCGGAGGTGGATCGATAGACGTGGTGTGCTCCAGTGACATCAACAGAGATTTGTACCTACACTTATAGTAGGATCCTTGGTGGATGACCTCCTGAGCTTTTACTTCTTTTGCAATACTTCTCTTTTAGTTGGGCTTATATTATGTCCCCTTTACTTTCAGACTACACACTTTACTCTCATTAGTGATACTTTGTGGTGGTTTTACTACTTTATTTCTTTTGTTGTTTTATTTTTGTGGTATTCCCTATCTGTGTGTGTACAGGTTTAAATTTAATGCCTTCCTTTTTTGAGATATTTCTTTCCGTTGTTAGTCACCTGCCCCCGACCTATGGAAGGCGGGCTTGGGATAGTCACGACACGAGCCCCGAGGGATGGGTCGTGACATTTTTCCCATAGAATGTGGACAAAATAAGGGTACAAATTATATAAAAGTGATTATAGGGTCTAAATATGGACATACAATAGATTTTTGACATTTTTATAGGTTATTTAGGCCCTTAAGTTTAAGGTTTAGTCATTAGTTAAGCTTAATTTTACCTTAATCGATGTAATTAATTTTATTTACATTCACTAATATTTTTGGTCCAAAACTAATATGACCAGATTATAAATTATAAATCATGGTGATTCCAAATGTGGAATCAATTTTTCAAATTTCCAATCACATAATATGTAGAAATTCATTTAAATTTAATCCCATAGTTGGGATGACAATTCGGGTTTTTAAAGTAAAAATGTTCAAAAGTTTGCTATGTTTTTATTTTCAATTTCAAAGAGAAATTGTTTCCAATGACATAAATTGGTTTTATTGATACAAGTATGATATAATTAAACTCTTAATCTAATTTAAAATTTAATTTAACCTTACAAATAAATTAGATGAAAAACTATTTTGAACTAAAGTTTAGTATTATTCACTATTCATTAAAAATGAAACCTCACAGAAAAATACCAAAAAATTAACCTAAAATTATTTTCATGTTCCTCTTCCAAATTAGAAATTTATTTTGACATATGAAATCTATAAAAATTATAAAAATTGGATTTAATATGGATTCTTCATTAAAAGGCTGTAAAATACATTAATAAAAATATATGTTTATAAGCATAAAATTGGTTTTTTTCTTATCATATGACTATAAAATCTATTGTATGAATATAAAAAATATTTTATTAAAAAAATAAACTATATATAACATTAATATCACTCACTAATTTTAATTTATTTAATTTATTATGGGAAAATAGCTTTGTGGGGATAAAAAATATTTTCCTATATTCAATCAATTTTCATATTCATTTATAATTTATTTGTAACCAATGAATTAATTTTATATTTGGGTAAATCATATATTTTATAATTTTATTTTATGTTTTTTATAACTGTTAATTTAACGGATTGTTTATATTAAATAATACATCGTTAGTTGGTAAAACTCAACCTTGTGTGTTACAAAAGTCACAAAGGAAATTCATTGTTTTGTGTAACAAAATATAACCTCAGTGTGTCTTGAAAAGAATGATAAAATTTATGTTTCATGTAGTGTATGATAACTTGGTGTTACATATAATGAAATCCAAATATATCTCTTAGTTTCAGTATTGTATGAAATGAAAAATATCAAAAAGATTAAATTAATTAGAAAAAATAAATTTCACAAAAATCTCTTGGTGTTACACATTAGGTAAGGGATACCTCTCAATAGTGTTTAATTTTTGATATTTATAAGAATACCTCTCCTCCAACTTTATAAACGAGCACTCACTCAATGCACTTGTTCACAACTCCTAATCCATTTGGATCATCCAAAACCTACCCAATTAAATTAAAAATATCCCTAAAATCATTTTAGAATATTTATATTGGATAAAAATCCATCTTAATAAGTTATTAGTTCAAACCTAAGGAGGATACTCATAGAAGAGTTTACATTTTTCTAAAATATTTTTTATTTTATTTCCTTCTCTGCCTTATTAAATTATAATCATACCATGATAATATAATAAAATCAAAATAATAAATATACTGATATATTTTTATGTTTTTGGTATAACTTAAACAACACATACTTTCATAAAATGGGATACATAATCATTGTTTTCTATATGGTGGACTGCCACCTCATGAACAGATTTCGTTCATTCTTCCATTACCACATTTCAAGGTTGGAAATAATTATCAAATTATACATTAAATTTTATATATATTATATTTATAATATTTTTATGTTTCTATAAAATTTATATAACACATACCTTCATTCATTACATTTTTCAAAATACGATAACATCATCCGTGTGTACGAATGACTACCGCCTCGCAAAACGAGGAGATTTGTTCACATGTTCAAGAAAATGTATTAAGGATGGTTTCAAGAATAATATGTTAGATATATAACATAATGATTATAAAATAATGATAATATAAAAATATATCAGTTAAATTTATTTCTTTCAATACAATATGAAAATGGAAACAACATTCATTCGTGCATATGACCAACCGTCTTTATGAATTTATTCCATTTCCCATAACCAAATTTTATGGGTTAAGAAAAATAAATATATATGATATTTACATATTATTTTAAATTATTTATATTATTAAATTATGATCTATATAATAAGATTAAAAAAATAACAAGTTAAAACATACTCAAAAAACAAGGCAATTTACTCACGAAAGAATGAAAATAATGAATGGTTATTAACAAAGAAGTGATAAGATGTTATAAAAGGATCATATATGATATTATAAATATTTTTATTTTTATTTTATAAGTTAATAACAAAGTTAATACCCTTATATAGAAGTTTAAAGTTAATTTAACAAGAAGTATGAGTAATTCTAGGGATTTTATCTCAATTTACATTCCATTAAGACTAATTTTTTATTATGCGCCAATTGACTTTCATTTAGTGTATATATTGATCCTTTGACATGTAATATCACTAATATTTCATTATTAATGGTGTTTGAAGTTTCAATTTTAATTATTTTATCCAAGGGGATTTTATTTAAAAATTACCTAGGGATGAAAGTTATTGTGAAATATCACTTTCTTTTTTGATTCCTAACATTACCTTGAAACCATCACTTTATTGAAATAATTTTTCATTGGACATTTAATTTCTCTTAGACATATATATTATTGGTTGAGGGATATTATTTTTTCCTAAAAAGTATACCTTTTTTACATATATCATTTACTTTGAAAGATATTTCATTAACTAGGGAAATACTGATAAATCTTTATCATTTACTCAATACAGATATTTGATAAGGAATATTGTCCATAAATTAAATTTACTAATTAATATATGGGGAATTTTTTGGACCATAAGTTATGGGCGGGGCCCAATCTTTATATTACCCCACTAATAATTGATAGGTCTAATGAAAAAAGTTAGTTCTCCAAATTAAGCTGGTTTCTTCCGGTTGTTTTAAACTATCTTATTAAAGGTCTTGATGGTATAAGAATTCATGTGTCTCATACCTGACATCTAATAATTATGAATTAACTTAATTTAGCATTTTTATTATTATTTATCATTTTTATTTTCCCTTTCACATTATTTATGGATTCATCTCATTCTCAGAACACTAATTATATGGAATATGTTACAGTTATTTACCTTTCCATATTGATTTTCCCTTATCTCACCATGATAGTCAAGTTATTTAAATGGAATATATGGTAATTTATTAACCATTAAAAGTTGAATATTATTATTGATTCATGATATATTTTTATTTATGTAACACTTAGTTATCTCTTTAGATCACCCTTGTTTTGTATCCTTCCCCATAATAGGATATCAGATTGTTTGAATGAGTTTCAAGGAGACTAGGATTTTACTTTTATTATGGTTGATGTTATTTTACAAATTTAATATGGGTATCCTATATATAATCTTGTTTTCCAAAAATAATAAATTTTTTGGTCCATTGGGACTTTAATATTGTATCTATGCCAATGAAATAAATTAAGTCCTGAGATTGGAGCTATTAGGTTGGGGGTATTACAATCTTGATCATTCACTTTTATTCATTTACAAATTACATGACTTTATAAAATGATTCCCTCATTATTTTCATGTCGATAATATTCTTGTAATATGAAGATATTGATTGTTCTCACCAATGTTATATTGATTTATGTCCCTTTTTTATATTCTTACTAGGATTTTACCTCACCCATTCTTTGATGTATATCCTCATGTGACTATATGTATTAAGGATAATGTGATATTTTAAAAGGATATAGAAGAAGTATTTAAATAAATAATTATGTTTTATTGTGTACTATTCATGTATAATACTGATTTTCCAAATATACAAAACCTTTTGATCCTATAATATATAACTATGATTTTTTTTATCATCATAATGATGCAATAGTCATTTAACAAAAATTTGGGTTTCTATAATCCTAATTTTATTATTTCTTTATATAAAGAAATAAAAATCATTTTTTGAGAAAATTTTATTTTTAATGCTTATATATTCTTTATTGGAAATTATGAATTTTTTATAAATTTATTTTCATTATATAAAACAAATATTCATAATTTAAAAAAAATATTATTCATACAACAAATTTCAATGTCTTCAATATACATGAAGTTGTTAAATAATATTATTATTATTATATCATGGTTCTTTTAAACTTGTTGTTTCTTGTAACACAAGTTGTCAATAAAAATAATTAATTTGAAAAAAAAATCACATAAAATATCATGAAATTTGACCAGAGGATTGAGGAAGTTGGTGAGGGTTAAAAGACGAAAAAAACATAGAGTTTTATTATGAAATTATAATAAAATGGTTTATCATGAAGTGGAAATTATCCCGTTTTATTTGTAAAGAGGATGTGAATTTTGAAATAACCCTATTCGTTTTAAATAATGTAGTTTTATTATTCAAGGGTAAAAATGATAAAAGTGAGAAATGGGAGGGGAGGTGAGGTTTGGTCCTGAAACACATCAACCATTCATTTGTGAAAAAATATCTAACACATTTTGGGTCATTTCCTCTAGATAAATCATTTTTTATATTTTTATTTTATCGATTAATTAATTTTCAACCTTATTAAATAATTTCAATGAAAAAAAATTAATGTTGATTTTTTTTAAATTTGAAAATTTTTATTTAAAATTTGAAAAATAATTTTATCAAAAAATATTTCTAATGGTTTGAAATGTCACTTTTAAAATAAAATAACATGAGACATAAAAATAATTTTTTTGGAAAAGTGTGTTTATATGATTGAAATATATGTGTAAGATAAACTTTTCTATGTTTTTTATTCTCAAGAAATTAATTATATTAATACAAAACTAATTAATGGTTTTTAAGATTCAAATTAGTAAAAGTATAAACTTTATAAAAAAGGATTAATTAAAAAACAATAACAAAAACAGTTTTTATTGGGGAAAAATATTATATAACCTCGAAATAGCTAAGCATATGGTATATTTGTTACTCCAAATATTTTATAATTTATAATGATTTTCATTCATCAAATAATTATATGAATAAATTTTTTTTAAAATTTCTTATCATTTTCTCTATTTGAAAATTCGATAAAAATTTTATTTTTGATATAGTATTATTTCTAAATGTTCACCTAAAATTATTTTTTATCAAAAAATATATTTATTTAATACAATGATAATTTTGAAATTCTATATTAAAAAAAATATTAATTATACCTATTTATAAATTTAAAAATTATATATTTATCTGTTTAATGAATGTATAATATATAATGATAAATTTTACTAAGAATTAATATTTTATACATTAGGTTTCCTTAATATTTTTTCATATAAATTTTTAATTTACAGAATTCTAATTTATTACTTAATACATTGTAATATTATATATTTTCATTTTAATTTTTTAATTTCGTTTTTAGGATAAAATATGTGATACATGTAAAAGTTGTTTGATAAAGAACAATTAAATAACATTTATTATATATCATTAAAATTTATGAATTATTAGTTAAATAATATCTTCATAGTTATGAGAGCATTTATTTTTCTTATAATTTCATTAATATCATTTATATATTAATCCACTAATCATTTTTTGTTGGTTTTGTATATAAGACATGTTAGCGAACATAATTTTATCTTAAAATATAATAATATAGTAAAATCATGGGTTGTTGTATTCTCCCCCTTATATAAACTCCATCATCAAAATATTAAATTTTGTTTATTTGGAGTATTTTATATAGGGGTTCATAATTGACCATAAATTTCTAGATTATCATGATTTGGTTAATTTTGTGTAGTGAGGTTTCCAGTTGAAAAAAGTGATAATGGCATTTTTAAAGGAGATTTAATATAAACCCATTAAAACCCTGATATGTGAATAATTTTAAAATACATATGATGAAACACTCCACATATAATGAAGAATATTCTTCTACACTAAAAATCAAAAAATTCCAATTTTGTTATATTTTAGTATACAATTGGTGAAAACACATAGAACATAACAATTTTTCAAATGTTCAGTGACATATCATTACTCACATCATTTTTTATAATTGAATAGGCATTTATTTTTTCCCATAGTATAGAAGGATATTGTTTCCTATTTCAATTATTAGACCATAGGTTGGGGAATTGATTTTTATAATTCCCAATTTCCTTTCAATTTATGAAATAGTTTTTTCTGACATCTCCCTTTAAATTATAATCCTCAACTTGATGAACATTATGTCTACAATTGTATCATTTATCTTCCTCCTTAATAGAATTCTTAATTAATAATTATTGACTTAATAACCAAATGTTACCCCATAAAAAATATGTTTTTGAGTATCTATTATTATAAACCAAAATGAAATAAAATATAAACTTTAATAAATAAATAAAATAAAATTATTAAATATGAATTTTATAAGAGTTAAAATAGGGGTAATATAAAGTAGGTACTACATGTACTATAAATATATTTATAATAAATTATGTGTTTCAATTGGAAAAAATTTAATTTTATTTTTTGATTTTTTATATCGATATTAGTTAAAGATGAATTGTTTGGATTTTTAAAAATAAATAATTTTTTAGGAGAACAGTGAAAATATAGAATTTGTAATAAATTTTTCATTTTTAAAACATTATATATATTAAACCGATTTTGAGATATAAAATATTAATTTATGATTTAGAACAATGAATTTAAAAATAAGAAGTTGAATTTATAAAACCAATGTTTTTTTATTTGGTAACATAATTAGTGGTTCACTCTAAAAACTAATTTTCATGCGCTTATATTAAAAAATAATAATTTACACTTATTAGTATTTAATTTTATAAAATGGAATTTGTATTTTAGATAAAAATTTAAATAATAGGCTATATATTAAATTCAATATTTAGGAATAAAAATTTGGTTACTAGCATTAATTATATCTATAGTAATAATAGTAAAACTCCTTTTCCCAAATAGTTATTTTTTAACAATTTGATGCATTTTTTTAGTCAAATAAATTACAAAAATTTAAATTATGATTCCATTAAAAAATTTAAACCTATATTTAAATATATTTGAAATCTATAATTTAGTAATAATTATTTAATATATTATGAAAAGTTAACTCTGAAAATATCCAATTTATAAAGAAAGCAATTTTTATATATATTAAAGGCATTTGGATAAATTTAAATTTAATATTATTTAGAAATTTATTTATATTAAATGGAGAATAAATTCAGGTTCATTAAATAAAAAATTTGTAGTAGTGGTTATTTTTTATTTTTTTGTAAACCATAAATTCATTGGTTAGAAACTAGTTACATGTGTAAAAAGAAAAAATGATAAATGTAAAAATATAACATAAAATGAAATCAAAACTATTATAAAAATGAGTGGATTTTCTTTTTTCCCTTCTACAAACAAATATAAATCAAAACTCCATTATTTATCACATATAGAACCACTAAAAATAGTATATTTTCATTCCATTAATGAATAATAATGGTTATTCAAAAAGTTCTAATTTCACCACTTATAAAAGTGACACACTTACACCACTACATAACACACATTCCCCTTATAATTTATTCAATTCACTGCCAAAATTATTCCCTCAATTAATCATATCCAAATTATATAGTCTTGTTATAACCATTATTTATCTTAAGGCCTCTATTTATATTGAGATTTCAAATGTAAAACTCAAGATCTTGGTGTAAGTGTTACCTTATTCTTAATATTTTCTTCTTAATGATCCTCATAAAAAGAATTTTAAACCACCATAATATAATGAAATAATTTTAATTAATATTACATGATGTTATTATATGAAATTCACTACTCATATTTATTCATTTCCATGCACTATTGAAGGAAAAAAGAACATAAATTGTGAGTATGTGTGGATTACTGCCACTATGAGTCAACATCTTTAATTTTTAATAACATCAAAACCATGTCAGTTTTAATTATTTTTATTGATTAATAGATTTTATATATATAATTTAAATATTATTTTTAAATTTTAATCTATCATATTCTTTAATTATCTCTAATTCATCGAGAAATTGAAATGTTAATCATGTGTACTTATAGAAAACCACCTGCACGAGTAATGAATTTAAATATTCATCACTAGAAAATGTAAATGGATATATATATTTATTTAATATATATAAACACATTTTCCTAAAAATATTAATATTTAGGTGATTATGAATCTATTTTATAATTCTTCTAACCAGTGTCATCATTCAAATCAGATTATAGAGAATTTGTATAAAAACATCAAGTAACAAACATATGGAAAAATATATAATAAATAAAAAAAATATGATTGTCATGAGTCCTTAAAATTTTAAATATAAAATTTTTATGTAGTGATAAATTATTTAATAAACTTAATATTACTATTTATGTTATTCTGTGTATGTGTAAAATGATTCAATGGTTAGGGTAGGGGATCATTATTAACTCCCTTATTACTTATAGTTAATATGTTATATTTATTTGTATACCATTTAAACAATAATAATATCATGTGATTATTATATATTTTATATATTTCCCTTAAATATTTTTCTAATTTAATAATATTTTTATTTCTAGAGATATATATGTTTTTAGTTCCTTTGAAGTTATATGTTTTAAGTAAAACATATTTAAGGGACCGGCCCTAATTTTTTATCATGTAATGGTTCACCTCTATAAATTTTTTTAATCCATAAATATATTATACATACCCTAATAAAATATTTGAAAACATTCATGTTTATTATTTCGTTTTATGGAACAATAAAAGTAATTTCCCCCTTTAATAATATACATTAAGTATTTTATATATAATCACCCAAGTAGTTCATTTTTATTCATATTTATCATAGATTCCCCTTATGTTTTTTCTAAAATCAATCCCCATGTTTAAGAAATGTTTCTATTTTTCAATAATGATTGTCTAAAAAATTAAATTCTTTTATCTCTTAGGAATCACTAGGATTTATACTTTAGTTATTCCATGAATATAAATTATGAAACCCACTTCCTTCTCATGGTATTGATCATTATTTTGATTTGTATATGGATTAATTTACACATAAGTTACACTTATGAATAATTTTAATTACTTAATGGATGTTCCCAAAATTATATATCCTTACAATTCATTTGGTAAATATTTATATCACATGATATGTTATGAAAGGGATTAGTGAGTAAACCTAAACCATTGTGGAACATTTTATACTATTTGATGATTGTCATGGGAGTGACCATTAACATCAGTTTATGATTTCATGTGTTATATATTTTATATATATTAAATGATTCAATGTTCATATGATATCATTTCCTTATTCCATGTTTCCATTTTTATGATATACCTATTTATTATATCATGTTATGCCTCTTAAATCTCATATTATTCTTATGGACATTATATTCCCTTAATGGGATTTATATCTCACTATCACCCATATGTATATTCCTTAGGGTAACCAATATAGTGTTAGTAGATCAATGGGAGTTATAATCACTCTAAGGAGTTTTGAAAAAATATTATGTTTTTAAATTTAAGATGATATATTTATGTGTTGAATCATCCAAATACACTAGTCCAATATATAAATGGTTTGTATATTATATGGAAAAGTATGGTCAACATCATTAAATAATATTTTTTCTAAGTCTTTAGTCACAATAGTTAGTATCAAAGATTGGTCTAGTTATTTATTTATGATAGGATGAGATAAAATTAACGAAAATCATAATGATGGGTCCATATATATTTGAAAAAATATATATTTTTGTTAATGGTGATATTGTGTGCGTTTCACTACAATTAGACCCCTATCTCGATATTTTAATGTTTCCCTAGCTATAACACTGATTAACCAAGGGGTAGTAACCCTGAAAGTGGTGAAAAGGGTAATAACTCGGTCTTCTTCCAGTACACAATGTGTGAGACTAAGAATTGTCTCATTAAAATACACTCCCATGGGATATGATTTGGTTAATTAATATTTTTTTATAAACCATTTTAATATACTTGAACATGTTTTTTATATTTTAATTAATTATATTAGAGAAATAAAATGAAAAATAAACATAGTAACATATATTGAACCTTAATGATTCATAATCTTAGTTCGGTATATGATATATGAGTTATATATTATATGGTTATGTTTTTTCTTTTATAAATTTATTAACCAGTGTATTATCATCCCCACATATCTTTTATTTTAGAAAATGGCTATATATAACAGTAATTGTGTTAACGACATGTGAAATCAAAAATGTCATGTTATACCTAATGAAAGGACCAGCATGAGTGGAGAAGGAGATGAAAAACTCATCATTGTACTGAAAAACTTGAATAATATTGTGAATAATAACTTGAATCTCATGGAACATCCTTTAAGGGAGAAAGTTGCGGTTTAATCCATTATGATATAGATACCATTAGCATTTTGTGGATTCTCTGATCCCATAATCTTTGATAAATGGATTAACTCAATTAATATGATATTATATGTCTTTAAATGCTTGGATCATGATAAGGTTATACTTATTTCTTACCTCTTTGAGGGCGAGGCATATAATTGGTTTACACTAATCAAAATTACAAAGCCTCTAGAAGACATAGAATCTATAGAGTGGGATTAATTTAAATGGTTATTTATATATAAATATTTCACTCATACTCTCCATCATAAAATGGAGAGGAATTTAATTTAACATATAAAAAAATATAAAATATTTAACACATATTATAAAGAAAAAATCACAATGATTTCATGATACAACTATGGTATTATCATTAATAAGGAATGTAAAATTTACCTCTTCATTAGTGTGATAAAGCCAATTCTATGAAGATATATGGAAATTAATAATTTTGACAACTATAAAATAGTTTCATGTTGTTCCCTTGAATATTATATAGAAATGGATGATTCTCACTGGTTTTATATGACTGGAAATAAGTTTTGGATAATTAAGATTATATCTATAGAAGAACCAAATAAAACTAATGGTTTAATGAGAATACAACACCACACATATCAAATTTGTTGAAATTATCAAACTAGAAACTATCTCTAGGGGTATAGGAATTGAATGAAGTGTGGAAAGTAATGTCATAAATCCAAATCATATAAAAGTTATATGAATAATCACATTAATGTAATTATAAAAATAAATTTCTAGATCAATCCTTACCTTTTGGTCCCATGTTTCAACAATATGGTACATGTAAAATATTGAAAATAGTCTACTATGAAAAAGGTTATCATTGATAACCAATAACATAACCCCAAAATGAAAATTGATAAATTAACATCTTAGGAAATAATTATTGTAAAGGTTTATTGGGACAATAATGTAGGGAATGGTATGATATTTATTTATTCAATACTAATGAATTTAATATTATATTTTGGTTCTACTAATTCTAATATATGAGGAATATTTAGTATTAAAATTCCAACGATACCAAAAAACAATGAGGCTAAGTTATCAGTGAAAACCTAAAAGGGAGATATTGATAAATACCATGTATATAATGCTTCCCCAATTAATTTTTAGGGGATGCATATTCCAAGGAATATTTCCATAATCCCTTTAGTGGGATTCATTTCTGAACTATGAATAAACAAGTAATCTTTATATATAGAACATATGAACTTTTGGGAGAAGGAAATTAATTTCCATATCCTAAATTTCCCTCTAGTTGTATATAATTGTATAAAAGAGGATGAACCTATATTGGAATAAATATCATAAGAACAACTATTGTTTCTATACAATCAAGGATATCTCTATAAAATGAATGAAATGATGGAAAGTACTACTCTTAAAGGAAATACATTTTTAAAGAATTATACTATTATATTACATGAATAATTTAAGTGTATTAATACTTATTGAGAGGTTTATTTATCAATTGAACATATACCAGGATCTCTACAAATATATATTACTCTATATAGAATGGATCCAATTGAAATGGATTATTTAAATATCTAGTTTAAGTAAATAATTAACATGGGATACATACAACTAGGTGCTTCACCATAGGGCTCACAAATTGTTGATATTGAGAAAAAAGATGTGATGATGCATCTATGTATTTATTTTAATAAACTCAAAAAATAAAATTGATGAAATACAATACCCTGCCATAAATTGATATATTTTTTAATCAGATATGTGGAGACCAATATGTATATAAAGTGGAACTTTGATTAGGATATCATAACATAAAGGTGAAGAAGGGGAATATTCCTTATATTTTCATTCATACAAGGTACAAGAACTAAAATTTTATAGTCATTTTATTTTTTCTCAAGATGTCTCCCTTTAATTTTATTGACATAATGAATAGTTTCTTTAAAATCTACCTTGAACATTTTGTGGTTTTCTTTAAAGAAAAAATTCATATATAATTTAAAATTAAGAATTAAAATGAGGGGAATTTGACTATTATTATAATCTCATTGAGGAAGGATAAGTTATATGAAATTTATAAGAAATGTGAGTAATAGATACTAAATATAACATTTATAGGGCAGGTAATTAGTTTTAATGGGATATTTTTAGAGCCTTTGAAGACTAAAGTGATTGAGGAATGCACTACACTAACATCTGTAAAATTGATCCATATATACCATACATTATCTAGGTACTATAGTTGATTAGTGAGAAAAAAATTTGAATATCAAAACCAAAAATAAATATGTCTCATAATGGATTTAGGTGCGTCTTTATAGATAAGTTTGAAGAAGGATCAAAGATATGATGATGAGGATAATAATAGAACATGTACTCAACCTACCCATAAGAGGGGAATAATTTTTTTATCTAAAATGATGTATAAAAAAATATTGGGATATGTAATCATACAGAATGATAATGTGATAATAAATACATTATTTTAATTTATGTTTTAATATTATAACTATCCAAAAAGAGATATTGAGTTGGACATAGAAATATTTTCATTAAATATTTATGGGAGTGATATCCACTAGGAGAGGTGTATTATATAAATGGAAAAAAGATCCTATAGTATATATTCACACAAAAGGATCTCATCTTATGCCAAGGAATATAATTAGTGCTGATTAAGAATTATTGTTTCTCTATCCACTACTATTTGAGGAAGGCTTAAAATGTGGCAGATTCTATTTGTATAAATTATCCTACAACCCAATCTATGATGAGAATTGATAAGGAGACAATAATTTTTGACATGAATAGTATGTGCTTGGGAATAATGAAGGATGAAACATCATCATATATTTCTCAAATGATTTATCAACTTACACTTCAATATAATATTAAGAAAGATCAAAGGAAAGATGTGGATATGTAAAAAATAATAATTTTATAACAAATGAAAAATCATCTATGTATAATTTTAAAAATAAATGTGTTATAATTTTTGGGTTTCAAATATCCCACCCTCAGAGATTGGGATAAGGAAAGAGATAATGAATGATGTTGATATATAAACATTCACCACCCCCTATGGAATATGAATATGTGTAAAGATCATTCAAGACACTACTGGTCGGAGAATTTAAATAATTATATTATAGAATATATAATAAGGTTCTAGTTGTGTTACAACCTGATATTTTAATATAACACTATAATTGATATCATATAAAAAACACGACAACTAACTTAAAAAAACTATAATAAATTATTATATTATGACTATTATAACATGACTAACTGAATTGGGGGTAATAATAGGATAAAACAAATTATGTAATATATATAAAGGAATGATGGAATACAAATGTATTAATTAATTCATTGGAATAAGAACCCAATTTTTAGTAATGTTATTTTATTCTTCAAAAATCATATTTTCTAATTTTTTCAAAAAATAATATATATAAAATCAGCAACTTTAAAAAATATATTTGCAAAAATGATAATTATTTTAAAATGATAAATTTAAACATTATCATAATTTTAAATGTTGAAAACATTATGAAATGTTTCCTTTTTCAATTAATATTGAAAAACGCTATTTTTTTAGAAAATGTTTTTTTGATTCAGGAATTAAAAAGTCAATTTTTTGAAAATTGGTTTCAAATTAATTTTTTTATTCTATTATAAATTCTCCATTTATTTTCATTAGAATAAATTTTATGGTGGAATTTTTTATAGAAACATTTGTATAATAAAAAGAAATTTTTTTTGAATAACTATTTTTTGTTTGTGTTTTGTGTTTTTATAAAAAATTAATTATTAAATATTATAGAAATCAAATCTTGGAAAATAGATTCCATATTTTGAATCAAGAGGTTCAATGTTTATAAATATGTATTTTTATTATTTTTCATTATAAATATTCACTCTGGTAAATAATTGTCACATCGGTAAGGGTGAAATTGGTAAAACAATGTCAAACACAGGAACAATGTTTTAAATTTTCTCTAACACCTTCCTTTATCCTATATTTTTAGTGTATTTTACCCATTTAAATTATTTAATATATGGTCACCATGTTCCATATCAAATTTTATATTAACATTATATTAATTTTAAAAAAATAACAAATACAAAATGTAAGCATGTTAACTTTAATATTTATAAAATATCTACATTAAGTAAAAAAATGAGTTGTTATTTTTAATTTTTTTTAAATATAATTTATTTTTTACCCTTTTACCTTATTTTTAATTTTTAATAATTGGGTATTTAAATTAATTTCATTAGTAATTATGACACAATGTTTATTAAATTAATAGAAAAAAATAAATAATTTTTAAAATTTTAAAATTCATAAAATTTGTGAGAATTTTGGTGTTCCAAAAATTATCTAGATTAATAAATCATATTAGAGATGTTTAAAATTATTCGATTATAATTAATTTACTATCTTGTTGAAATTAATTTATAATTAAAATGAATAGTGTCAAAAATGATATTAACGATATTTTATAAAAATAATATTTATTTTAATTATTTAAAACACATAATAATATTTAAAGCCGATATTGTGGATAATATATGGTATAAAAGTTCATTTTATGGAAATTTATAACCCATTTTACAACTTATATAAA
This sequence comes from Viscum album, assembly GCA_963277665.1. NCBI lineage: Eukaryota > Viridiplantae > Streptophyta > Magnoliopsida > Santalales > Viscaceae > Viscum > Viscum album. Next base: position 1,512,111,407 of record OY728119.1, read on the forward strand.
ATATAATAACACATTAATATTGAGAAAGTTGTTACCATGGTTAAGGATAAAATTTGATAACCATGGGGTTAGAAAAATATATAATGTTTAAAATGAAACCAAAACCTATCAAAATATCATTGGTTAATTATATATCATAATTTTTCTCTTTTTCATTGAATCTAATTCCATTTTTATGTGTTTTTCATGAGAGTATCTCAATTATATTGTAGTCATTTTTTAATTCCATCAGTTCCCCTCCTATCACTTATAAAATATCACATATTCTCTTCTATTTATCACACCTTTTCATCATTATATCTTCGAAATTTTCTAACATGATACATTCTTATATATCTTCAACACAGTCTAGAGCTTCTTGTTTTCCAAAAATACCATCACATTAAGGCTAAATTTTTATCCCAAATGAGGTTTCTCAATGAAGAGGTATAACTCTTAATCAAACATTTTAAAATTTATTTCTTATTCATCATCTAAAAAATATTTTTAATTTGTTATAAAATAACTAAATTTACTATTTAACATATATTTAATTGTTATTATAATTATGTAACATCCATTATCCACCTTCTTTCCATTATATGGAAAGTGAAAACAACACTTATGTGTATGTACGACATACCATTTCTACATAGTGTTTTAATTCATTTATAAACATGAATTTACATGGATGGTTATAACAGAATATTTTATAAACATATATTTTATTTATGATATTATTATTATTCATTAATTATGAATTATTATTTTACATTATTTCATTCCATCTATTATAAAATGAAAATAGTGTTTATGCATAAGTACGACCTACCATCTCCATGAACTATCTAATTCATTTTTATATTGATACATTTTATGGATAACTATATATATATATAATTAATAAATATAATATTTTATAACACGTTTAATATACTATATATGTTGGAACCATTATCAATGTATAATGGTCATGACTACTGGACCAAAAAATTCCTGAAAAATGAATCATTTATCACCTAGAATAATCATTTTCGTAATTAATTGTTAATAAATGGGTGATAAGATATTATATAAAAATAATATATATTTTATATATTTTAGTATGGTTTTGGAAAAAAAATATACAAATTTTATTTGTATTATTTAGTAGTTTTGAATTCATACGATAAATGATGAGACCTGATGTAAATGATTATCATCTCACCATGTCTACTTTGAGAGAAATGTTATGATATGCACTTATCTCCTATTATAAGGTTCATATATATCCCCTTTGGCATTATGTATCATGAATAACATAATTTTCAAGATATTTAATGTTTTATTTGATGTTATTCTTTCATGGATATAATAATTCAATAGTTATAATAATTGAAAGGTTTTTATGTTACAATATAATTATTTACCAGGATAGATTGTGAATAAGTTTATAAAGATAAAATTTAATGGTTTCCCTATTAGGAATAAATTTAATTTTATTATTGTATATTTATATATTTTGATTACGTTTTTCATTTTACTTTCTTCACATTACTTACCCAAGATACCAAATTGTTTTTTAAGGAAAACTGACATTATTTCATTCTTCAGTTGAAAATATTTTTTCTTCCATATCTATATTTTTTAAAAATACTTTAATTTTTTTTATTATCTATGATTATAAAATTTCAATTTTAAATGTATATTTTTTTTTAAAAGTAATCTTCTTGTAATTTTCAATGTGAGTTACATTTGAATTATTAAAAAAAATGGAAGGAATATTTTTTTATACAAGGTAGGAACATAATTTCATGTCTTCCTATCTGGTCAATGCATTGAAATTATATTTACAAGAATACCTCTTTCTATTCAAATAAATTAATTTCCATAATATTTGGGAAGATTATTTTTTAATATGTGGTATGAATGTTAAATGTTTATTTTAAATAACAAATGATCTTAGTTGTATTTTAAATGAAATTTTAACTATGATAACATCCTTTGATATGACTTATTCTTTAAGTGGGTAGGATCCTATAATATCATCCACATCTATTAATTGGATATATTATGATGATGATGATATAAGGAAGATTCAATGAAACATGTTTTAATCCCACATGTTAATTTAGTTATGACACCCATTTTATTTTCAAAGGTAATTCTTTGATTTAATGATTAAATATTTATGAAAATTATATCCTTTTAAAAGGTTATGATTTGATAAATTCTTTATGATATTTTAGCTGACATATGAATTATTTTAATTATGTGATAGGTGGGCCCAAAAATGATATATACCTCTAATGGATTATATATAAATAGACATCTCACGAGATAAATAGGACTCGAATGACGTGTGTACCCATTTAATTAATGGACTTTATCAAATGTGATAGTATTGGGTGTGCCTCATAATTAATATATTAGAATGGGTAATAAATCCAATAAACTATAATTCTCTCGGTATTGTTCAATTAATATTATAGAAATGATTTTCTATGCAATATTGTATGTAATAAATATCTATCATATGGTATTATTAAGATCTTATGCTTCATGTTCTTTGATTAGTTTATGATTCATGCAATATTAAATTCCATGATTTATTCCATTACTAAAGATTGTGATCTATTGTATTATGGGTGTGGTTTCCAAATGTTATTATCTTATTGTTATACACATATTCTTATATTATTCTTATTTGATCCTTGGTATCTCCCTTTTCTACAATTACTAACCATATGATCTCACCCATTTTAATGATACCCTTTCCCTGGATAAAGACTAATTTTCAAGAAAGATTTATATAAGAAGTGTTATTGATATGTAAAATTTAGTAGGATATAACACAGAAGGTGGATCAATAAGTTATTTACATATCTATGTGTCCAATGAAAATAGATCTATATGATTCTGGTGTGGATAATTATGTTGTGTAATGAATATTCATATAATAATATTATATAATTATATATGAAAATTATATATCATTTTACATTGTATCAAAGAATGGATTAGCTTTTTTTGAAAACATTGATGAGAAAACATTAACTATAACCCTTAGGATAATATTATTTATAAGAGAAAGTATATATATATATATTAAAGAATACAGTGTGGATTTCCTATAGAAACATCACTATCTAGATACTATTATTGGATATTGTTTTGAACTAATTCATGTAGGGGTAATTAACCTAGATTTTTTTGAGTGTATCTAGACCACCATTCTCAAGAACGGTGAGTGTTACCTTAGTTCCCTATATTTTTTACAATCCCAGGGGATATTATTGGTTTATAAAAAAATTCTATATAATTCATTATAAAGGATTTGAAAATAAGATAACTATATAAGACAATGGTTAAACATAAGGATTCATATATTAGAAAGAATGTGGATTTTTTACATCTTATAAATTATTTTTCATGATTAGTCATAGTGATTATTGTTTCTTAAATTTTATTTTTTAGTTTTATAAAAATTTTAGAACTGGGAAGTGTTATACTAACATTGAATGTGATGGAAAATGAAATTATTCTCGTTATAAGAAAATAAGTGAAATAGTTAATCAAATTAAAAAAATAAATTTTATGAATAATAAGATCTCCCTTTTTAAAACTATAAATAAGAATGTGGGAGAGTTTCCAAGCACACCTTTTTGAGAAAAATTGAGTTTTATGAAGTCTATGGTGGGAATAAGATTTTTTTTCCTATATGTTAATCTTGTTGGATGAATTTCAATGTCCTGATAGAGATGCCACTAAAAGGTTCCTCGTTCCAGTGGGTAACATGGCCTAAATCATGTCTACCCATAATTTAGAAGTTTTTGATTAGCATTAATGGCCTAGGGTTTGTCTGTGGGGAGACTATGCATTCTTATCAGAGTGTAAAATAGTGCAAATATAATAACAGCTAATATAAAAATTATCAAATCAACCAAAAAAATATAAACATCCAAGTAAGGAATATATATATATATATATATATATTTGTGTGTGTGTGTGTGTGCTAAACATAATCTCATATACAAAATTATGTCTCATGTCATGTATCTACAAATCTATAAAATTATTATACAAGCATCTATTACAATACATTTTTCAAAATACTAAAAAGACTAAAAATAATTATCCCATCAAGAATTGTGATCCTAGCTTGGTCTTTTTCTCTCCTACTCCTAAGAAATAAGAAAATCAAGTTTCATATAGTGGGTTCTTTCAAACGTCCCTATTTCCATCCATGAAGTCTGTCTTGGAACCCAATGGTGTCCTAAACATGATGGGAGATAACACTCAGTTGTGCACCACTAATGGTGTCTATAACATTTATATTCTGTGTATAACAAGATAAAGTAGTGATCAATATATAACATGAATACCACTAGTACAAGTGAAATTTACATGGTAAAAGTAACATCTATAATGTGATATTTTTCATCCTTTGAATAGTAATGATGTTCCCATAACAAGGTTTAATAGTAATCAAATCCATAGTAATCATGGGATAATTTTAGAGCATAAATAAACCATAATGGGCATGACGTGTAATTAAGTTTATAAAATCTACCATGGCCTCTTTATATAATCAAGTGTATAATACCACATCATATCTATATTGTATAATCATGATTATAACATCAACCATGATCATGTCATATAAACAATAGTATAACATCCACCACAAGTATACCATATAAAAAAGTGTTAATAACGTCCCCAATGGTCATGTTTTTTAATCAAAAGTGTCATACCACAAAGGGTTAGATCCAAGGTATTAAAGACCAAGTCATCCTCATCACTTGGGTGGAGTCCATGGATCATGTCAATAGACCATGTCCAATGCGAGTCAAATAAATTCAAATCTAAGGGGTTGGATGCACTTGGTATCCTATAGAATTAGGATAAAATATATAAATAGGCCAAAGGCATCCAATTCCATAATTAGGACCCATGGGGTAGAAATTTTCATGGAATCCAATAGAATTAGGATCCAAGTTATACCAACCATGGAATCAACTGCCATAACCAATTCATCATCTCATTTCAATCATCATTTAATAAAAATTCACATTCCATGAATTCATAAACCCATATATCAATTCCATTATAAACCATTTAATCAAAATTAATCAATATTCCATGACATGGAAAAGTGGAATCAGCTCTATCATATCATCACAATTCAATTATCATTTATTTTAAAAATGTTACCTCCAACATGGTAAGCTCACACACACCCATAAAGAAGGTAGAACATAGGGAAGTTGAAAGGTCACACCCAATGGGTGGCCTAGGTTCATTCTAGATGACCTCGAACCATAAAATTGTACTCAAGGGGAAACCCAAATTGTTCTAATTTATTCAATTAAATCACTCAATTATTTTTATGGCAGTTCTATAGAGTTCGACATGCAGAATAGCTAAAACTAGGCATATAACACACCAAACCTCATGGGAAATTTATATACCAGCAAATATAAAACCATGGTAGAACACTCATCCAGTATCAACATCTGATTCAGCCTAGATCAAGAGAAAAAAATGAAGAATGGTAAAAAGGCCTGTAAATAAGGCATAAGAGCATGCACCAAAATAATTTCATCTAGGATAAGATAAATGGAGAAAAGTGAAAGTAGAATAGAGAACATACCATCACACATCCAACGATACTAATGTTAAAAGAAATAGATTCCAGATCTCGAGGAAGTACTAAATCCTAGGTCATGTCTTCCTTTGGTGCTCATTTGTGAGAGATAAAGTAAGGGGTTGAGGTTTTGTTGAAATAAGAGGCCTTTCCTCTTATTTTAAAAACTTAACTTTTGAAGTTATATGACATGTAAATTAATTACATGTCCAATAAATATCAGGGAATTCCTCCATATAAAATCACTATAAATATTTTGAATTTTTCTAGTTATACTATACACTTCATGTTAGTAATGAATGTCATGTATTTCAATTACACAGTGTGTACTTAGCCTGTAGCCAACCTATAGTCCTCCTACCACTTAATTTCCAAAAAATAACCAACTGCACCGTGTCCCGACTTAGGGTCTAAGATAAAAAAGAGTGCGTAAATAAGAATTAAACTAAAATCAAATGATTTGTAAATTATAAAAACCTGAGATCATACAATCTTACCCCCTTAAATCAATTCATCCCTGAATGTACCTTCCATGGATGATCATGAATTATATGGAAATAACTCTAGCCAATGAGCATATACGTAATCCTCATGCTACCAACTCTCATCTGGAAGAGAGTAGTGCTGCTATATCACTCATACTATAAGAACTAAAAAACATCAGATAACCTCCATGCTGATGTCAATGATATGAATATGATGCTCCTCAACAAAATGCATCTACCTATAGCTCCACCATATCTAGTTGTAGAGTGTGAGATGGGTATGAGTGGTAACTATGTAGCTGAGATACATGGACAAATTTTTTCATGGACTATTACATATAAGGTAACTGCAACTAATAGGATACTGGCCTGAGTCACACCACAATACGGAACAGCCTGATATATTATAGTGAAATCTTATCATGTATCTTAATCTGTCTCTATTATTCCCTCGATGAGATATTTAAAAAGTCTTGATTAATGACCTCAAACTTTAAAGGTTAGCAACATATATTAACATATTATTTCTATTGAGACTACGTCATATCCATATTCTTTTTGATCAAATGGAACTGCTTACAAGTATTCTAGTTGAGATGGGTTCTATTCAACACTACCTCTCTAACCACTAGCTAGAAAAGGGTTGATCCTCATGAAATTTCGTACAAATCATCATTAGTCTCTATATTTATTATCTCCTGATATATATTTATGTTAGAAAACACAACTAAGGGTATATTCCTTTATGAAGAGCCCTCTAAATCCATGAAACATTCTCTCATCATGTGTTCAAGTGCCTAAATTGTGCACTTTGATTGTTCATCAATATAAGAGTGGTATGCCATTCTCAAAATCACTTATGTACCCAATTTCCAATTATGATACTACCAAAAACGAGTTGTAAAATGGGAATCCCTATTTGATACAATGGTCTGAGGAACCCCTGGAATTTGTACTATATGATGGATATATATCCTCCCAAGTTCATCCACTAAGATGGTCTCTTTGATCATTGGAAAGTGAGAAATCTATTGTGATCCTATCCACAATAAAGCAAATGGAATCCAAACCTTGATATGACCTCAGAAAACTGATCATGAAATCTATCGCAACATATTCCCATTTCCACTAGGGATAATGTAACTACTGTAAAAGCAACTTTGGTCGCTGGTGATACGCTTTCACCTTCTGATAGGTGGAAAACCTCATGAAAAAATAATCTACCTCATATTTCATACTCATCCACTAGTACTAATGGTGTAATTCATGATACATCTTGGGGATGTTGATGTTTATTTCCCAAAATTAGGATTAAAACTCTCACATTAGATCCTTTTTTAATTCTTATGGAACCCATACCCAACCATGTATACATATAATTTCATCCTCTCCCATAGTCCAACTAGGAGTAATGTCCTCACTTGAAACACATTCCCATAAGAATCGGCCCTCCTAATCTGACAAATACATCATCCTCACTCTATCCATAAGAGTGGAATTCACGTCTATATAATAAAGTAATGTCTAGCCACGACTATTCTTCACCTCCAAGTGAATCTCCAAAAACAAGGCCATATGCTTCCACTCTATATTGGCCCCCTGAACTCTATTTATTTGAGTCATCCTACTGGGTGCATCAGAAACGTTATTTCCTATTCCAGGCATATATGTAAGATCGAATTCAAAACAATATAGGTATTCAACCCACCTTCTCTTCCTCAAATTCAAGACATGTGGTGTAAATATATACAAGATCATTTTTTCCATAAACACCAAAAAATTATCTCATATTAATTAATTCCACCAATAATGAGAATAATGTAATATAGAGACTAACTTGGGGCCATGTATTGGGAAACTCATCTTGGGTGGCCACAGTTGGCAAGACTTTTACACCACAAATATATCCCACTGCATCACAAATAACCCTAGGATAATACATGATTCATAACAATACACAATTTAGGTATTTCTCAACTTTATAAGAATATGGACTAGAGCTAAAGTTAGTCACCCTTTCAACTCTTGAAAGGTTTTCTCATAGATATTTGTCCATAAAAACTCCACACCATTCTTAGTAATTTCCATTATCGGTGTTTCTAGTCATGATAAGTCATATATGAAACTCCTGTAATTTTCATCTATACCCAAGAAACTCCATATTTCAAATATGTTCATGGTATGATCCTGGGAAACTATTTCTCTAACGTTCTCTAGTCCAGCTGATACTCATGTCTCTGAGATAATATCACCAATAAAGTTAATTTGATCCATCAAAAAGTGCCACTTTTTGTGCTTATAATATAACTAAAGCTCTCTTGATGTATCTTAAATGATCTCAAGATGTTTAGAATTATCATGTCATTTGTGAGAATGCACCATGAAATAATCCACAAATACCCCCCAAAATGAATCTAGATAAGGATGAAAAACTTGTTTCATCAGGTTCATGAATACTATAGATGTATTCATGATACTGAAAATCATAACTAGATACTCACACAGACCATACTAGTTATGAAAAGATAGAATATGTATGTTTATTTTTCAAACATGCATCTGATGATACACCAATATCAAATCGATATTTGAGAAAATCCGAGCTCCTTGAAGCTCATGAAAAAATTTCATCTGTCTACATCAAAGGATACCATTTCATAACCGTCAACTATTTCAATTTCTATTAATCCATTCATATCCTAAGGGTAAAGTCCATGTTTCTTGAAAAAAGTATTGGTGAAGCCCAGGGAAAAGTACCATGTTGTATAAACCCCTTTTCCTCTAAGTTCTATATCTACCTATTGAGCTCATGAAACTCCATAATAAGAATACTATATTGAGGAATGGATATCAGTACAACTCTTAGAACTAGATCGATAGATATATTTACCTCTCTCTCGGGAGGTAAACAGGGAAATCATTTTGGGAAAATGTGACTTAATAGAACAACCATTAGTTATAAATATTCTTGATGTGGTCCCTAATCATAAAGATATAAACTAGAAATCAAGGTTATAGTCCTTCCATTCCCCTGATGATGTGGTCCATCTTAGCTCAACTTGATATTCCATTCTCCCTTTTGAATAAAAACTCAACCCTTTGGTGATGTGATAGTCACTATTCGATGATAGAAATCAACATAGCTATGATATGAAAATAATTAGTCAATCCCATGTATGATGTCAATCTTAGTCATATCAAGAAAAAAATATCACATATGAAGTGACAACCATCTATCTCAAGGGGGCACTCCTTACACTAGAATAAACTCTCTGTTTGATCCCCAATGGAGTATACAAGGTCATAACACCATCAAAAAACCAAAAAACGAATCGAAGGATATCTACAATAGGAAGATATATAAATATATGTTAAGAACCTATATCAAAAAAATTAAGATCCTATAATATAGGCTACTAAGATCATACCTCCCACCATAGGTGGCCTGGTGCTCTATTCAGACATTGGTCATATAGAATATATATAGTTTGAATCGTGGTTTAATGAAACAACCTCAATACATAGAGTGGGACCACTCTACTATCAATGTAAAACTAGTTCTTGGATGTCTCAACCATGATCACCACTTCATTCTGAACAACCGGTACTACTCCATCTCCTAGCATGACATGAAGATGTGAATCACACTCCTAAACATAGAGTCAGATTCAATCCCATTCTACTGACTACTAGTGGGTAAGTCCTATAAAAATATGGCACATGGCCCATCCTACCACAATATTGGGACTTGAATGGTCATATATCACACTGATTCCTCGCATATCCATGTCTTCCACAATGATTAAAAAAACTGAGCTAGCATCGCTATCAATCTTGTTGGTAGTCCCCTCATGAGATGCCTCAAAACAACACATCCTTCCACTGGAAGTCGAACCACTAGCTTGAGAGGCTAAACATCCCTGATATGTTCCTTTATATTTCTTCATGTTCATATTATTAATCAAAACCTAATTCACTATATCAATAATAGTTATTAAACTGAAAGCATTATGTTAAGAAAAAATGACATCCCTAATACCTTCCTCTAAGTGTCACGTCCTCGATATCTCATCATAAAGGTATGTCAAAAAAAATGTTGAAGATCTATAAAGATTTCTGAATATTCAATAATATTCATAGAATTAATATCCAGACATATAAACATATTGTACCTTTCATCTCTTAGGGTAATAGGAAGAAAGTATTCATAAAACCAAGATTGGAAATCCATCCAAACCATATCTCACAGTGCATCATCTAAACATCCCACCAGAACTTTTATACTCCCAAAATCATATTTTTCATGAGCTTAAATATCCTATTAGGATGGGTTAATATGTCCAATGATTGAAAATCTAGTTTCAATCCACAAATAATAATCATGTGGACTGCCATCCCTTGAAAACATGGGAGGATGTTGCTGCTGAAACACATGAATCAACTATGTCATAATCAAGGTAGGATATAGTGCTCCTTGAACAGTCTACATAAATATTATGAATCTATTATGGAACATTACATCACCACCATTTTCCAGTAAAATTGTTGTTTCAATAGTTGGAACTATAGGAGGATCTACTAGTATCCTATTTCATACCACCTCTAGATCATGGTCTTCACTATCTTCCATGGGTATGATTATAGTTCATCATGGTTTCATGTCTTTACAATGCCAAACACACACCCCATAAATGATCAATAACAAAATATCACAATTTGAAAAGTAGGATAGTTTAAAACCATCATATTAACAAATTATACCCATATACCTTCTCCTAAATATAGGATTGGATAAAAAGAAATTCATAAACATCGCAAGATACATTTCCTATGGCACATTTTAAATTCAGTTTAAGGTCATGTTCTCTGTTTCCAAAATTCCAATTTAAATTATTTTCACATGTATTTACAATTTTCATTAAATGGTTGATCCAAATAGATCACCACTTCCAATCCCTAAGGGCCAATACACCTGACGAACCAAAATTTGGCATCCACAAAATCCATATAATAACATGTTTTAGTCAATCTAAGAAATGATCCATGACTCAACGTTCCATAGATGGATTCTTATGGTGTTTACGATAGATTAATCTTGAATGCACTATATATGTTATGGTAGGAACTCTATATACAAACTAATGTTCCCTATTCTGTACACAATCATTAACCATATTTTAAAAATATCACACAAGTAAAACATCATAGTTTCATCAATTCAAACAATGTATCCTATATGGAATGGCATAATTCATTTAATGCGAATTCTATCAAGTTTCTAAGATGATGCATAATATTCATAACCTCATTTCATCAGGTAATAAAATTCAGAATTACATTCATACCAATAATAACATCACTACTCATGTGCATTACCCAATGGTGGAATCAAATCAACTATAATAGGAATAATCTAAAAAAACATGTTCAAATTTGAATAAATTGGGTTTTCCTGCATGTTGGTTAGCTACTCCAAGGGACATTTCATTAATAAATTCCAATACCATAATAATCTATTCTATATTGTCACAAAATAGTAATATAGAAAAGAAAATAACCTCTAATACCACTTTATAACATCTTGACCTAGATTCCACTAAAAGGTTCCCTGAATCGGTGGGTCACATGACCTTAAGCATGCCTCCCCGTGCACTAGAGGTTGTCAAATAACAACGTGGTCCTAGGGTGTGTCTTTTGGGAGAATATTACCTCATTTCAAAGCGTAACAATCAATAATAATAATAAAATTCAATAGATTAAGGATAAATTAAACCAAATAGAAGATAAATATCCAATACATGAATATATATATATATAACAATGCCCAAGGAAATATTAAATAAAAAATGAAATTTAATTTCATGTTTTTATAAAGTATTAAAAATGGTATAAAAGAATCCAGTATAATAAATGTATAAAAATACCAAAAATATAAAAAATAACTATCCTTTCTAGCATCACAAGCCTAGCCCAATCATGTTCTCCCCTTCTCCTAAGCAACATGAAAATCAAGCATCATACAGGGTTCACTTTTCTCGTTCCCTAATTAAATCCATGAATATAGTTTGGGTATGCAATAGAATCTCTAGAATGATGTGAGATAACACTCAATAATCCCCCACTAATTTTTCTTATAACTTTTCTAGTCTATCTACAACAAGCTAAAGTAGTGTCTAGTATATTACATGTATAATAGGGTACAAGTGAAATGACCATGGAAAATGTAATAACTATAATTTTATATTTTATACCCTGTCAATAATAATCAAGTTCCCATAATAAGGTTCAATAGTAAACAAAAAAACCATAAGCATGGGATAAAGGAAAAGCATAATGAAACCAAAAATGATCATTCCATGTAATCATGTGTATAACATTTACCATGACCATGACATATAATCTAGAGTATAACAGAATCATGGCCATTCTGTATAAAAATATTTATATAATATCCACAATGGTCATGTTTTTTAATTAAATGTTTCATATCTTGAAGGGATGAACACAAGTTATAAATGACCAAGTAATACTCATTGAGTTCTAAGAGAATCTCGATGGAAACTTGGTAACAAAATGGGTGGAGTCCAAGGATCAAGTCAATAGACAATGTCCAACGTGAGTCCAATCTAGTCGGATCCAAGGGTTAGTGATTCCCTTGGAATCCTATGGAATCATAACCCAAGGATTAAACGTATCAAAGGAATATACTACCATAATCAAAACCTATGGTGTATAAATTTCCATGTTGTCATACAGAATCAGTATCCAATGTATACCAACCATTGAATCCTCTACCATAATCAATTCATCATCTCATTTCATTCATCATTTCATAAACATTCACATTTAATGAGTTCCACAACCCATACATAAATTCCCATATAATCTATTTAATTAAAAGTAAACAACATGTCATCACATGGAAAAGAAGAATCTACTCTCTCTTATAATCTCGATTCAATTCTCATTTTGTTTTAAAAGGATCCCTCTAGAAAGGAGAGCTCACATGATCCCAATGGGGTGGTATAAAATTAGGTAGGTATAAGGAAACACCCCATATGTGTCCTAGGATGAGGCTAAATGACCTCCAACCATAAAATTTAAATGAAGAGGCAACCTAAAAGGTTTGAATTTATTCAATTCAATAAGTCAATCAATTTTATGGGAAACACCTAAATGTATGGAATGCATCCCAACATCCACTAAGAATATAAAACACCAATCTATAATGGAATTTTATCGACCGCCTACCATATACTTGTGGTAGAAATCTAATCCAGTATCAACCGCAAATTCGATCCAGATTGAGAAGAAAATAAAGAACAGCCAAAATCCCTAGAAATAGAGAATAAGAGAAGGCACCAAAATAATTTCATCAAGGAGAATAGAAATATCCAGAGGTGAAATAGGAATAGAGAACCCATTGGCACCCATCGAGTGATAATGATAGTGGAATAAATGGAGTTTGGATCATGAAATAGAACTAAGGCATATATCTTGGATTCCTTGGGTGCTATTGTGAGAGAGAGAGAAAGGAGGGCGAGAGGTTCTGTCTAAAAAATAGGTCATTCCTCTTATTTTAAAAACTAAACTTGGGAATTTTTACCACATGTAAATTCTTTACACATAGTGTAAATATCGGGGCCTTCCTCCCTAGAAAACCCTCTACACATCATGAATTATTTTAGAAATACCATTATACATCGGGTAATTGATACCCATTGTGTATTCTAATTACACAACATGTAATTGGACTTCATCCACTCGACATCCCTCCTAACTCTTCCTTTCAAAAAAAACCAAACCATCACATTACCAAGCTTGAGGTCTAAGCGAATGAGAGAACGTAAAGAAGAGTTTAACCAGATACAAAAGATTCATACCTCAATAAATTTCATGATCTTTCAATGATTTTAATGATTTTTTTATAAAATAAATCTCTATAATATTCCATTGGTATGCTCTCATGGCTCATGTTCTTTTATTACATTATGATTCATGTCAAATAAATTTCAATGATTTATTCCATGAAGTAATACTATGATATTTTATTTGAAGGGTATGGTTATAAAATGAAATTATCCTGTTTTCATACATATATTCTCATGTTGTAATTATATGATCTTTGATATCTCTTTTTTTGTAAAATTACTAGGCATATGATGTAACTCTTTCTTATGATTCCATTCCCCATGTTATAGATGACATTTTCTAGTCTGATATGTATAAGAAGTGTTCTTTCTTGAATAATTTAGTGCGAAATGATGTAGAAAATATATGAATAACTTATTTATATATCTATGATTCTAGTGGAAATCAATCAATATGATTATAAAATGGATCATTATGTTGTTTAATTAATATTATTATAATATGATGTTATAATTATATATGAAAAGAATGGGTCATTTTAGATTGTATCATGGAATTGATTAGTTATTTTTGGAAGCATGTATGAAAAATAATTAAGGATAACCCTTGTGATAATATTATATATAAGATATCATCCTTATATATGGTAAATAATGGAGTGTGGATTTCCTTGAAAAACATTAATATCTATATATAGTTAGTGGATGATGTTTTGGAACTAATTCATCTAGGGGAAATAAACATGAAAATTATTAGTTGACTATATCTAAACCATCATTCTTAGGAATGGTGATTGTGACCTTACTTTACACCTTTTATGACACTCATAGGGGATATTCTTGGGTTAAAATTGTGTTTATTTACAATCCATTATAAATTATTTTAACATAATTTTACTAAGGAAGAAAAAGGTCAAACCTATGGTGTTATAGATTAGAAAGAATGTTAACTTTTTTATAAAATTTATAAATTATTTTCCATGATCAGTCACAATGATTATTTTTTTCACACATTTTGTTTTGTAGTTTTAGAAAATTTTTAGAATTAGGTGAAATTATGTTAAATATAAATGTGATGGAAAATAAAATTATTGACACTATATAAAACTAATTGAAACAGGGAATGGAATGGAAAAAATAAGTGTATATTACTAATAATATATCATTTTATGGGAATATCAATATTAATGTTAGAGAGTTTCCTAACACACATAATTAGATAAAAATGGAGTTTTATGAAGTTTATGGTGGGGAAATAATTCTGTTTCTTACACAATAATTATGTTCAATGAATAACTGAGGGAAATTTTTCAATGGACCAATATGATGATTTGGGTGTGGAAAAGGGAATGGAGAAAGTAATTGTTAAGGGAAAATTAAAAAATTTTACAAAACATTGATGATAATAATGGTCTCCCATCAGTGGTTCAATATTTTAAATGTGGTAAATATAGGCATTATTAAAATCAATGTCCAAAGAGGAATTTATGAAAATAAGATCATCAATGTTGTATGAGTAAAGGTTTATTATTGATGATGTAGAGACAAAAAATGACATATAGAAGGATAGATGTAGTAAGGTATATGATAAATAATCCTAATTAATGATTTTATAAGGAAGTGTAATGATTGATGTATTTAAATATTATAATTCAAGAATTATGTCTTCTAATTATTTTTTCAACGGTATTCTCATTATAGAAATCATGAAACATTTAAGCACTGTTCTAAAGTTTTTTTTTAAGTATTTTCAAGAATAATTTGAAATTTAATGATGAACTAGAATTTAAATTTAATAGTAAAGTGATATTTTATATAAATACACATGACTGAGGGAATGATTATAACACCTACAGATACTATTAATTATAATTTATCAAATAAATTTAATCTTTTCAAAAAATTTACTTATAAATAGCACTGGATTTATCTTCAATTGCATAAAAAATTAAGTTTAGCTTATGTTATAGATAACACTATGTGTATATTTGGTTACATGCAACATCGATTTTAAACTAAACATGACATACTATTAAGATATTATTATTTAATATGACTTTTATCATATAGACACTAGAATGGGGTGTATTAATATGATCAAATAATTTATTAAAATATTTTTTTTCACATGTATATATAATTAATTAATTTCTAGAAAAATAATTAGTTATTAAAATTAAAACTATATGAAAAATAAAAAAATTTGTAAAAAAACTATTATTGAAAAAAAAATAAGTTTTACGTGAATAAAGTAAAAAACAACTTGTGATTAATGATATTAATAAAATTTATATATTATATATTCAATAAAATTTTCTACATTTATATTTTTTGTTTTCTAGGTAATATATAATAAATACACTAATTTTTATTTTAACAACATTATTCTTCTAAAAATAGTTTTATCTCTTTTTTTACACTTAATTTTAAAAAAATTAAAACTTTAAAAACTTTATTTCGGAAAATAAAATGTACTTATAAAATAATAATATAACAATTATCCTAGGAATAATTTTTCTAATTTTTTGATAAGATAATTTTTCAAATAACAGTGAAAATATTGGTTCCTATTAAGAATTATCTTTTACTTTAAAGAATTTAAAATATTTAATATTATGTTAACAAGGTTTTAAAACTAAAATTAGTTTAATTATATATATTAAAAATATTTAGGGCATTGGATTAAATTTCATTTTGAATTATCATATAAAAACATTTTATAGTTTTGAAGAATTTATATTTTGAAATAGCTTTTTTGTTTCTTCTATGAGATTAATCTTAAATAAAAAATTTCCACATATATGAATAGAATTTTTAAAAATGGAATCCATATTTTTAATAGGAATAATTTATATTTTATGATAATTTAAATTTAATTTTTTAACATTATGAATATAAAAATAAGTAAAAATTATTTACCATAGTGAAGGTATAAATATATTTAAAAAGAGTTAAATTAAAATGATAAGAGTTAAAAATGATCATAAAATTATTCCATACCCTTTTCCTATCTATGAAAATTATTTATTATAAAAAAATATATGCATAATTAATATATATGATATTTTTAACATGGATACCATTCTAGAGATGATGGAACCATAATCAACTTATGAGTACTATATATAAAAATTCAAATCATACATGACACCAAAGCAGTTATTTCCCAAAATGTTAATGTAAAAGATGTATAATAAACATATATGTATTATAAATTATTTTTGAACATGAAAAAAGGAAGTTAAAACTAAATGTAATGGGTTTCTATCTCACTTGTATTTTTTGTGAGATACAATCCATATTCACCAGATTATTATTTTATGTGGTCTATATTGTAACATCCCAGGTAAATAAAGAATAAAGAATTTTCATAATTATTAATATTTACGAATTAAATATTAATTTTATTTTAAAGGGGTTGCTATGTTCGATAGTGTACCCGATACGCAATGATGAGTTTCTTTGAAACTTACGTAGCACACTAGTAATAAAATAACATTATTTTAAATGTTAGATAACAAGTAGTCGTTGTACTGGCAGGAATGGATAGAAATAACTAAAATATGATTAGATATGTTTTTAAATGTTTTTACATTTACCCAATAAAAGATAAAGGCTTAAAATACGGAAAGAGTTCAATTTTAGGGCATATATACTCTAATTTTCACTAAAGGTTCACTTATCACCTTTTAATGGTGAACCGTCATTAAATATAGTTTTGATCACTCTTATACTTTATTTAGGACCAAATATAACTCTTCTTTAGAATCGGGATATCAAAATTTACTTTGTGTAAATTTTTGGTACCTTTCTGATAAAGTTCATTTTTTTATGAATAGTGTAAAATGTTGTATTTTAATTCAAAACCTCTTTTTAATCTAAATTATTTATATGATTAGATTATTATTTTAATTGGTTTTAAAGTGAAATAAGAAAATATTTTTACCAGTTAATCCAATGGTGGTCATTGGAATCAATTTCACTTTGAAATTGGACTTAAACTGGTGTCAATCTTTTGATACTTATTGTTTCACAAAAACACGCTATTTGTCATGACAGCGGGAATTAATTATTAAATTAATTAATTTGACTTATATGTTTTGAATTTTGTAAAATGGACTTCATTTTTGAATTCGGAATATCAAATATAGCTTAGGGTGAAATTTTGGTAATTTTCTGAAAAACTTCAATTTTTGATGAATAGTGAAACCACTAAGTGGTAATCAAGCAAACTGGTTTTTCAGTTAAATGAAAGTTTACCACTAATGTGTATTGAATTTTGAAAATCCGACATATATGGTTGTCATTAAGAAGTAAAATTTGGTTCAATGAGATTAAAATAATTTTTTGGTGAATAGTAATTTTTTTCATTAATCGCGATTAGAGGTAATTAGTGTAGTTTAAGGTAAAAATGGTATTATAAGAATGTGAAAACACCATGACACTTGTCCTACACCTATTGGGTGAGTCATGGCCGACCAAGACAAGCCATGGGACAACTTGGGGACCCCATGGAGCCACTTTAGTTGGAAAATGACATTAATATATTTTTATTTAATCTTAAAGTGAAAATGACACTAACATAAATTGTTTTACTAAAATAATTTTTACGTTGGGTTATACAAGTCCAAATTTTGATTATAAATAGTCATTGGAAAGATAAAAATATTTCCTACATCATAGTATTTTTTATATAATTTTTAGACATTAAATAAATTAAATTATGTATGACATAATAATGATGCAACGATGACATCATTATTTGACGATTTAAATAAAATGGAAAGATAATGAAAAATATAAAACCTAAACATGGCCAAAACCAATTGGATGAGTTTATTTCGAACCCTTATCACCTTATACACGAATTCTACCAATGTGGGACCTTTTGAAACCGAAACACATTTTCAAATAAAGTAATATTTCTTTACTTTCCAAAAGTGCCCCTCCTCTCCTCTTATAAAAGGCCCCCACCTCTACCTCATTTCACACACTTCTCAAGCCTTTGGCTCGGCCAAACCCTACCCAATTACTCTCTTCACATCCCTATCCTCATCCTAGAGGATTCCATTTGGGCAGAATCCTTTCAAAGGAAGCCTTTAGTCTCAAATCAAAAGGGAGTTACACTTTTAAAGGTAATTCATTCTCTCTTGTTCATTTGTTTTATTTTGCTTCTCCAACCCTCTAAAATCTTTTTCTTTACTTCTTTTGTAACAACACCAGTATCTTCAATATACTAGGATGTTGTTATAATATTTATTTGAGCTAAACTCTCACACAACTACATCAAATGGTTAAAGAACATACGGTTTCCGTGGATGGCGAAATTCTGCCTCCTGAAACGATGATTGTTCAATACTCATTTAACACCTTCAAGGGTGGCCATTATGATGTCACTATTTTTATATATGATATATAATATGTTTATGTTTTCTTTAAGCTTCTGTATTTTTCATTTTTGGCATACCTTTATGGTTTCCAATATGGGTAAACACGATATCTTCATTTAAGGAAGTGCGGACTACCGCCCCCTAAAAGTGATGTGATTCGTTAATGCCATATGTGGGACGTGTAAAGGATGGATTTAAAGTTATTATATATGATGTTATACTGGAATTATAATATAACTCTATATCATTATTATTTCTTTCCATTAAAGTATGAGATAGAAATGAAAGTAGCGTTCATGCGTACGTACGGCTTACCGTCTCCATGAACGGTGCATTTCATTTCTTATCCCCAAATGTAATGTACTATTAAAAGTACATGTATATAATGGATATATATAATTAATGATATATCTAAATGATTAATATAATTCTGGAATTAAAATATACATACCTCCCATTTAGTTTTAATTCCATTAATATGACAAAAAATGAAAGTAGCGTTCATGCGTACGTACGGCTTACCATCTCCATGAACGGTGCATTTCATTTATTACCTCTAAATGATTATGTAATATTATAAATACATGTATATTCTGGATATATATGATATATATGATATCCAAATAAGGAATTTCATTCTGGATATAAAGAACTTTTGACCACACGAACAACATGTAATTGTAAGAAGTCAACTTTCGACTTAAGAACCAAATATTGACAAAACAAACATTATTAACCTAAATGGTCACATAATGTTTATAACATGGCAATAAGTGATATAAAAGGAATAATGAACTTTAAAAAGGTTCTTAATCAAGTATAAATTAACTCAAGTTTATTATTCAGGACGTTAAAGAACGATCGAGTCAAGTCGGACCCAAGGTAAGGGAATTCGTCTCAATCTCCTTTCATTGAGGCATATTTTGTTTTATACACAACTTTCTTTTATACGGTGTATAAACTCCTTTGACTTTTACTTTTATACAAAAGTAATCTTTTTCTATGAAGCGTTTTACTAAACTACAAAAATGAATTTTTTTTTTAACGTACGCGGTGACAACAACCTTTTCCGCTGCCGCGAGTATTATTTGATCTTTGGCTTTCTCAACATGCCATAATGTTTTTAGAATAAAATAAATACCATATACTCTTTTATGTATTTTGGTATTGAAAATGGTTTTGATAAAGGATTCTATTATGTCAATATATTTATGTTATACTATGATTGAAATGTGGAAATGTTATCATTCCTTTATATTGGTTTTATGTTTTATGATTTTATATTGGTACTTGGACATTTTAACGGGTGGTTACGTTATAAACCATATGACGGGTGGTGCCGTGAATACCAGGACGGGTGGTTACGTTATAACCTCCAATTCATTGGGTATGGAAGTCGGCCGTATGGCTATTCCATTAAGTATGTATGGAAATTGGCCGTATGGCTATTCCATTAAGTGATATGTGTGTAAGTCAACCGTATGGTTATTCCACTTAAGTATGTTTATGTCCCAAGTTACCTTTATAAATTCTATGTGTTCTTTATATGGGTTTTATGGTAATCCTTTGGTTACAAAAAGGTAAGTAATGATACTTTATTCAGTGAAGATTTTTTTTACTACTTCATGAAGGTGAAGGTATTACTTTGATATAGTATACATGGTTTACTTGATGTTTGAAAAACTAACAGTTTTCATTCTCTTTGTATCCCTTACTGAGCTTTTTATGCTCACCCCAAGTTTTTCGAAATGTTTTTCACAGGACTTAAAGTGGAATAAGTTCAAGGATGGGATCAAGGGAATGTCATGCTATCTAAAACATTGAATCTAGACATCTTTCTTTTTAAGAGTTTTTATTTTATGGAAACTTAGTAGAAGTGTCTACTTTGTAATCTTTTAAGATGTAATAGTTATGTTCTAATTCTCTAAAAATCTAAACCTGAAAATATCCTCAATGTGAATTATTCATTTAATTCAATATTAAGTAAGGTTTAAGGCTGGGGCCTTATAGTTGGTATCAGAGGTCGGTTTAGACAACTTTAGGAGTTAGAAAAGTGTTAAATTATAATATGATTGAAATGATATAGCATTTACGGATTACCATGTTGCTTCGCCTAAGATATTTCTGTGTTCAGAATGGTTTTCCGCAGAGGAAACAAAGCAGCTATGTTGGGACGACATCAGGAGAAAGATAACCTTCCAAATCAGCAACCTGAGATGGTCGGAATCAGAACTGAACAGTTTGTTGCAGTGATGGCACAGTTGACTCAGGCTATAAATGGTGGTGGTATCCATGCACGAGATCAGCCAGATCAACCGCAGAGGAACATGTCAGTGGTGGAACATTTCATGAGGCAACATCCCCCATCATTCAGAGGATCATCTGACCCTGTGCAAGCTGAAGGGTGGATTAAAGCACTGGAGAAGATTTTTGATGTCATGGGGTGTTCAGAACATCAAAAGGTTAGTCTTGCTATTTACCGTTTTGAAGGTGAAGCTGATCAGTGGTGGTCGATGGTGAAAAATATAAGGGATAGTGATGAGATTGAGGATCTTCACTGGGACGAATTCAAAGGTATGTTTATTGAGAAATATTTTCCTAAGGTGGTTCGTCTTAGGATGGAAAACCAGTTCCTAGAATTGAGGCAGGAGGATGATTCAGTGGCTGCTTATGAAGAAAAGTTCACTCGATTGGAAAGGTATGCTCCAAACTTCATACGAGATCTTGATAGTAAAATAAACCGTTTTTACTCAGGTTTAAAGCCAAGGTATCGAAGGGCTTTAGCTTCTCATGAGTTCAAAAGTTATGAAAAACTTGTTAGATGTGCCGAGAAGGTAGAAATGGAGTTTGCCGATGATCCGGTGTTCTATGACAAACAAAAGAATAAGAGGTCTAGTTGGCAGGAAAAGGGGAAGAATTCATCAAAGAAGCAAGGAGGTAAGAAAACCAAATATCCATCCTGTAAGAAGTGTGGTAAAATGCATCCTGGAGAATGTTTATCCAAGTCTGGTAAGTGCTTTCGGTGTGGTAAGTCTGGTCATATTGCTCGTAACTGTAAGGAAGATGATCAAGCAGGAAATGAAAAGCCAACGGTAAGATGTTTTAAGTGTAATGAAATGGGTCATTATGCAAACGAGTGTCCAACGAAGAACTCAACTGGGGGAATGCAGCCAGACTACAAGCAGAAAGGGGTGGTAAAATCCTTTGCAACAACTTCAGCAGATGTTGGGCCATCGAATGAAGTGGTATCAGCTCCAGGGAGCTCAGTATTTTTCGAAGATTTACTTGAGGTCGGGGTACCATCAGTTGAAAGTAAAAGAAGCAGACGTTCCGAAGACTGCATTCCGTACTAGATATGGACATTATGAATTTGTAGTTATGCCTTTTGGGTTAACCAATGCACCTTCTATATTCATGGACCTTATGAATAAAATTTTCCATGAGTTCTTGGATAAGTTTGTGTTTGTGTTTTGAGGTTTGGGAAGAGGTTATGTGTGCCTTGTGATTCACAGTTGAAGAATGAGTTGTTATGTGAGGCTCATAGTTCCCCATTTTCAGTTCATCCGGGCAGTACTAAGATGTATAGAGATCTGCGGAAGTATTACTGGTGGGATGGAATGAAAAGAGACATTGCTGATTTTACTGTGAAGTGTTTGACTTGTCAGCAGGTTAAAGCAGAGCGGCAGTTACCGAAAGGGATGCTTCATCCTTTACCAGTGCCAGAGTGGAAATGGGAGAATATATCCATGGACTTTGTTGTTGGATTACCGAATACATCTCGAGGTAATAATGAAATCTGGGTTATTGTTGATCGCTTGACCAAATCTGCTCATTTCCTTGCTATACGAGATACTTTCTCTCTTGATCAACTTTCCCGTTTGTATCTTAAAGAGATAGTCAGGTTACATGGAGTTCCTCTCTCCATTGTATCGGATCGTGATCCCAGGTTTACTTCTAACTTTTGGAAAGGCCTTCAGAAGTCGTTGGGTACTGAATTAAATTTTAGTACAGCTTTTCATCCTCAATCATATGGGCAGTCAGAACGAACAATTCAGACATTGGAGGATATGCTATGAGCTTGTTTGATGGATTATCAGGGAAGTTGGGACCAACATCTTTCTTTGGTTGAGTTTTCTTATAATAACAGTTTTCATTCTAGTATACAGATGGCACCATTTCAGGCATTATATGGGAAGCGGTGTCGAACTCCAGCTTTCTGGGATGAAGTGGGTGAAAGAAAGTTGATGGGACCAGAATCGGTAGAAGAGATGGCAGAAAAAGTTCAGCTGATTCAGAAACACATGAGAACAGCTCAGAGCAGGCAGAAGAGTTATGCGGATAACCGGAGAAAGGATCTATCTTTCGAGGTAGGTGATCATGCTTTTCTCAAGGTTTCTCCTTGGAAAAGTGTGATGAGATTTGGTAAGAAATGAAAGTTGAGTCCAAGGTTCGTTGGACCATACGAAATTCTGGAAAGATTTGGATCAGTTCCATACCGAGTGTCTTTACCTCCGAGTTTATCTCAGGTACACAATGTTTTTCATGTTTCGATGTTGAGAAAGTATATGCCAGATCCATCTCATGTTTTGAGTCCAGAGGTAGTTTAGCTGGAAGAGAACCTATCTTATGAGGAACAACCGGTCCAGATTCTTGACCACAGGGAGAAAGTGTTACGGAATAAGGTGATTCATCAGGTAAAGGTTTTGTGGAAAAACCATGTGATTTAAGAGGCAACGTGGGAATCTGAAAATGCTATGAGGGATAAATACCCCCACTTATTTTGATAAGTGAATAAAATTGCGAGGAAGCAATTCCCAAAAGGGGGGAAGGATGTAACATCCTAGGTAAATAAAGATTAAAGAATTTTCATAATTATTAATATTTACGAATTAAATATTAATTTTATTTTAAAGGGGTTGCTGTGTTCGATAGCGTACCCGATACGCAACGATGAGTTTCTTTGAAACTTACGTAGCACACTAGTAATAAAATAACATTATTTTAAATGTTAGTTAACAAGTAGCCGTTGTACTGGCGGGAATGGATAGAAATAACTAAAATATGATTAGATATGTTTTTAAATGTTTTTATATTTACCCAATAAAATATAAAGGCTTAAAATACGGAAAGAGTTCAATTTTAGGGCATATATACTCTAATTTTCACTAAAGGTTCACTTATCACCTTTTAATGGTGAACCGTCATTAAATATAGTTTTGAATAGTCTTATACTTTATTTTGGATCAAATATAACTCTTCTTTAGAATCGGGACATCAAAATTTACTTTGTGTAAATTTTTGGTACCTTTCTGATAAAGTTCATTTTTTTATGAATAGTGTAAAATGTTGTATTTTAATTCAAAACCTCTTTTTAATCTAAATTATTTATATGATTAGATTATTATTTTAATTGGTTTTAAAGTTAAATTAGAAAATATTTTTACCAGTTAATCCAATGGTGGTCATTGGAAACAATTTCACTTTGAAATTGGACTTAAACTGGTGTCAATCTTTTGATACTTATTGTTTCACAAAAACACGCTATTTGTCATGACAGCGGGAATTAATTATTAAATTAATTAATTTGACTTATATGTTTTGAATTTTGTAAATTGGACTTCATTTTTGAATTCAGAATATCAAATATAGCTTAGGGTGAAATTTTGGTAATTTTCTGAAAAACTTCAATTTTTGATGAATAGTGAAACCACTAAGTGGTAATCAAGCAAACTGATTTTTCAGTTAAATGAAAGTTTACCACTAATGTGTATTGAATTTTTAAAATCCGACATACATGGTTGTCATTAAGAAGTAAAATGTGGTTCAATGAGATTAAAATAATTTTTTGGTGAATAGTAATTTTTTTCATTAATCGCGATTAGAGGTAATTAGTGTAGTTTAAGGTAAAAATGGTATTATAAGAATGTGAAAACACCATGACACTTGTCCTACACCTATTGGGTGAGTCATGGCCGACCAAGACAAGCCATGGGCCAACTTGGGGACCCCATGGAGCCACTTTAGTTGGAAAATGACATTAATATATTTTTATTTAATGTTAAAGTGAAAATGACACTAACATAAATTGTTTTACTAAAATAATTTTTAAGTGGGGTTATACAAGTCCAACTTTTGATTATAAATAGTCATTGGAAAGCTAAAAAGATTTCCTACATCATAGTAGTTTTTATATAATTTTTAGAAATTAAATAAATTAAATTATGTATGACATAATAATGATGCAGCGATGACATCATTATTTGACGATTTAAATAAAATGGAAAGATAATGAAAAATATAAAACATAAACATGGACAAAACCAATTGGATGAGTTTATTTCGAACCCTTATCACCTTATCCACGAATTATACCAATGTGGGACCATTTGAAACCGAAACACATTTTCAAATAAAGTAATATTTCTTTACTTTCCAAAAGTGCCCCTCCTCTCCTCTTATAAAAGGCCCCCACCTCTACCTCATTTCACACACTTCTCAAGCCTTTGGCTCGGCCAACCCCTACCCAATTACTCTCTCCACATCCCTCTCCTCATCCTAGAGGATTCCCTTTGGGAATAATCCTTTCAAAGGAAGCATTTAGTCTCAAATCAAAAGGGAGTTACACTTTTAAAGGTAATTCATTCTCTCTTGTTCATTTGTTTTATTTTGCTTCTCCAACCCTCTAAAATCTTTTTATTTACTTATTTTGTAACAACACCAGTATCTTAAATATACTAGGATGTTGTTATAATATTTATTTGAGCTAAAATCTCACACAACTACATCAAATGGTTAAAGAACATACGGTTTCCGTGGATGGCGAAATTCTGCCTCCCGAAACGATGATTGTTCAATACTCATTTAACACCTTCAAGGGTGGCCATTATGATGTCACTATTTTTATATATGATATATAATATGTTTATGTTTTCTTTAAGCTTCTGTATTTTTCATTTTTGGCATACCTTTATGGTTTCCATTATG
Organism: Viscum album; assembly: GCA_963277665.1. NCBI lineage: Eukaryota > Viridiplantae > Streptophyta > Magnoliopsida > Santalales > Viscaceae > Viscum > Viscum album. The sequence continues at coordinate 1,512,137,745 of OY728119.1, forward strand.
GGTAAACACGATATCTTCATTTAAGGAAGTGCGGACTACCGCCCCCTAAAAGTGATGTGATTCGTTAATGCCATATGTGGGACGTGTAAAGGATGGATTTAAAGTTATTATATATGATGTTATACTGGAATTATAATATACCTCTATATCATTATTATTTCTTTCCATTAAAGTATGAGATAGAAATGAAAGTAGCGTTCATGCGTACGTACGGCTTACCGTCTCCATGAACGGTGCATTTCATTTCTTATCCCCAAATGTAATGTACTATTAAAAGAACATGTATATAATGGATATATATAATTAATGATATATCTAAATGATGAATATAATTCTGAAATTAAAATATACATACCTCCCATTTAGTTTTAATTCCATTAATATGACAAAGAAATGAAAGTAGCGTTCATGCGTACGTACGGCTTACCGTCTCCATGAATGGTGCATTTCATTTATTACCTCTAAATGATTATGTAATATTATAAATATATGTATATGCTGGATATATATGATATATATGATATCCAAATCAGGAATTTCATTCTGGATATAAATAAATTTTGACCACACGAACAACATGTAATTGTAAGAAGTCAACTTTCGACTTAAGAACCAAATATTGACAAAACAAACATTATTAACTTAAATGGTCACATAATGTTTATAACATGGCAATAAGTGATATAAAAGGAATAATGAACTTTAAAAAGGTTCTTAATCAAGTATAAATTAACTCAAGTTTATTATTCAGGACGTTAAAGAACGATCGAGTCAATTCAGACCCAAGGTAAGGGACTTCGTCTCAATCTCCTTTCATTGAGGCATATTTTGTTTTATACACAACTTTCCTTTATACGGTGTATAAACTTCTTTGACTTTTACTTTTATACAAAAGGAATCTTTTTCTATGAAGCGTTTTACTAAACGACAAAAAGGAATTTTTTTTTTAACGTACGCGGTGACAACAACCTTTTCCGCTGCCGCGAGTATTATTTGATCTTTGGCTTTCTCAACATGCCGTAATGTTTTTAGAATAAAATAAATACCATATACTCTTTTATGTATTTTGGTATTGAAAATGGTTTTGATAAAGGATTCTATTATGTCAATATATTTATGTTATACTATGATTGAAATGTGGAAATGTTATCATTCCTTTATATTGGTTTTATGTTTTATGATTTTATATTGGTACTTGGACATTTTAACGGGTGGTTATGTTATAAACCATATGACGGGTGGTGCCGTGAATACCAGGACGGGTGGTTACGTTATAACCTCCAATGCATTGGGTATGGAAGTCGGCCGTATGGCTATTCCATTAAGTATGTATGGAAATTGGCCGTATGGCTATTCCATTAAGTGATATGTGTGGAAGTCAACCGTATGGTTATTCCACTTAAGTATGTTTATGTCCCAAGTTACCTTTATATATTCTATGTGTTCTCTATATGGGTTTTATGGTAATACTTTGGTTACAAAAAGGTAAGTAATGATACTTTATTCAGTGAAGATTTTTTTTTACTACTTCATGAAGGTGAAGGTATTACTTTGATATAGTATACATGGTTTACTTGATGTTTGAAAAACTAACAGTTTTCATTCTCTTTGTATCCCTTACTGATCTTTTTATGCTCACCCCAAGTTTTTCGAAATGTTTTTCACAGGACTTAAAGTGGAATAAGGTCAAGGATGGGATCAAGGGAATGTCATGCTATCTAAAACATGGAATCTAGACATCTTTCTTTTTAAGAGTTTTTATTTTATGGAAACTTAGTAGAAGTGTCTACTTTGTAATCTTTTAAGATGTAATAGTTATGTTCTAATTCTTTAAAACTCTAAACCTGAAGAGATCCTCAATTTGAATTATTCATTTAATTCAATATTAAGTAAGTTTTAAGGCTTGGGCCTTATAGTTGGTATCAGAGGTCGGTTTAGACAACTTTAGGAGTTAGAAAGGTGTTAAATTATAATATGATTGAAATAATATAGCATTTACGGATTACCATGTTGCTTCGCCTAAGATATTTCTGTGTTCAGAATGGTTTTCCGCAGAGGAAACAAAGCAGCTATGTTGGGACGACATCAGAAGAAAGATAACCTTCCAAATCAGCAACCTGAGATGGTCGGAATCGGAACTGAACAGTTTGTTGCAGTGATGGCACAGTTGACTCAGGCTATAAATGGTGGTGGTATCCATGCACGAGATCAGCCAGATCAACCGCAGAGGAACATGTCAGTGGTGGAACATTTCATGAGGCAACATCCCCCATCATTCAGAGGATCATCTAACCCTGTGCAAGCTGAAGGGTGGATTAAAGCACTGGAGAAGATTTTTGATGTCATGGGGTGTTCAGAACATCAAAAGGTTAGTCTTGCTGTTTACCGTTTTGAAGGTGAAGCTGATCAGTGGTGGTCGATGGTGAAAAATATAAGGGATAGTGATGAGATTGAGGATCTTCACTGGGACGAATTCAAAGGTATGTTTATTGAGAAATATTTTCCTAAGGTGGTTCGTCTTAGGATGGAAAACCAGTTCCTAGAATTGAGGCAGGAGGATGATTCAGTGGCTGCTTATGAAGAAAAGTTCACTCGATTGGCAAGGTATGCTCCAAACTTCATACGAGATCTTGATAGTAAAATAAACCGTTTTTACTCAGGGTTAAAGCCAAGGTATCGAAGGGCTTTAGCTTCTCATGAGTTCAAAAGTTATGAAAAACTTGTTCGATGTGCCGAGAAGGTAGAAATGGAGTTTGTCGATGATCCGGTGTTCTATGACAAACAATAGAATAAGAGGTCTATTTGGCAGGAAAAGGGGAAGAATTCATCAAAGAAGAAAGGAGGTAAGAAAACCAAATATCCATCCTGTAAGAAGTGTGGTAAAATGCATCCTGGAGAATGTTTATCCAAGTCTAGTAAGTGCTTTCGGTGTGGTAAGTCTGGTCATATTGCTCGTAACTGTAAGGAAGATGATCAAGCAGGAAATGAAAAGCCAACGGTAAGATGTTTTAAGTGTAATGAAATGGGTCATTATGCAAACGAGTGTCCAACGAAGAACACAACTGGGGGAATGCATCTAGACTACAAGCAGAAAGGGGTGGTAAAATCCTTTGCAACAACTTCAGTATATGTTGGGCCATTGAATGAAGTGGTATCAGCTCCAGGGAGCTCAGTATTTTTCGAAGATTGACTTGAGGTCGGGGTACCATCAGTTGAAAGTAAAAGAAGCAGACGTTCCGAAGACTGCATTCCGTACTAGATATGGCCATTATGAATTTGTAGTTATGCCTTTTGGGTTAACCAATGCACCTTCTATATTCATGGACCTTATGAATAAAATTTTCCATGAGTTCTTGGATAAGTTTGTGTTTGTGTTTTGAGGTTTGGGAAGAGGTTATGTGTGCCTTGTGATTCACAGTTGAAGAACGAGTTGTTATGTGAGGCTCATAGTTCCCCATTTTCAGTTCATCCGGGCAGTACTAAGATGTATAGAGATCTGCGGAAGTATTACTGGTGGGATGGAATGAAAAGAGACATTGTTGATTTTACTGTGAAGTGTTTGACTTGTCAGCAGGTTAAAGCAGAGCGGCAGTTACCGAAAGGGATGCTTCAGCCTTTACCAGTGCAAGAGTGGAAATGGTAGAATATATCCATGGACTTTGTTGTTGGATTACCGAATACATCTCGAGGTAATAATGCAATTTGGGTTATTGTTGATCGCTTGACCAAATCTGCTCATTTCCTTGCTATACGAGATACTTTCTCTCTTGATCAACTTTCCCGTTTGTATCTTAAAGAGATAGTCAGGTTACATGGAGTTCCTCTCTCCATTGTATCGGATCGTGATCCCAGGTTTACTTCTAACTTTTGGAAAGGCCTTCAGAAGTCGTTGGGTACTGAATTAAATTTTAGTACAGCTTTTCATCCTCAATCATATGGGCAGTCAGAACGAACAATTCAGACATTGGAGGATATGCTACGAGCTTGTTTGATGGATTATCAGGGAAGTTGGGACCAACATCTTTCTTTGGTTGAGTTTTCTTATAATAACAGTTTTCATTCTAGTATACAGATGGCACCATTTCAGGCATTATATGGGAAGCGGTGTTGAACTCCAGCTTTCTAGGATGAAGTGGGTGAAAGAAAGTTGATGGGACCAGAATTGGTAGAAGAGATGGCAGAAAAAGTTCAGCTGATTCAGAAACACATGAGAACAGCTCAGAGCAGGCAGAAGAGTTATGCAGATAACCGGAGGAAGGATCTATCTTTCGAGGTAGGTGATCATGCTTTTCTCAAGGTTTCTCCTTGGAAAAGTGTGATGAGATTTGGTAAGAAAGGAAAGTTGAGTCCAAGGTTCGTTGGACCATACGAAATTCTGGAAAGAGTTGGATCAGTTGCATACCGAGTGGCTTTACCTCCGAGTTTATCTCAGGTACACAATGTTTTTCATGTTTCGATGTTGAGAAAGTATATGCCAGATCCATCTCATGTTTTGAGTCCAGAGGTAGTTTAGCTGGAAGAGAACCTATCTTATGAGGAACAACCGGTCCAGATTCTTGACCACAGGGAGCAAGTGTTACGGAATAAGGTGATTCATCAGGTAAAGGTTTTGTGGAAAAACCATGTGATTTAAGAGGCAACGTGGGAATCTGAAAATGCTATGAGGGATAAATACCCCCACTTATTTTGATAAGTGAATAAAATTGCGAGGACGCAATTCCCAAAAGGGGGGAAGGATGTAACATCCTAGGTAAATAAAGAATAAATAATTTTCATAATTATTAATATTTACGAATTAAATATTAATTTTATTTTAAAGGGGTTGCTATGTTCGATAGCATACCCGATACGCAACGATGAGTTTCTTTGAAACTTACATAGCACACTAGTAATAAAATAACATTATTTTAAATGTTAGTTAACAAGTAGCCGTTGTACTGGCGGGAATGGATAGAAATAACTAAAATATGATTAGATATGTTTTTAAATGTTTTTACATTTACCTAATAAAATATAAAGGCTTAAAATATGGAAAGAGTTCAATTTTAGGGCATATATACTCTAATTTTCACTAAAGGTTCACTTATCACCTTTTAATGGTGAACCGTCATTAAATATAGTTTTGATCAGTCTTATACTTTATTTTGGATCAAATATAACTCTTCTTTAGAATCAGGACATCAAAATTTACTTTGTGTAAATTTTTGGTACCTTTCTGATAAAGTTCATTTTTTTTATGAATAGTGTAAAATGTTGTATTTTAATTCAAAACCTCTTTTTAATCTAAATTATTTATATGATTAGATTATTATTTTAATTGGTTTTAAAGTTAAATTAGAAAATATTTTTACCAGTTAATCCAATGGTGGTCATTTGAAACAATTTCACTTTGAAATTGGACTTAAACTGGTGTCAATCTTTTGATACTTATTGTTTCACAAAAACACGCTATTTGTCATGACAGTGGGAATTAATTATTAAATTAATTAATTTGACTTATATGTTTTGAATTTTGTAAAATGGACTTCATTTTTGAATTCGGAATATCAAATATAGCTTAGGGTGAAATTTTGGTAATTTTCTGAAAAACTTCAATTTTTGATGAATAGTGAAACCACTAAGTGGTAATCAAGCAAACTGATTTTTCAGTTAAATGAAAGTTTACCACTAATGTGTATTGAATTTTGAAAATCCGACATACATGGTTGTCATTAAGAATTAAAATGTGGTTCAATGAGATTAAAATAATTTTTTGGTGAATAGTAACTTTTTTCATTAATCGCGATTAGAGGTAATTAGTGTAGTTTAAGGTAAAAATGGTATTATAAGAATGTGAAAACACCGTGACACTTGTCCTACACCTATTGGGTGAGTCATGGCCGACCAAGACAAGCCATGGGCCAACTTGGGGACCCCATGGAGCCACTTTAGTTGGAAAATGACATTAATATATTTTTATTTAATGTTAAAGTGAAAATGACACTAAGAGAAATTGTTTTACTAAAATAATTTTTAAGTGGGGTAATACAAGTCCAAATTTTGATTATAAATAGTAATTGGAAAGATAAAAAGATTTCCTACATCATAGTAGTTTTTATATAATTTTTAGACGTTAAATAAATTAAATTATTTATGACATAATAATGATGCAGCGATGACATCATTATTTGACGATTTAAATAAAATGGAAAGATAATGAAACATATAAAACCTACACATGGAAAAAACCAATTGGATGAGTGTATTTCGAACCCTTATCACCTTATCCACTAATTATACCAATGTGGGACCTTTTGAAACCAAAACACATTTTCAAATAAAGTAATATTTCTTTACTTTCCAAAAGTGCCCCTCCTCTCCTCTTATAAAAGGCCCCCACCTCTACCTCATTTCACACACTTCTCAAGCCTTTGGCTCGACCAACCCCTGCCCAATTACTCTCTCCACATCCCTCTCCTCATAATAGAGGATTCCCTTTGGGCATAATCCTTTCAAAGGAATCCTTTAGTCTCAAATCAAAAGGGAGTTACACTTTTAAAGGTAATTCATTCTCTCTTGTTCATTTGTTTTATTTTGCTTCTCCAACCCTCTAAACTCTTTTTATTTACTTCTTTTGTAACAACACCAGTATCTTCAATATACTAGGATGTTTTTATAATATTTATTTTAGCTACACTCTCACACAACTACATCAAATGGTTAAAGAACATACGGTTTCCGTGGATGGTGAAATTCTACCTCCCGAAACGATGATTGTTCAATACTCATTTAACACCTTCAAGGGTGGCCATTATGATGTCACTATTTTTATATATGATATATAATATGTTTAGGTTTTCTTTAAGCTTCTGTATTTTTCATTTTTGGCATACCTTTATGGTTTCCATTATGGGTAAACACGATATCTTCATTTAAGGAAGTGCGGACTACCGCCCCCTAAAAGTGATGTGATTCGTTAATGCCATATGTGGGACGTGTAAAGGATGGATTTAAAGTTATTATATATGATGTTATACTGTAATTATTATATATTTCTATATCATTATTATTTCTTTCCATTAAAGTATGAGATAGAAATGAAAGTAGCGTTCATGCGTGCGTACGGCTTACCGTCTCCATGAACGGTGCATTTCATTTCTTATCCTCAAATGTAATGTACTATTAAAAGTACATGTATATAATGGATATATATAATTAATGATATATCTAAATGATGAATATAATTCTGGAATTAAAATATACATACCTCCCATTTAGTTTTAATTCCATTAATATGACAAAGAAATGAAAGTAGCGTTCATGCGTACGTACGGCTTACCGTCTCCATGAACGGTGCATTTCATTTCTTACCTCTAAATGATTATGTAATATTATAAATACATGTATATGCTGGATATATATGATATATATGATATCGAAATCAGGAATTTCATTCTGGATATAAAGAAATTTTGACCACACGAACAACATGTAATTGTAAGAAGTCAACTTTCGACTTAAGAACCAAATATTGACAAAACAAACATTATTAACTTAAATGGTTACATAATGTTTATAACATGGCAATAAGTGATATAAAAGGAATAATGAACTTTAAAAAGGTTCTTAATCAAGTATAAATTAACTCAAGTTTATTATTCAGGACGTTAAAGAACGATCGAGTCAAGACGGACCTAAGGTAAGGGACTTCGTCTCAATCTCCTTTCATTGAGGCATATTCCGTTTTATACACAACTTTCTTTTATACGGTGTATAAACTCCTTTGACTTTTACTTTTATACAAAAGGAATCTTTTTCTATGAAGCGTTTTACTAAACGACAAAAAGGAATGTTTTTTTTAACGTACGCGGTGACAACGACCTTTTCCGCCGCCGCGAGTATTATTTGATCTTTGGCTTTCTCAACATTCCGTAATGTTTTTAGAATAAAATAAATACCATATACTCTTTTATGTATTTTGGTATTGAAAATGGTTTTGATAAATGATTCTATTATGTAAATATATTTATGTTATATTATGATTGAAATGTGGAAATGTTATCATTCCTTTATATTGGTTTTATGTTTTATAATTTTATATTGGTACTTGGACATTTTAACGGGTGGTTACGTTATAAACCATATGATGGGTGGTGCCGTGAATACCAGGACGGGTGGTTACGTTATAACCTCCAATGCATTGGGTATGGAAGTCGGCCGTATGGCTATTCCATTAAGTATGTATGGAAATTGGCCGTATGGCTATTCCATTAAGTGATATGTGTGGAAGTCAACCGTATGGTTATTCCACTTAAGTATGTTTATGTCCCAAGTTACCTTTATATATTCTATGTGTTCTTTATATGGGTTTTATGGTAATACTTTGGTTACAAAAAGGTAAGTAATGATACTTTATTCAGTGAAGATTTTTTTTTACTACTTCATGAAGGTGAAGGTATTACTTTGATATAGTATACATGGTTTACTTGATGTTTGAAAAACTAACAGTTTTCATTCTCTTTGTATCCCTTACTGAGCTTTTTATGCTCACCCCAAGTTTTTTGAAATGTTTTTCACAGGACTTAAAGTGGAATAAGGTCAAGGATGGGATCAAGGGAATGTCATGCTATCTAAAACATGGAATCTAGACATCTTTCTTTTTAAGAGTTTTTATTTTATGGAAACTTAGTAGAAGTGTCTACTTTTTAATCTTTTAAGATGTAATAGTTATGTTCTAATTCTCTAAAACTCTAAACCTGAAAAGATCCTCAATGTGAATAATTCATTTAATTCAATATTAAGTAAGGTTTAAGGCATGGGCCTTATATATATACTACCAATGAATGTATTTTTTGATTTATATACTTAAAATTATGGGTATTTACATATACATTTGATGATATTTCTTTAATGGGGTTTACGATTGAAAATTTACAATGTGGTAAGGGATTTTTGTCTCTATTTTCCTTCTTTGAGACATATGTTTTGTTATACACATATATTATTTTATGAGGTTTATATAAAAGCCACATTGTCAGGTAATAACTTAAATTTAAATATTCTTATTATATTATATTTATAATTAAGGATATTCTTTATTAAGGATTGTGATTCAAAGTTATCAAAGGTGTAAGGGTTTTATATTATAATCTCATCATTTATCTGTATTTCCCTTGACTATGATTCCAATAATGAAAACTTATGATCCATATATAAATAAAAACATGATTTTTTCTCCTCTAATTATTTATTGAGAATAAATATTTTAACTTAATTTTCCACTCTATCTATACTAAAGAGTTAAAAAATATTTTAAGAGAAATCATCTTTGTTTCTCACTTTTGTCAGAAACTTTTTTTCTTCCAATAACACATTTTCCAAAAATTATTTATTTTTTAAAAAACATTAAATTATTTATAAATTAAATTCTTATCTATGGTTAAATTTTTACCAAACATTTCAAAAGTAATCTTCATGTTTTTGTCCAAATAATGTGTGTTTAGATTTTACAAAAAACGTGACTTAAATCATTATTTTAATGTATACAACATGAATAGGATTTTCTACTATCATATAAATTATATTCATTTAAACATCTTTTACATGTTTTCAAGTTTAATTTTAAATAATATGATTTTTAAAATGTTATATGTTTTAAAAAAATTTGTTTCAAATCATAAAGCATATTTTTATCAATAATAATTTTAATTTATTTTTAATGCTTCATTTATATGTTTTCATGTTTATTTTCAATGACATAGATTTACAAAAAAATGATTTTTTATATTATAAAAGTTATTTTCAAAGAAAATTTATTTTCATTATAAAATTTCTTCCATAATTTTTAAATATTCAATTTTATGTTTCAATGTATATTTTCAAGGGAAATTATTTCCAAAATGGGTTGTTAATTTTTAGTTTGAAATAGTGATTTAAATTAAAATTAAAATTCCTAAAGAAATGTTTTATGATCTTTCAACCTCATTTTTATTTAAAGATAACATTTTTTGGTGTTAAGTGTGCCTTATTGAGGATATTTTCTAAGGATTCCATTCATATTAATTATCTAAATATTTAATTTATGATGTAATGAAGCATATTAATCATTTTTCTTTTCAATAATATATAACCTCAGGAAATACTTATGAAACCTAGTTATTTTCATGGGTTATGATATGATTTTTTACACACATTAACTAATTATTAATTATTAATAAAACCAAAAGATATGAAATTATCAAGGGTCCTAAAATGATGAATCCTAAGATAAACACCCCTAATAATATTTAGACATCTGGGAGGAAGAGAGAAAAGAGTAGAAAATTAAGTATGAGTGCTACCAAAATTGACACTAAAATCCAAATAATCCATCACCTAGTTCCCTTATATCCATGTGTGAAGTATTGTAATGTGGGAATTTATTACATATTTACATCTACATATAAGATAGGTAATATTCTAAGGGTAAATTATCCAACATTGAAACAAGTGAAGGATGATCATAGAGTCTATTTCCATCATAGAGTGATCGATATTTCCACCTCTACAGATTTTCATCCCATAAAGTGTGGCACATTTATATGATGTAAGGAAGTCTCTAACATCATAAAATAAATTGGAGGTGGTCAACACTAGTCCACATAGTTCATAAACAATACCTCCTCTCATTAACCAAGATAATTAACACATTGACATTGATTATGAATTTAATGGAGGCAAGAACCTAGAAGTTATGATTTCTATGGGTAGATACATTTTTCATGGAGATATGGGATCAGAAACATGAATGATACTCCTCGGATATGGAACATTATCTCACATCATAATAAGTGGATCTAACTCAACCACTATAAATCTGGTTATGTCCTCAAGGTAATCAATTGATCCATAAACACCCTCATGATGGGTTTTGTTTCTTGTTTCCTATAAAATATAGCAACAAGCTGCCTTGAGAAGAACCCTCACTTTCTTAATGATGATGTTTCTCATTAATCCATTAAACCAATGATGAAGAAACTCATCACTGCTAATAACTTTGGATGTGAGACCATTTAATTCAACAAACAAACTCTACACTATTTTTCCCATTCTCCTTTGATTAAATGATGGGTAGTAGACTCCTCATGGGGGTTATTCTAATAGGTGGACTACGAGTCTAATAAGAAAAACATATTTATAATCTCCTCATCCATGGGTAGTGCATGGATATAAATCATCCAAATCCAAAAATTATACATATTAGGAATATCTTCACACGAGATAGTGATTACCTAAGCTTTATGTTCCATATTGGCATGCAAAACCTGAATATACACTTTTATTATGAAAGCACAAGACCATGACCCTATGAAAACAAAAGAGTAATTTTCATTATTCATGTGATTATTTTGGAAAATAATCTGCTATAGGTTTTTCAAAACAATATTTATTAATGAAGTAAATATAATTGGATAAATAAATGATTATTTCTAGGATCAGAAACCACTAAAAGATAAGAACATCTACAGTTCAGTTGTGGATCCCAAAACTAAAACCTCAAAGAGCAATGACCCAATGAGAATTGTCATGAATAACTTAGATATTCCTCTAGATAGATTTCTAAAAATCATAATCCCCCCCCATCCACCAGATGCCTCAAATTCTCCCCATATACATTTTTAATAGATCTAACCCTGATATTTCTATATTCAACAACTTCCCAATATAGCATTTCTTTCATCCTATGCATCAGGCCTATAGAATCCCATAGATTGATTCCATATTTGTCCCATTAATTTACCAACCTCAACCATGAAGACCAATGACATATCCCATTGGATTGGACATCCCATATGAATTATGACAAGATACTTTCAATCTCATTGATAATCACCTTGGGAAACTTGGAGACCAAGAGTGCTTAAATTAGGAAGGATGTTATAATTAAATTAACCAGATTAGTCCTTCTAAAAAATAAATTAATATTTATAGTTTTTAATTCTCTTCGATATCTTTTCAAATAACAAATTGAATTGATGAATTCAAATCAAGTCATTCATGATGGGAGCTCCCAAATACTCCATTGGAAATAAAATCATGTGAATACCAATGGAGTTATCAATCTTCTTAGCTTGCCTCGGAAACCTAGATGAAAGAAGAAAATAAAATTTCTTATCATGATTAATAATTTTTCCTATCAATGTATAGTAATCCACCATGACCTTATTAAATCTATAAATTTATCATATATTAACATACAAAAATAATACCCTAACATCATAAAAAGGAGTTTTGAAACAGTAGTGGAAACCAACCAGATTCAAAAAGGAAAAATAATTATATTGTGGATGTTTTGATTTATATATTTGGTGATTACATCTAGTAACAAAATTAATATATTAGGGATAGAGTATTCCCATGCCTCAACACCATAACTTACTTCAATAACATATAATTCCTTCCTATAAAGTAAATTTGAATCCAAATAGATCTATTTTATCTAAAATGAGACTAGTGACCCAAGAAGAGAATCCAATGCAGAACAAGACCTTGAGATTGATATTCCATTAAAGAATTTCATAATCATTGAAAATATACACTTTGAAGAAAATTTTGGAACTAGGTGTCTTCAAGTTTATTTCCCCTATCATTTCTTGCGCGATACCTATAGAAACCTAAATGGAGTGGACATTTATGACTCTTTTCTATTATGTGGGTTTTAAATTGGGAAGAAGGGATGAAAAAAATTTACTGATAATTATTCACATGGATTTTTAGGAAAAATTGAACCTAAAAATTGGGAATGAGTGACTGAGTGTTGATGGATCCATCATTATTTATATAAGAATCAGTATTGTGTTGCAAGACACCTGAGGTAGGCTATCACTATAAAATAAATAATGGATAACATTGATAAAATATTTATTCATCATATCCCATTAGGACACATAGTAGGATCCCATAAATCCTTACAATCCTTGATAGATATCTATATTGATGTATTTTATAGTCTCCCATATCTTAATTTAATGAGGGACACCTCGAAGAATATCATGGTTAGGATCTGAAACTACATGAGGAATTTCATAAAAAAAATAGTGCATGGCCTCCCAAATATCCTCTCATTATGATGAGTTTGACTTCAAAAAGTAATGATTTATTGAATATATAAATGATAGATCTAACAACTTCAATATCAATGGTATATGATATTTCCACAAGGAGAATATTAGAACTAAGTGTGATATTCTTCTACATGATATAAACTTTAAAATATTTCATATTATGGTCAATTTATTTAATCTATGTATCTATTGAAAAATCTCAATCCTCCCCCTCCTACTTTAACAACATCTCTTAGAGTTGGGTTTTTTTACGTAAGAGATTAAGAAATAACGTCGTCATATCCATCCTCCAACAAAGAATCATGGAGAGTAATTTTTTACTAGAGGGAGTAAAATTCATGCTAGTGGGAAAGCTTAGTACAATTTAAATTATGTAATTATCCATTTAAATTTCCAAAAAAAAATTATGAAGTTGATCCTATGAACCACCTTTCTTTTTTCAATCCCATGAAACCTATTCCTTTGAATGTAAACTGGGGTCTACATTCTATTTGTTAGAGAAGATCATGTACCCACACCTTACCCTCTATACTGCTATCTTGAATAGAAGTGGGGAGTGTTCAATGAGAGACTGAGCTAGATGAGAGACAATAGAATTAAAATACTTGGAGACTAGATAAATATTATCAAGTAATCTCTCTAAGAAACACCACAGCCCTTATCCTGATACTCATTATTACACCTGGTGAATTGATCACCTATAAAAACCATTTCTAAAAGAAATTTAGTAGATAAAAATCTATAAAATACTTTTTTTACCATCCATGACTAAACCTATACAACTTCCATTTCATAGGCACCCTGAATGGATTTAAGTCACATCAGATGAAGTAAGGGGAATTTTCAAATTTAAAGTATCCAAGATTGAACCACATTATCTTCCTTTCTAAATAATCTTAGATAGCATTGAAAAAAAAATTAATCTATTAACTATATTTTACTATTATGGGGATGTAATATTCTGAGGTGGAAACCATATCCACTAAGACATAAATCATCCAAAAAATAAAAATGTAGAGATTGTGAGGATCTCCATGCAGGTAGGAAAAAAATCCCAGCCATCATGAAAATATTGATAGCATAGGGGAATCATTCTTATGTTCTAGAATGGAAAAAGAAGACACACTATTGTGGTAGAACTCATCATTAAGAAAATACATCTTCATTTTGTTGACTAAACCACGGGAATTTGAGAATATGATACAAAATATTTAGAAAATTGATTCCTATAGGATGATCTCAGAATAAAGGAAAAACATTAATATGACTAAAATTTTTTTATACATTTCCTAGATTGAGAATGGTTATGAACACTTTTAGAGGAAGTATCCCACACTCTAACTACCACTTGAAGATCCTCTAGTTATGCTGAGAGATGATTAGGGCTAGAAATTTTTTGAATGTGTTGGGAAGGGAAGGAGGATAACATCACAATGAAATAGGTTCCATTGATATAATACCTATCAGTGTAATCATAGAAGGAACCATAGACTTTTTGTGACTTATAATTGAGATAGAAAAAATGTAAGCAGGTGGAGAGGGTTCCATGAGCATAGAGGAAATAAGAACACTCCTCGGATTTAATTCCACCAAACCCATTCAATGCTCTTCCTTAGTTGAAGGAGAAGTAAGTTAAGAGGGGGGATCCCTATGGGAGGATAAATCACCACTGAGGGCGAAGTTGGGGAGGGATATTACCTGCATACAATAGTAAGAGAATTCAAACCAACCATAGCTGAAACACCCTATTGGTCACTCCATAGTAATGATGATTCCAGAGTAGGGGTAGGAAAAATCACTATGGGATAAACCATAAGTCCAAAATGATATATCCAATAGGATAAAATTTAATACCCTTGAATATTGGTTGATAATAAGAAATGATCTAGAGGGGAGAAAAAAAGATACCACCAGAGGACTAAATGACCTACATAGAGAATGATTCAAGGAAGAAGGGGATTAGATAAGTGGGTGTATCTCTAGAAAAAAGGGTACCTAGTGTTAATAATAGTGAAAAGGGAAGATTGTGATTCAATTTATCTTCAAAAGGTCCACAATAATGAGCCTTACTTCACACATATATTTACAATCTTGGGGATATACATTGTAAATTCAAAAAAAAATATGAACCATAATGAAGGATTAAATAATGATAATAAATGACCTTGGTTTAAACCAGGGTTCCATATATTTTAATGAAGGTATCATTATTTAGACATCATAAAAAAAATTCCATGATTATTTGGTTTTCTATAATGAATATTTTTACTCATAATATTATTTCTGGTTTTAGTCAATAGTGGTCACTAAAAGGAAATCGATCAATGTTGAATGTGAAAGAAAATGTTTGGATGAGCATCCAAATGGCTGATAACTATAGTGAAGGATATTGATATTATTACTAATCATTTATCATGATATTTTATTAATAACATTCACTTTAACCAACTCTTATAATCACCCAAAAAGATAAGGATAGTGTTTATTGAGATTTTTGGTGATGGATACCAAGGATAAAAGAAGATTCAATATCTTATATGTCGAGAATGTGGGAAGGACTCTATTTAATGTCATAGTGGAAAAAAAGATGTCTTGAGTGTGGATTATAAGGATTCAAAGAAAGTATTTGATGATAAAAAATAATATTTCGGTTAATTAAATTGATGAGAATAATGGTCTCCCTAAGGTACCATAAATGGTACAATATTTTAAGTATAGAAAGTATTAGTATTATGAAAATTGATGACATAAGTGTCGATCCCATAAAGATAATAATAAAGGTTTTAATATTAATAGATATACTTATTATGATTAATAGACCATGAATGACATATGAACGGTATAGACTACTCTAATAATATTTATTATTAGAATAATTCATAAATTAAGGTTGATGAATGTCAATACATGATTCACATTTCATATTATGGGATATTTGTATTATGGACTAAGATAAGGAATAATAGTTATTGGTTTATGAATTAAGTGGAATTATTAAAGTAATTATGTATGGTAATTCATGAATTATGTTATGTGATTCACAAAATATTTAAGGATTTTTTGTGTGGATGTTTTACATTATAGATTTTCAAGAATTTATTGAATGGTACTAATGAACAAAAAATGTAATTTAATGGAAATGTTCATTCATCCAAAACACATTATTAAGGGAAAGATAACCCTTGATATGTTCCCAATATTGAGATATAAATGTTTGGATACAGGGATTAATGATATAAATAATGTAATTTGGATATTATTGGGTACCTTATAACTTATTATTGATTTTTTTGGCAGAGTGGTTTATGCTATCATTTATGGACATTATAACATTGTGGATTTGTGAAATATATCAAATAATCTATATTTATATATTGAAGAATTATGGATGGATGTTTTAAATAAGGTTTTATTTTAAATCATGTTAATACCATGTTTCAAGAGAATCCCTGATCAAGTAATTCACATGTATGGTATGAGACAATTTAGAGATACATCATGTTAATTGGTACGATAATGATAATTTTATGTAGGAAATTTAATGTTCTTATTTATAATATTTTGTATTTTAAACATTTGGAATGGTCCTAATGTTAACCATTTATGAAAAAAATTTACATAATCATTGGATGAGGTTTTAGATATTAATGTATTACATCACTATATAATGATTTAATCATATTAGAGAACCTATGCTAACAATTTTTTTATGATCATAATTAGAGATAGAAGAAATAAATTATCATTCTATTATTAATCTTGTGTTATATTAGTGATTTAGGAGTGAAAAATCATCTTTATTTCATGGAGTAAGATATGAGTTGGAAATTGATCAACACACATCAAAAGGATTTGATTTTTCTTATGAAATGGAATTAAATCAAGTAAGTATAACTTCTTATGAAAATTTTTCAACTTTAGGAAATGGATCTTGAAATAAAAATCTTTCCAATTACAGTCATTTATGATTATATTAATGGACTTTGTCACACATATTTGGTTTAGAAATTTTTAGTTATTAATTTCGTTATTACCATTCAAATTCTTATGATCAATTATCTATGCACCTCTTCATCATTATATGGACATTATTCTATTCTTCCATTCGAAATATTCACTCCCCATATATGTTATCCCATTTGGAATACTATAATTTTTTATTCTAGATGACCTTTTACCTTTGCTTTCACTCTTTAAAAGAGGAATTTTTATTAACCCTTTTTATGATATGAAATTCCCATAAAGATATTTTCAAATGTAAAAAAATCATTTACAGAGAACAAGATCATATTAAGAGGATGAAATTTATTTTATGGGGTAGAATGTAACACCCCCCTGTATTTTGTGGAATTTTTTTTTAAATAAATTTAACCTTTTAAATATTTTTCACTACACACAACCTCATTTCTAACTTGTGTTACATGCAATTATATTTTTATCTTGTGTTTCACACAACACCAAGTTCAAACTAATGTGGACATACTATAAAAATATTATTATTTATTATCATATTTATCACCCAGCCATTAAAATGTTAGGTATAAATATGATTAAATATATTTTTAAATTATATTTT
Source organism: Viscum album (assembly GCA_963277665.1). Lineage (NCBI taxonomy): Eukaryota > Viridiplantae > Streptophyta > Magnoliopsida > Santalales > Viscaceae > Viscum > Viscum album. Next base: position 1,512,155,403 of record OY728119.1, read on the forward strand.
TTACACACACATATATAATTAATTCATTGGTGACCAATTAAATAAAAATAAATATAAAAAACATTTCAAAAAAAGAATATATTTCTTTGAAAATTATTTTTATGAAAACAATCACTTTTTAACTTATTAAAATACAAAAAAAAATAACATTTTTAAAAGATTTAAATGAAATTAATATAATTTATTTTAATCCAAATATTTATCATTCATCTTATTTATTTTCTATACAACTGATAAGAAAAAATCAAATTTTTTTCATAAAAACTATATTTTTCTAAAATCTAGTTCTGTCTCTTTTTATGCACTTATTTGAAATTAATTTTTAAAGTTTTATAAAAATATATTTGAAAAATAAACAATTTTTTTAAAACAGTATAGAATTATTATCTTAGGTTGATTTTTTAATAATTTTTTAAAATGGAAAAAAATTGATGAATTGTGGAAAATACTGATTTCTATTATGAATTTCCATTTCTTTTAATGAATTTTAAAAAATAAAAATCGTTTTATAATGGATTTAAAATTAAAATTAGTTTGATTATATATATATATATACTAATTCAATTTATTTCATTTTAATCAATTCTATTCTGAATTTTTATATAAAAACATTTTAAAACATTAATGATTTCCCTTTGGAAAACTGTTTTTTCTTCGCATCTACGAGATTAATTTTAAAATAAAATATTTCACATATAGAAATATAATTTATAAAAATTAATTAAATATTTTTAATATTAATATTTTATATTTTATTATAATTTTAACATAGTTTTTGACCATTAGGATTAGAAAATGAATAAAAATTATTTTCCATGGTTAAGGTAAAAATGGGTTTATCAGGGGGATTGAACAAAAAATAAAACGTTTAAAAAAACCAAAAACATATTTAAACCACATTTTATGGAAATATTTTTTCCTTAAATATTATTTTACATTAAATCGTATATTTTGGGTCCTTTTGGAAAGTAAAAAACCCTGGTACCCCTTTTTCAATTCAAAAATTAGTAGTGTGCAACTTCCCACGCTTATAAATTGTCACCTAATCTCCTCTTCTCTTGACACATCTGAAACCCATTGTATAAAAAAATAACTATAATAATAACATCCTTAATTCCACCTTTTATTACTTGATTCTTTATTTTTATGATAAATATAACTTTTTAAGCCTTTTGGTGCAAATCAAATGATGATGTGAGAAGAATATGTAACGTCCCTAACCGAGCATTTTATTTAATTTCATCCTCCACCTCTTTAAATTATTATTAAAAATTAATGATATAATTTATTCAATATCTTAAATATACTTATATTTTTTAAGGTATTTACATATATTTTTAACCTCTTATATCAAATTTGATACAAAATCACCATTCGGGTGTAATATAGACTACCACCTCATTTTTGTTTTAATTAAAATGTAATAAAGACCTATTAAATGATTAAAATGGATATTTTTAATGTAATTATACTTCTATAATTATGTTGTCACATATATATTCTTACTTTACATTCCATGGGGGTCTGATAACATCATTTTTGTGTATAATGGACTACCGCATCACGATGAAATGTGATTCATTTTTTCATGAAAAAATTGCATGGAAGGTAATAAGGATATGGTTAAATAAAAAATTTTGATATATATGAAATTAAAATTATTTTTAAATTTTAATATATATTTTATCATTATTTAATCTGTTCTATCAAGAAAAATTAAACAATATTTATTCATACGTACGACTTACTATCTCCATGAACTGGGTAGTTTATTTTATATCTATAACTTTTATGAATTAATATCAATAAATTTATAAAATATATATATTATATTTATATAATGTTCAAAATTATTGATATTATGGAACCATAATCAATGTAATAGGTCTAAATATAACAAATCAAAACATACCCAAAATATAAAGCATTATTGCATGAAGCTTTAATTTGACATGGAATTTTTAATATAATGGTAATAAATGGTCATAATAAAATAATATATGGTATGATATATACAATTAAGGTTGATTAAAATATATATAATAAAATTTTATTTATTATAAAGGTATTTTAACTTTTATGAAGGAAGTTGATACATACGGTAAGGGATTTTCATTTAACTTTTATTTTCCATGAGATGCATGTCATATTCACCACATGTGTCAATTATTTGGTGTATATACTTATAATTAATTTATTTTATGATTCATATCCTTTATATTATTTTCATATACATATCCATTTGATAAACTATATCTCATTTTGTTTATTGTTCAATAGTTACTAAAGCGGTCAATGATTTTTGTCTCAATTTTACTCCTTTGAGACATATGTTTTGTTATTAACCTATATTATTTTATGAGATTTATATAAATTATATTTTAAATTTAGTATAATTTTTTTATTTATTCTCATTATATTATATATTTCATTCAATTTTATACTTTCATGGGGTTTATGATTAAAAGTTACCAATGTTGTAAAGGTTTTATGATAAAATCTCATAATTTATTAGGATTTCTCATGATTGTGAAACCTATAATAAAATATTATGGTCTATCTCAAAATAATATCATGAATTTTATTTCAATTTTATTATTTCAAGAGAATACATATTTTAAATTCATTTTTCCCTATTTATGTACTTAAGAACTCAAAATAATGTTTTTAAGAAAAAAATATATTTATTTCTCTCCTAACTCGAAAACACATTTCTTCCGAAACTATGTTTTATAAAAAAATTAAAAAATATTTTTAACATTCATAAAATGATTTATTAAATACCTTTTTACCCATGTTCTACTTTTTTACAAAAAACAATTCAAAGGAATATTCATTTTGTTTTTAAAACATTGATCATTTGTCCTTTACCTAAAATGTGAAAGGAATATTTATTTTAATGTGTACGATATGAATAGAATTTCCCACTTTCATGACTAGTATTTAAAATGAATAATACATTATATTTTTTCATGGTTATTTTGAAATCAATTTATTATCAGAATATATATGTTATAAAATATGTTTTTAAAATGGAATAGATATTTTTCTGAAGAAATGTATTAAATAATTTATAATGATTCTTTAATTATTTTTAAGATTTATTTCAATGAAAAAAAATCCAAAATGCTTTATGAATTTTTAGTTTTAAAAAGTGTTTTTCGAAAAAAAATTATTTTCCTTATTAAATTTTTTTAAATAAAATTTAATGGGTTTGGATGTTTATTTTAATAAAAATAAATTTTCTAAAATGTTTTATAATTTTTACTGTTGAAAATTTATTTGTAAATAAATGTTATTTTCCTAAATAACTATTTTAAATAATCTTTCAAAATCATAGTCCATTTATGATGACATCATTCAATGTTTTCTATGCGTTACTAGGGATATAATCCAAGGATACCATTCATATATTTTTCTATAAATATTTTTTTTATGATTGCATGATGTTTATGAAACCTGTGTATCATCTATAGGTTACACCATAAGGAAATTATTATTATACATGCTTCTTTTAATAGGTTATTCTATGATGAAATGATAAAATTATTATGAAACCTATTTATTTTCCTCATTTAATGATATGATGAAATATTTATAAAACCCCTTTCATTTCATTGGTTATGATATAATGAATGTTTTCTAATATTTTGTCACACATATGAATGATTTTAATTTTATGATGGAAGGGACCTATATCTACATCCAATACATTCGGTAAGGATTTATATCTGATGAGATAGACAAGACAAGAATATGTAGTGAACCTTGTTTAATAATGGACTTTTCCACTATGATTATAGTGGGAGTGAATCTTGACTGCTATGATTGTTTGGGGAGTGAACCCATTCCACTATGATATCACTGGAATATAGCATTAACTACTCTGGAAATTTTTTTCTATAATTATGTGTATTCTATAATTCCTTGTATTATGTTAATGTTATCCCCTCATGTGTTATATTAATTTATTTTCATATGATTCATATATTATAAACTTCCAATATTTTTGGCATGACTCGATATTTTTATCTTTGATATATAGAGTGTGGTTTTCATATGTTATGATCACGTTCTTATACCATTATTCTCATGTTATGTTTATAAATTTTCCCATGGTTACCCTTACTGAGCATCTAAGATCAACCTTTACTATATTTCCTTTATACAATGTAATTTGAATAGTTTTTTATTATGATATGTATATAAAGAGTACTCAATTGGAAGATATTTGTGGGAACCCTTGAAGATCATTAACTAAATAAGAATATTGTGTACCTAGTCTCCAAATAAACTAAACCATTATGATCCTTGGTCATTTTTTTTAATGTAATGAATATTCATCTAAAATGAATTAATATATATGTATGAAAAGTTTGGGTATCTACAAATATAAACCTTTATATTTGCATAATATTGAAATAATAATGTTTAGTTGAGATTTTTTTTCATCGAGATAGATACAAATGAGGTGCATTCAGTTCGACTAAATGATTGATTGTGGGGGTCAATGGATTAAACAATCATTTATGTTGGGTTCACCATTATTGTTCTTAATGGAAACTACAAATAGTTCCCACATCCATAACTAAGTATAGACCTGGTTTCCAATGGAAGATGGGAAGTTAGGGTTTCAGAAACAATGATACATAGGAACACATATTGGTTGATATGATGGGAGGTTAAGAAAATCATCCCCTTGGGGGGAATTGTTGCATACTATATGAATCTCTTATAAATTTAAGATATGCTCCTTAATCTCTTCCTTATATTGATGTGGGACCATTTACCCTAACAATATGATCATAGGTTAAATCTTATTATATGTGAAGTAGAATCTTTTATTGACTATATCTATATATATCTGAGGTTATTCATTCATTTCCTATTAATGGGTAGCTTTCTATATGTTGGAGTCATATAATTAGGCAGTATGGGGTCTAATTTCATCCAAGGTGGTGATTAATATGTTGAGGATGGGATTTAACCTCTTTGAGGTGTCCTACATGTCCTGTTTAAAACATGAATCAAAACCCATGTAGTTAGTTAAACCTTTAAAGCTTAACATCATGTGAAAAAGACATATATGTGGGAAATTAGGCACCGGGTATTGAGATCAAGCCACGGAGAGGAATCTAACGTATCCTCATTATAGAAGGAATCAGAGTCATTTTAGTTCAATTGTTCTCTTGGGACTATCCCCAAGGTGGATTCCCTTATGTGGGGTCAGTCATATCATGACACTTATTGGGTTTTACACACTGATGCTTCCCTAGATAGTGGAGATTTATGATTTGAATGATATTACCATTGGAACACCCATCAGTATTCTAGATAAGACCCTATAAATCAGGTAACAAAGTACAATATATTCCACATCCACTCTAACTCTAATATATCATGTAATTTTCTTTAATCTCAAAACCCCTTTATAAGAATTTCTTCGATAACTCGTTGTGGGATGTTCTTTCAAGACAAAATTAGAACCATTTTGAGTGCTATTTTATTCTAAAACACTCACTTGAACCAAACATGAATAGAATCTTAATAATTTCCTGATCCTTGGACTATGTCTTGATCCATATGGTTGTCTAGGGAGCTTTACCGGATCTGGTGGTTTGATCACATTTTCATTTTATTACTATGCATTGCACGTGACTGAGTCAGGGTTATGAGATCATGAATATTGTGACTGTTCATATGGTTCCAAGAAGTATTGAGTTTTATGGGGTTTGAAAGATATTTATGGTGTGGTTTGTGATACCTACATTGGGGAATGAAATCATGAACCTCTTTCTGGGTCATGTGATTAAAATTATGGTACTAGAGTTTCTTTTGATGGTATTTACACTTGGTTGAGGCTTCTAACATGTGCTTCTTTATTTTATCAATATGGGTTCCATCTCTCATCTTAGTTCCTCTATTGTGGCTAACTAGGTGGCCATGACTGCTAGGAACCATAATGCCAACCCTCGGTATTTTTTTAATCTTATAACTAGGTTCTAAAAAGTCATCTCACGTCTGAACTCCAAGACTATATTTTATCACAGTAGATTCCTCTATAACAACTTGGGCTACAAGATTATGTTTCCATCCCCTCTGCTAACTATAAACTACCATTATACTTGGTACTAAATTCCCTTTATTTCCTTTAGAATAATGTTTTTGAATATGGCCATTGATCATAGAACGGTCTCAAGGATTGTCCTATATACTATAGAACTCCCCTCCAGATCTAGATAGCTCTTATTTTTTTCAATATCCCATCTCTTAATGTTATTAGAGAATATTTTTCATTTTTATGAACAAACCAGGTACTAAATGAAGTTTGAAATGGGATTTAAACCCTGGTGGAAACTTTTCTGATGAATGGGAAAGGCTATTCTGGGTTTGGAAGAGCTGTTTAGAAATTAGTTTCTAGTTACACATTTTCTATAATTATAATGCTATATGGGTTTCTCAATTCATCTTTTATCATCAGTATCATCATATCAGAGAATTGTTTAGCCATCGGTTCCCTGGTACCAGCTCATTTCATCAGTCTCACATTGAATTAGGAACTATCCTATAGGATAACTATCAACTAGACAGGATATCCCCCTTAGGGAAATGTATGTCAAGTTCCTTCTAGCTGGTGACATCTATAATTTCCCCCCACAAAATCTATTCTTAGTGAGGGACATGTTCATGATCATGTAGAAAAAAATAATAGAGATGGTTATGATCCCTCTCATATCTATTAAACAATTGATAAATTTTCTCCTTTATTGTAGTAGGGCTCGGACGACCACTATACACCCTCCCCAATGACCTTTCCAGTAGATCTGTGATAACACTGACTCATACTAATCCATCTTGGAAATTGTAGATCATACCACATGGGGCTACTCAATAAGGCTAGAGATATCCCTGAGAATTAGGCTACCTAGTTTCATTTCCATGTTTCTAAATGGGTGACCTTTCTTGGTCGGGTATGCATGTTTAGGAATCCGGTTTTGTGTGTCGGTGATGGAAATATGGATAGTAGAGAGAATGACTTTAAATATAGAAGTACCAACTCTTTCACACCTTTAAAATCTGATGGTTCTCATTTAACAGGGAAATATCCTTAATAGTATCAGTGGTCCTTTTCATTTTTATTCTACTAGATAGGGGATCATTTCCACTTATATAGATACCACAATACTACCAGGATCCCTGAGGCCTTATTTCCCCACAAGTTAAAGGAAATTTCTAGGGGTGAGTCCATGTCATTGTCCCCTGACAAGGTTGATGATACATTTAGCATACATGATTGGTTCGATTTCATAACTTATTCTATACCAATTGGGAAAATTATTGATATTGGTGGTGGTCATCTTGATGAAATTCCATACCAGATGTAATTTTTGATGGGATTATTGTATCCATTATGGATGAGATAAACATTTTCATGTTTTTTACCACTTATCAGTTATCTCACTAGTTCAGCTACATCCAAAGCATTTTCCCTCTCCCTTCAACTGGCATGATGGGAGAGTGGAATCTTAGGATCATTTTCTCATTTTGGATGACATAGGAGTGTGAGGATATCAATGAATATATTATCCAGGCCCCTATTGGAGCCCATATATTATTATCTTATGATTATTCCTAGGTTTGGGTATAATACTACCCAGGTGGCATGGTAAATAGACTGGTTCTTCATGTGGGTATCCCATTCTCTTCATTGACCCCCCTATCTGTAGTAATGATGAAGCTGCTTCAATATTCAAGAGAGACATTAAGGAAGTGATTTTATCCCAATTAAGACCATCCCGTCAGAGGGGGTAGTGTTTATTTTATAAGTTCGACCTTCTATATGGGAAACAAGTGATACATATTTTGAGGGAAGAGTGTATGGGGATCCATCTCTTGTTTCCTTGCCAGTTCAGTTGGTTGTTTATCTTTTTGATGTACCCACTCCAGAAGCTACAGAGGCTCAAACACAACACATACTATTCTAGCTATAGATTCACACCCTGGTTACTAAGACTCCTATATGAACATTTCATGAACACCAAGAACATCTTCTTTAGGTATTTAATGATTTGGGGGAGGGTGGATTTTACCACCAACCATTGTATAAAATCATGCAATAAAGAATCATGATGCAATAAGAGTTGGATATCATCTAGAGTGGCTTGTGTTACCCTCATAATGGGACTCCCCTGGATGAACTAATGAAGGAATCATCAGATGAATTGGAATATATATGTCAGTTTATATCTAATATATATACCGAAAGGGAGGTCCTGACCTCATAGATAGTGACATATTAGGAGATCTTAGCTCGCTCAATGTCTGGCCTTTTAGCATCATCATCCTTATTAAAAACCACTATAATAATAGTTTAGGATCTTTCCACCCTTATTAATACCCTTAACTCATAGGAATTAATATAAGAAGCAAGGAGGACACCACTTCAACTCTCAATCAACACTTATCATCGTAATATTGCTAACACGGCCATATCAGATGATCAAATATTAGTATAGTTTGATTATTGATGTGTATTTTTTTATTGAATATTCACATTGGCCCTAACATGTAGAGATAAATCCATCTTTATGCTATCAATGAATATATATTTTGAACATTATATATCATTATCTACTCTTCTTTGACTCATGATGTTCATGAAATTTTATTTTTTGATTTTGGATGAATCATCAATGATACCCATCCTTTTTATAATATCAAGTAAACCTAAATACATATTTTTGTATTTTTAAATCATAATAGATTCTTCTCAAGAAATCATCATGAAGTCCCACCAAAAAGATATTAACCATTGATGTATCCAATACAATTATATTAATATTACATATTACCCAAAAGGATATATTGGATAGAATATATGTCCTCAAGGGATAATTCTCTATGTTTGGCTAACGTTAGTGGAATTAGCGAGCATAGATTCATTTTTTAAAATATCATATGGTGTACATCACAAGAATTTTATATATTTATTTATATTTCTATAAATATTACAATGATTCAAATAGGGTTATAATTAGAAATCATGGACATGGATTTTCCTCTAGTGTCCCTCTTACGGGTTTTTTAGCTAACAATCATTATGCCTTATGAAATCTTCAAAACTAAATTGATTTTTTGTTTTAGTGTAGGGTCCTATAGCTTGGAAATTCTATCTCGTATAGTTTAGGGACCTTTAACTTGAACCTTCTATTGATGTAGTTTAGGTCCTTTTATCTTGGACCCTTTATTGCTGGTAATATATAATTTTTGAAGTACCAACATCAATGTAGTTTAATGTCTTTCAGTGATGAAATATGTTGTGTAGTTTTGCATCATACAGTAAGGATAATGATATGTTGTGCAGTTTAATGTCTTCCTACTAGGAAATCAAATACTATAAATTTTAAATTCTTTCTACTAGGACATTATTGGTGAATATAGAATATGGGGAATACATTCTAGGGATGAACCAAAATAATATGGGGTGGAATGTTTCTTTATGGTGTTTTCGGGGCCCATGAGGATTGAAGTTCTTTTCCTGCAAGGAAAATACACCAATTATTGGTAGGTTAAGGACCTTATGTATCCATAGAATTTTCAACCAAAGGAATCCTCTCTCTTTTATACGGGTCATAGAATATTTATTAGGGTAATATTAGTTGAGATAAAAATACTAGTGATGCTCGTTCCACTTAGATAGGTGGAATATGGGTTGAATAATTCAAAACACACAATATTGAGTTGAGGAATATGAAATTTGGGAGACATACAGGGGATGACCCATAACACCATGGAATTCTAGGTTCTACCATGGTGTTACCAAGGATCACTAGGATAAGATTTCCTTTACTATAATGAGGTGATGCCTCTATTTGGTAAGTCAAAGACCTTATGCCTGAGTCCATAGGGATTACATGAACGGTCAATTAGATTTGATCCCATCTCTTTTTCTATGTCTATAAATGATTTATGAAGACTAAATCTTCTTGACGATGAGGTTGGTTATGGAGGAAAGGATATCTTGGTAGGGTTGAGGCACCCAATGGTTGTTTATCTATTATGCGATGCTTGAGAACTATTCCCTATGGTTTTAAACCACAGGGTGAGGGTTATCAAATGTTTCAAGAATGGAGTGTCATGATATTTCTTTGAGAAAAGGTATAAACACAGTGGTGTAATATTTGGGATGATGAATCTCTATGAATAGCCTAGTTATAGGGATGGTAAGTCATGGTCAAAAGAGACTTGATTAGGAGGATGATATAGAAAAATCATCACAATAATGGCCTAGAACACTGTAATTTACTGAGTTATTTCATGGTGAAATCATTTCTAACAAGCATCAGAAATCCCTTTTTCATGGTGGAACATTTGGTTTATGAGAATATGTGCATATGTAAGAGACATATGCATACATAAATAGTAAAAAAATGTTTCCCATGAGACTAGGTATCTTTTTCAAGGGTCTTAGATGCTTTGGGGTGACCTGGGTAACTCAAATCATAAAGTGTGATTTGTAGAAAATTTAAAGTCCAAGAAGGGTTCCAGTACCCTAGAAGTTGGGTTGCCACATAGTGAAGACATTATCTTGGAGAGGAGATGTTTCACACCATTACTATAATGGTTTACTGTACTATGGGTTCTAATAAGAATGACTTTTATTTTACTATGTCTAAAAAGTAGGAACTATGAGTTTTATGACTTAAATATTTTGGCCCTAATTATTTACTAAACTATGGAGATGATGATTTTACTGAATGAAGACATGAATTTTTCTCATTCTACACATTTCAGGTTTAAAATCTCATAATTGTTTTGTCTATTTTTCTATAAGTTTAAGGGATATTTATTTTTACCACCAACAACTTGAGTTTAATATCATACAACATTTTCCAAAGTACATGTAATTTAAGTTCATGATGCATATTAAACTAATATGAGAGAGAAGATCAGAATATCATAATTAGGATAACCATGGTCAATAATATTCCAAAATGCCTCGAATTAGGAGATGAAAATTTTTTAATTCATAGATCAAGGTTCTCAGGTCATTAGTAATGATATTGGAAAACTATAACAGGTATGGACTAGAACTCCATAAATTCATAAGTTTGTACGTAGTGATGTTAGGATCACAAGGATTTAAAAGCTCTTTATATAGGTCCATGAAGTCTATGGTTGGTAAATTTGAGCCCCTATGCATCAATACTAAGGTCAAATAGAGAGATGAGTTTTTATTTACATGGTCCATGGAAGGTTTTTTGAAACCTGATGCACTCAAGAAATGAATTGTGATTTATAGGATAGGGGGATTAAAAGATGACACAATAACCTTGTACTCTGGTTGATCAGGGTCAAGATCATATTGTCCTTTGATAAGGAATGATAATAGGTGATGTCCTGAACCATTTAACATCGTGTAATAGGGATTTATGCATCATTAAATTTTAAATTTCCTTAGACTAAGATGTTTTCCTTTCCTTGCAGTTTAACGTCAGGTTGTAAGAATATAGGAACCAAAATGAAAAATTATGCAATATATATTTGAGGGAACTTTAAATGGGTAACATCTTTTATCCATGCACATGATTAATAGTGGGTATCCATATGATAGGACCTTCTATATACTATATAGTTTAATGTCAAATTTCCAAGACTTTTACTGCATAGATCTAGTCCGTATACAATCAAGGGATACTATTTATGTTTTATATGTTGTGGATGAACCCAGGATTGGACATATGAGTGTCTATATGTATCCTATGATGAAATGAATCAATCCACAGGTAGATCTCGAATAGAGGATCCCTACACAGTCCTGATCCATATGCAGGAATGGGGGAACATTTTTGTTTTATTATAGATATTCCCATGAATCAAATATTTGGGTGTCACTATGTATCATAAAATGATATGAGTCAATCCACATGTAGATCTTGAGAAATATCCATGTGCAGGTTTTCACCATATGAAAAGATGTGGGAATTTTTTTATGATTATTTTTTTATGGTTGGGAAAAGGATTGGGGATCTAGATGTCACTACTTATCATGTGATGATAGGAATCAAGCCACATATAGTTATTGAATGATAAAGTCTCTACATAGATTTGACCCATACATAGAGTGTGTCATTTTTTCCATTGATTATTGTATCTAGGCTTAATAATGGAGATTCAGGCATCACTACATATATTTTGATGATAAGAATCAATCCACACATAGTTCTAGAGAAAGAATGAAGTTTAAAATTATGTGGAAATGATGTAGTATCCCTTATTTGAAAAAAGAATATTAAGGATGGACCTAAGACTAGGAGTCTGGGCATCACTGATAATATTTATATAGCATACGTCAAGCCATATGTAGTTCTGAAATGGAGTATTAGTGGGAGACTAACACCGGTGATTGGGGTCCTATTGGGTGAGGTCCATGGTAATGCCTAATTTTATGTCATGCGAGAGACATCAACTATGTAGTTTAACATCATACATTGAGGACAAATACTGTGAATTTTAGGGTATTTTGATCAAGATCATGATATCCCTATTGTGGAATGATATGCCTCATCCATGTGGGTGGAGATCTTACCAAAATTCCAATGCTCATGTGATCTATGTTTCGTGTAAGAAACAAGGAATGATAAAGGTTCCTCTCACAACATTGAGGTTATTAATGAATGGAAAAAAGGGGAATTTTTTTATGTGGTGGTTTGTACAAGATATAAGATCTAGGAATCCCTATGTATCTCTTTATAATCTAACTCAGGCTATATTTAGTTCTCAAAACCCATGCAGTTTAGTGTCATGTGGTAAGGAAATTAGCCATACAGATTAATGTCGGGCGATAATAATGTGAGGGTATCATAATGAAAGAAGATTTATGTCATGGTTGGGTTCAATAATAGGGGTATGGGATTCACTACATATCTTGTTATTAAAGGAAAAAAGACAAACATTGTTCTTCTATGAATAGATTCTCTATTTGGATCTAACTCTCACATAGGGGAAGGGGGATTTTATCTTTATTTGGAACAGATCTATCTTGTGTGTGGTGAATCATTAGTGAGATTATGATTCCTCTACAGATTAATATCATGTGGTGAGGGAATCTTCTGTTTAGATTAACTTCATGTGTTAATGACTTATTTTCACATTTTAATGTCATGCGGTCATGAAGAGAATCTGTGTAGTTTAATTTCTTAGTGATAGGACATGTTAAGTATAGTATAAAGTCATGTGGTCAGGAAGATATAGGATTTGTAGTTTAACATCTTACTTATAGGATTATATATTATTTGTAGTTTAATGTATTTATATTAAGACATGTTATATATAGTTTATCATCCTATTTTTCGGACCTGTTTTGTATAGTTTAACATCATTTGGTTGCACATAATGCCCATAATCTCTGGAGGAGCTTGTCCAGCCAGGGCTTCTTCTCCTCATTCGCCATCTTCTAGACTATATTTGACATAGTCTTATTGATGGATTTTGTTTTTCCAATTTACAAAACATGATAGAGGGATGAATGATTAGACTTTATGTTGTACTCCTAGAGAAATTTCTTCAACTCTATGTAACATAAGTTAGTGGTAGTAATAATATACTTAAACTACTTGTATGTGGATGGGGGGATATGGCCCCACAACATCCATTCCCTTCAAATAAATTGGATAAGAATACTTAGCCATGTGTAATAATTATAGGGGTTTATGGATGATGTTTTCATGAATATGGGATGCATGAAATTTCTCTGTAAATCCCACATAGCATTTTATCATGTTTTTCATATAGTAACACAGGAACCTAATTTGGTGGGAGATACAATCCCAAACTGATGAGCGTCATAGGATTCTTCATGGACTTCTCCATGATTGAATTAATATCTCATTCTATTATTCATATAAGGATTATTCCATCAAAGGATCGATTGTAAAGGGATTTCTTCTCATTTGGACCATCCTGCAGGGTGAGGTTCATTGATCTCTTTCAAATCTATTCCTTTATGGATTGATATTTTAGGAGGATACAATCTTGAAGGTATCTAATTGTGGGCTCCATCTATCTTGGGATATAAATATATTTGTCACACTATTGGGTGTTGTTAACCTAGTATTTTTCTTCCATATCACATATGATGATTGATGAGACCATTCTTCAATGTGTGATGCAGAATATTTCTTCCTCTTAATAATGGTTTTCCTGGACTATGGATGTGTTTTCCAATGTTTCAGAATGATCAATCTATGATCGGGGGACATGATTTACTGTGGGTTAAAAAAATAATTCTTCTATTGTTTCCCTGATGTAGCCATTGAGAAGAAAAATTATTCATATGTGAAATCATATTCACCATTGATATACTTTATCACTAGTTCAGAATCCCCATTGATGATTAGGAGGTCTATTTACAGTTTTATGGCTAGTTCCAATACAACGACAAGGGATTGGTATTTCGCCTCATTATTTGTGTTGTCTTCAGATAATGAAAACAAGTAGGAAAAAATTACGTTGTTTGGATAATAAAATAAAATTATTAATTAGAACTAATTGAGTATAAAGTTTTACATTATCTTACCAATAGCTCTTTGGGAGGTTTCATCAAAATACATCTCCCATTTTTGAGAAGTTTCATGGGAATAGAAAACCTCTTCATACAGAATTTCAGTGGCCACTGGTGTGTTTCAAGGACAGGTTATGCTACATGTATATTATCTAGGGCCTACCCTTTTGCTAACTTATATGACATGAACGGGATGTCATATTGTTGCATTTTGACCACCCATCAGCCCAAGATCCTAGTCAGAATGGTAAAACTAAAATTTTTTCTTGCGAGGATCAATATGAGGGACTTTTTGGACTTCGTGATACTTTATGTAATGCCTCAACTTTTGTACTGCAAATATTACTTTGAGGACTTTCTTCATGATATTAAATTATTGGGTATTAGTACCTAAAATCATTCATATATGATAGAAGAGACCATTATCATTCTCATAATCATTCTTTTGTTTGAGGAGAGTACCAAGTGATCATTCCATGGAATCCAAATATAAGATGAGTGGATTTCCTTCCACTTATGGAATCAGGACTAGTGGGTGCTTCAAGTACTACCTGAGACTCTCAAAGGCTACTTGGTAGTCATAATCCAATTATTAGTCAATTCCCTACTTCATTAGCTTGGTTAATGGGAGATATTTTTTGGCCATTATGGCTATGAAACACAGAATTTAAACGAGGTTCCCTTGGAGCCCCATAATTTCTTTGAGATTTTGAGGGGGTGACATTGCTCGAATTCCATTAGTATTTTGTATTTCAACCTTGATTCCATGTTGTAGTAACACTAAGGTAATTAAATTCCCTGATGTTACCCTAGAATCATATTTCAATAGATTCATCCTCATAATGTGTTGTCGCATATTTTTTAATATTGTTTGAAGATTCGTGATGTGATTAGATTACTGTTAGGATTTGACCCCCATGTCATTGACATAAAATTAGGATATTCATACCAAGAAGGTTTTATATATTTGATTCATGGAGTGTTGATAAGTATAAATGGAATTATTTAACTGAAAAGGAATGACATGATAAAGTGTCCTCCTCTTCTTCAAGGTCCATATTTACCTGATTGTTCCTTGAGTATCCATCCATAAATGAAATATCTTAGAAGATAGCAGTTTCATCAATCAAGATTATTATGATCGTAAATCAGATGTCATCCTTTGTGAAATGTTTAATAAGGTATCTAAAATTGATGCATACCCTAATCTTACCATTATTTTTCCTTATCAAGATGATATTAGTGAGTTTTCTTGGGTATTGTGCTTCTTGGAAAAAATTATCTTTGATCAATTTTACAATTTCCACCTATAAATTGGTAGAAAGAGAAGGGTGAATCCTCTTATCTACCTACTTGAAGCCTAAATGGTCATTTATTAAGTCGATATTGTAACACCCTAAGGTTTTGAAAATAAATATTGAATGCATGAAACACAGAGTCCCTACAAAACAATACATTTTATAATCTATCTGTTAAACACAAATTTTCCACTTCTATGTTTTGAATTTTGAAAAACGGTCATCTAGAGTTGTGATCAGTAAGTCATTTGGAGTCTCATAGAACCAACTTGATTTTTGGTGAATAGTAACATACCCTTATGAATAGTAATATGGCCCTTATGAATAGTAAATAATGATATTATTTTATTTTCTTAAGGTAATAATATAATGATATTTTAATTAATTTTTCAATATGGAATAAAACTAATTATACCTTTGAAATTTTTGTTTTTCAAATAACTATGATTTTATTTTAAAAAATAAATTTATAATATTAAGAAATTATTTTTGAAAAATGGATTTGATTTTTGAATTCTACACATTGAAAATGGTTAGGGTGAATTTTTCATATTTTTATTAAATTATTTAATTTTTATGAATTGTAAAATACCGTAAAATACCATATATACAAATTATCAATTAAATACACAATTAATGACATCATGGGTGATTTAAGGCCACTTAGTTTAAAATCACATGAACTTATTACTATAAGGGGTCACATGAAACAACACTATTGGTTATCTTGAGGGAATGAATAAAATATTCAAAATTTACTCCTCTCCTCCACTATAACCCCCCCCCCCCCCAACTTCATCTTCTATTCACTCCTCTAAGACTTGAATATCATCAAAGTTATGCACCAATACCTTTATCCATTCACTCCACACGTCCAAGAATCTCTTGGGCTTCCCAAAAGACCAAAACCCCTTTCTTTAAAGAGATTCTCAATGAGGTGGACTCAAGAGGTAAATTCAAATTTTATTTCTTTTATTTCCGTTTCAAGGTCTTTTATATTGTTATCCTCTCCTAACCTTCTCTATAAAAATGACAATTATAACTCCATTATCATCTATATACTATAATTATATCATTTTAATGGAAAAACCATCATCAATATTCTTAATCCATCCCTTTTATTTTGTAAAAGAAATCATTGTTCATGAGGTTCCAATTTACAACCGTCGTGGATGAAGAAGTTTGGTTCTTCAATTTATCCTTAATTACTATTCATGAAACCATTTTTATGGTTTAAAAATACTATAATATATGTATTATAACATATTTAAAATTAATTAACCAATATACTTACATATAATTAAATCATATGACCAAACTAGTTCCTAATAATACAAAATACTGCTAAAATAATCTAAGTGAATGTCATTAATATTTAATCTAATGATTAATCCTCATTCCATGTAAATAAATGATATAAATTACCATTAACACCTATGTATGTTTATAAATAATATTTAAATTCAATTTTTGAGATTTACATCCATCCCACATGAACTCCATTACATAAAAACAGGTGAACCGATTATGAAAATCAAGAAAATGAACACTCTGAAACGACGGAATTCAATCTTATAACTAATAAATAAGGACAGAATAAAATAAATAAAGTCATTATAATCTAAATAAATATCTAATAGGTTCTTAATTAAGTTATTAATGAGTCTAATTTCATATTCTAGGACCTTAAGATCAAGAGAGGAACACATTCGGACTTAATGTAAGGGTTTTTCACCCGAACCTCCATTTTCATTCGGGTTACTTTTATTATCTAATTAACTCAATGAAATTATTATGTATTATTATATAATCATCATAAATTATGTTTTAGAGTTATATATATGTCTGAAAACCATAATATTTCCTTATTTTATGGGGAGTTATATGTTTTTTTAGAGGATCTTTCAAAAATTCTTCCCAAAATACAAGCATGTTTGTAAGGAATTTCCCAAATACTTACCTATTTTCAAGGGAAATATATAATATGTTTTAAGAAACCATTACTATCTAAAAACACTAATTTCATTATGAAAAAACTATATTATCTTACTTTAGGTTTTAGACAATGATTTTTCCAAAATAACTTTCTTTTCAAAGTGAAAGAGTATTTAACTGAAGAGTTACTCGATGGTTTTGTAAGAGTATTTTCATTTGTTTCAAACACTATTAATGATTCTTTTGTATAAATGGGAATAATATTTTATGATATCATTTAAAATATTTTTCTGAATGGTTTGTTATTAGTTTGAATATGGATTTGATGTCTTCAAACCATTCATCATATTACTCCGAATGGTTAGTGTTTATGTTTAATGATTGGGGAAAGTTAGTTACATTTCATATGATAGTTTCAATATGAATGTATATGTAGTTTATGTTTATACCCACTCATATGAGTAATTAATTGAAATTATTATGTGATTTTTGGGTCCCTCTATATTCCCTCGATGCATCGGTTGGTCTCATGAGACAAATAGACATGGACTTGGTCGAGGCCTTGGCCATTTTGAGTTATGGTTTTGGTCGAGGCCTTAATCATTTTAGACGTCTTGGTTGAGGCCTTGATGGTATATTTCAGAATATTTGGCATATTAACTTCCCTCATTATAAATATATTAATTAAAATTTCATTTTCTTATTAGATTATTAGAATACCCATTATTATGTTTTATTATGGAATTATTTACTCAACTCGTATTTCTACCATAATGTGTTCAAGTTTATTGTTTGTAAAGGCATGTGTTTTCAATTATTCACCATGACTAATGTCTATGTTTATTCTATCTTATGTTGTATTTATTACTCTTACTAATCATTTGAGCTCACCCATTTCTTATGTTTCATTTTCCTATTATATAAAGAAGTAATTTATGAGTGACTTGTAAGAATAATCTAGGAGGCATGGATGTTTCTAAGGGAATAAATTGGTGTTGTTTTTTCTTTCATGATGTAATGATAAACATATATATGTATCTTGTTTCCAAATCTACTAAACTCTTTGTTCCTTCAGGATTTAACTTTCTTGTAATCATGCCAATGTGATGTAATAAGGCACCGATTTTGGGAAACTAAGGTCAGGACTTTACAGTTGGTATCAAAGGAAGTTTATTAGAAAACATGGAAACTAGATTTAGAAAACATAGATTTGGGAAAATTCCTAATATATTATTTGGGGATAAACATACAAGAAAATTCTGGTATTTTGGTAAGGAATAGATTATGTGTATTTTTATAGCAAACACATCCCTGTCTGGAAACTATAAGTGGACGTGGTTCTTACACAGATGTACCTATGAGTGAGAACTCCGACAAGGAGTTTCGGGCTTAACCTGGGGTATCCTGGTATATGAAAATGGGCCTTACTGCACACCTAGTTTGAAACTCCTCGGGGATATTATTGGGATAATTCAAATTTTCTTTACAATCTATTATGAAGGATTTAAATGTAAATTTTTCCTCAAAGAAACTATTTTTGTGATTATGGGGTTAGTCATGCATAGGATTTCAATTTATGCCAAGTATTTTGCTAAGTTAAGATTATACATTATGATTCATAACCTAATCTAATGTACTCCATTATTTATAAATGGAATCTAGTTAAGGAATGGAAACCTCATGAACACGCATATCCCATATAGGGATTGCCCTCCGATGTAAGATAATGTTGTTGGATCTAGAGTTGAAACTGGTGCGGAGCAACTTATAACTATACAGGGAAACTTATATAGGTTATAAACAATAATCTTACCCGTATGGAGCATCCATATCCAACATGTGGAGGAGCTTTTTTATATCTCATTATGCGAAAACAACCTTCATCATTTAATGGTACTAAAAACCCATTTATAGTTGAGTAGTGGATAAGTTCCCTAGAGAATATATTTCTCACTTTGGGATGTAATGAAAGAGAGAATGTAGTCATAGAAGTTTATCATCTATTGAGAGACACGGATCAGTGGTGTTCATTAATCCAAAACACGAAGGAGGAGTAAGAGAAAGAAGAGATGGATTGGAGGGAATTTAAAGAAATCATCCTAGATAAATAATTTCCTCGTGAACAGTGAGTGAATATGGAAAGGTAGTTTCTGAATTTGAGGAAAAAGGAAGATGAGAATGTTACAAATTATGAGGCTAACTTCACAAGGTTTTCAAATCATGTATTGGACTATATACAAAATCCGAAGAACAATATTGATTGATCCTTTTATGGACTAAATCCATTCCTCTAACGGGAACTAGTCTCCCAAATTTTCTCATCATACGAAGATATAGTATCATGTTTTATCAAGATATAAAAGGAGTTATCTAAGTCTTATGACTTTAAGGGAAATCAAGAAAAGAAGAGGGTTACTAAAAACTCTAGAAAAGGAAATAAGGAAACAAGGAAGAAGGGAAGAGTTTAATTTCCACCCTATGACAATTGTGAAAGAAAACACCCTAGTGCCTACTTAAAAGGAAAAGGAGTGTGATAAAAATGTAGACATAAATTCTATCTTGCAATTGATTTCAAGGGGAAGAAGGAAGATATTAATATTCAATGCAATAATTATCGAGATATGAGACACTATACTAATGATTTTCCAAATCATCAAGAATACTTTCCACAAAAAAGGCCAAGAGAGTAAGGAAAAGCTTATGTGATCACAAATACTAATATTGAAGTTCCTAATGATGTGGTGGAAGGTACTTTAATCATTTCCTCAAACGTAGACAATGCTTTATTTGATTCTAGATCATTGAATTCTTTCATATCTTCATATTTTTCCTAGAAAATTAGATATTTCCAATTTGATTTATTAAGAGATTTGTCAGTAAAAATTCCTAAGGGGTGTATCATTGCAACAAAGTTGTGTCAGGTAGTCCCCATTATAGAATATAAACATGCTTTATCTATTGATTTTATTTTCATACCCATGATTTACTTTTATATAATCCTTGGTATGGATTGGATTTTGAACCATGATGAGAAAATTTATTGCAAGAGGAAGGAGGTAATAATTCTGAGGATGATGTGGAATCCCTTATCTTTAGGGAAAAAACATCACCCTATGATTCTCATCTAGATCCACCCATAGTAGCTCTACTAAATTCAATTATTGTAGAGTAAGGGAATGCAATAACTATGGGTAATGAAAGGAATGTTCAAATAGAGGGTGTACCTATTGTGCAAGAATATGTAGACGCCTTTCCAGAGGATTTACCTGGACATCCTCCAAAGTGGGAAATTGAGTTTTCCATTGACTTAATTCCTAGTTTAAGGCCCATATCAAATGCCCCTTATAGAGTATCCACTATGGAACTAGTGGAATAGAAGAAACAACTAGAGGAATTGAGTGTTAAAGTATTTATTTCCCCTAGTTTTTCTCCATGGGGAGCTCTTGTTCTTTTTGTTAATAAGAAAGATGGATCCATGAGGTTTTTCATTGAATATTGATAGATTAATGCTATAAAAATAAAGAACAAGTATCCTTAACCTTTCATTGATGATTTATTTGACCAAATTCATTGAGCTTAGTATTTTTTTAAGATTTAAATTTGATCTAGATATCATCAGTTGCTTGTAAGGAAGGAATACATTCTAAAAACAATATTTTGAACCATGTATGGGCATTACAAGTTTACAGTAATGCCTTTTGGATTGACTAATTCACCCTCTGTTTTCATGGAATTAATGAATAGAGTTTTCAAGGAATATCTTGATGACTTTTTGGTGGTATTTATTGATGATATCTTGGTATACTCCAAAATCTATGAAGATCATGAAAATCACTAACGCACTATTCAAGAGACTCTTATAAGAAGTGAATTATATGGGAATTTTAGCAACAGAGAATTTTGGATTCAATCAGTTTCTTTTCTAGGACACATGGTCTCTAAAGATGGAATATTTGTTGATCTTGTAAAGACAAAGGTTTTCAATAATGGACTACTCCAACTAACATAACTGAGGTACATAGTTTTATTGGTTTAGTAGGTTATTGTCAGCATTTCATTCATAACTTCACCCATTTATCCAACCCAATGACCAAGATTAAACATAAAGGGGTTAAGTTCTTTTGGAAAAAGGAATGTGAGGACTATTTCGAAGAGTTGAAGATGAGATTAGTGAATTCTACAATCCTAACCCTACCATCGGAGAATGATGGGTTTGTGATCTATAGTGATGCATCAAAGAAAGGACTAGGTTGTTTCCTTATGCAGAATGATAGAGTTATTGACTATGTATCAATGTAGTTGAAAATTCATGAACAAAACAATCCCACACATGATCTTGAGTTAGTAGTGGTAATATTTTCTCTAAAGAAATGGAGAAATTATCTCTATGGAAAAAAATATGAGATATATAAGGATAAAAATAGTCTAAAGTATATATTCTCACAAAAATAACTCAACATGAGGCAACGGTGATGGCTATAACTACTCAAGGATTAGGATTTTACTCTACAATATCACCTAGGAAAGGAAAACATGGTAGCTGATGCATTGAGCAGGAAGGATCATTGGGTTCTCAACAAAATGGGGATTAATAAGGATCCTTTGTGCAATGATATAGTGAGGATGGATATAGGAATTATCAAAGAAGGTGAAACATCACTACTTTTTCATTTGGTTTACCAACCATATTTATTTGAAAGGATTAAAGCTTATCGGCCTGATGAAGAGAACCTTCAAAAGAAAATTAATTCTGTGAAAGATGTGAAGATGGATGACTTTGTGTGTGAATATGGCATTCTAAAATTTGGGAGGAGGGTTTGTGTTCTGAATATACCTGAGCTAAAAAGGAATTTATTGGATGATTCCCATAGTTATAATTTCTATATTCATCTAGGTAGCACTAATATGTATAGAGATTTTAAGAAACATTTCTGGTGTGATAACATGAAGAGGAAAATTACAGATTCTGTATCAAGATGTTTAGTCTGTCAACAACTGAAGGCTGAAAGGAGACATCTAAAAGGAGTCATGAAACCTCTACCTATTCCTAAATGGAAATGTGATGATGTCACTATGGATTTTTTCACTAGATTATCCAAAACATCAAGGAAGAATGATGTGATATGGGTAATTATGGATCAACTTACGAAATCTGCACATTGCCTCGTTATAAGGGAGGATTTTCCATCAGAGCACCTAGAAGGATTCTATATCAATAAAGTTGTAAGACTACATGGAGAACATATATCAATTGTGTCTAATCGTGACCCATGTTTTACATAGAAATTTTGGAAAAGTCTTCAAAATGCTTTTGATACCGAACTTCGATTGAGTACTTCTTACCACCCACGAACTCACAGGTAATCAGAGAGAATGATCCAAACCTTATAGGACATGTTGATATCATGTTCAATTGACTTAAAAGTTATGTGGTATCAATACTTACCTTTAGTAGAGTTATCCTAAAATAATAGTTATTATTCATGTATTCAAATGGCACCATATGAAGCATTGTATGGGAAGATATGCCATACACCAATTTGTTGGGATGAAGTTGGAGAAAGGAGGCTTGTGGGTCTAGAGCTTGGGGAGGAAACAACAGTTAAGGTAAAGACTATTCAAGGTCATATAAAATTATCTCAAAGAAGAAAAAAGAGTTATGTCGATAATCGAAGGAAGGATCTATAATTTCAAGTGGATGATCACATTTTCTTGAAAGTGTATTCATAAAATGTTTTTATAAGATTTGGGAAGAAAGGGAAACTGAGACCAAGGTACATAGTCCCTTTTAAAATTATAGAGAGAATTGGAGTTTTTTCATATCGTTTGGATATTTTTTTCTAGCCTGTCCAAAGTACACAATGTTTTTCATGTCTCATTGCTTAGAATGTACATGCCAGACCCAACACATTTCCTCACTAATGAAGGTATAGAGTTGGAACCTGACATATCTTATTGTGAAGATCCTATCCAGATTCTGGACACTAAAGAACAAGTGTTGAGGAATTATACAACTCATATTGTAATGATACTTTGGAGGAATCATAAAGTTGAAGAGGCAACATGGGAACCTGAGGAGCTTATGATGAAGACCTACCAAAATCTTTTTGTGAGGTAATGTACTGTGAATTTTAAAGAAGAAATTTTTATAAGGTTGGGATAATGTAACACCCCAAGAATTTGAAAATAAATACTGAATACATGAAACACTGAGTCCCTACAAAACAACACATTTTATAATCTAGCCATTAAACACAACTTTTCATCTTCTATGTTTTGAATTTCAAAAAATGTTCATCCAGAGTTTTGATCAGTAAGTCATTTGGAGTCTCATAGAACCAAGTTGAATTTTGGTGAATAGTAACATACCCTTATAAATAATAATATGAATAGTAATATAGACCTTATTAATAGTAAATAAGGATATTATTTTATTTTCTTAAGGTAATAAGATTATGAGGTCTTAATTAATTTTTCAATGTGATATAAAACTAATTATACCTTTAAATTTGTTATTTTTCGAATTAACTATGATTTTATTTTAAAAAATAAATTAATAATATTTTGAAATTTATTTTTGAAAAATGGAGTTAATTTTTGAATTCTACACATTGGAAAATAGTTAGGTGTATTTTTTGTTATTTTTCTAGATTTCTTGAATTTTTGATGAATACTGAAATACGGTAAAATACCGTATATAAAAATTATCAGTTAAATATACTATTTATGACATCATGAGTTATGTAACACCACTTGTTTCAGACTAAAATGAACTTATTACTATTATTGTTCACATGAAACAACACTATTGGTTGTCTTGAAAGAATTAATAAAATAATGAATAAAATATTCAAAATTCACTCCTCTCCTCCACTATAACCCCCCCCCCACACTTCTTCTTCTATTCACTCCTCTAAGCCTGAAGCTCCTCAAAGTTTGGCCCAAATACCTTTCCCTAGTCAATATGCATATCGAAGAATATTTTGGTCTTTCCAACATACCAAAACCCCTTCCCTTAAATAGATTCTCAAGGAGGTGGATTCAAGAGGTAAATTCACATTTTATTTCTTTCATTTTCATTTCAAGTTCCTTTATATTGTTATCCTCTCCTCACCTACTCTGTCAAAATGACCATGATAAATCCATTATCATCTATATAATTTAATTATATCATGTTAGTGGAAGAACCATCATCAATATTCTTACTCCCTCCTTTTTATTTTATAAACTACATCATTGTCTGTGAGGTTCCAATTTACAACCTTCATGGACGAAGAAGTTTAGTTATTCAATTTCTAATTAATTAATGGTCATGAAACCATTTTGATGGTTGAAAAAGACTATAATATATGTTTAATAACATATTTAAAATTCATTAACTAGTATACGTGCATATCATTAAATCATATGACCAAACTAGTTCTTAATAATCAAAATACTACAAAAATAATCTAAGTGAATGTCATTAATATTTCATCTAATGATTAATCCTCATTAAATATACCTAAATGATATAAATTGACATTAACACCTACATATGTTCATAAATAATAATTAAATTTAATTCTGGAGATTTACATCCATCCTACATGAATGCCATTACAGAAAAACAAGTGAACCGATTGTGAAAATCAAGAAAATGAATACTCTGGAATGACGTAATTCAATCTTATAACTAATAAATAAGGACATAATAAAATTAATAAAATAATTATAAACTAAATAAATATATAATAGTTTCTTAATTAAGTTATTAATAAGTCTAATTTTATATTCTATGACCTTAATTTCAAGAGCGGAACACATTCGGACTTAATGTAAGGGTTTTTCACCCGAACCTCCATTTTCATTCGGGTTACTTTTATTGTCTAATTACCTCAATAAAATTATTATGTATTATTATATAATCATAATAAATTATTATTTAAATTTTTATATATATGTTTAACCACCTGAATCCTTCCTTATTTTATGGGTAATTATATGTTTTTTAAAGGATATTTCAAAAATTCTTCCCGAAATACAAGCCTGTTTCAAAGGAATTTCCTGAATTCTTACCTATTTTCAAGGGAAATATATAATATGTTTTAAGAAAACATTATTTTATAAAAAAACTTATTTTATTATGAAAAATATATATTATCTCACTTCGGGTTTTAGAAAATGATTTTTCCAAAATAACTCTTCTTTTCAAAGTGAAAGAGTATTAATCTCAAGAGTTACTCGATGGTTTTATAAGAGTATTTTCATTTGTTTCAAACACTCTTAATGATTCTTTTGTATAAATGGGAATAATATTTTATGATATCATTTACCATATTTTTTTGAAGAGTTTATGATTAGTGTGACTATGGATATGATGTCTTTAAACCACTCATCATACTACTCTGAATGGTTAGTGTTTATGTTTAATGATTGAGGAAAGTTAGTTACATTCCATATGATATTTTAAATATGAATGTATATGTTGTTTATGTCTATCCCCGCTCATATGAGGAATTCATTGGACTTATTATGTGATGTTTGGGGCCTGCTATAGCCCCTCGATGCATCGGTAGGTCTCATGAGACAAATAGACATGGACTTGGTCGAGGCCTTGCCCATTTGGAGTTATGGGTTTGGCCAAGGCCTTAATCATTTTAGATGTCTTGGCTGAGGCCTTGATGGTATATTTCAAAATGTCTAGAATATTCACTTCACTCATTATGGATCTAGTAATTGAAAGTTCATTTGGTTATTCTATTAGTATAATACCCCTGAATTTTTATTATTATGGAATTATTTACTCAGCTCATATTTCTTCAATAATGTGTTCAAGTTTATTGTTTGTAAAGGCATGTGTTTTCAATTTTTCACCATGCTTAATGTCTATGTTTATTCTATATTATACTATATTTCTTACTCTTATTGACCATTTGAGCTCACCCCTTTCTTATGTTTCATTTTCTCAAGATATGAAGAAGTAATTTATGAGTGACTTGTAGGCATAATCTACGAGGCATAAATGTTTCTAATATAATAAATTAGTGTTATTTTTTCTTTCATGCTTTAAGGATAAACTTATATATGTATCTTGTTTCCAAATCTACTAAATTATTTGTTCCTTTAGGATTCTACTTTCTTATAATCATGCTAATGTAATGTAATAAGGCACTGACTCTGGGAAATTGGGGTCGGGTCTTTATAGATATAGTGTATAGAAAAATCTTCATTCAGTTCCTTATTTTCTATATAATTCTATGAAAACACATATCAATGTTTCTTTATAAATTCAATATACATCTATTTCCCCTTGAGGGACATGTCATTACTAATCAGTGTAGGTCGTGGGTCTTCTTATATTCCCCGATTCACCAACCTAATCTCATCAATGGTGGTTTATATTCCTTCCACAAATAAAAAAGGGGTCTTCCTGAGGTCATCATCTTCTTCTTCCACATCTAAGTCCGTGGAGGCATTTTTAGTTGAGGTAGCTAATCTGAGGGAATATTTTTCACCATCAGGGTGATATTGTCCATGAAAAGAGACATTATTATCCTCTATAATGAGAATTTTTGTAGATATATTTAAAAGTTATTCATCTTTAACATTGTTACATGGGACTGAAGGGTCTTGGATATCTATGATCAAGTCTATGACTAATCCTAGATTTATGGGTTGCACATAATCATTGTCAAGCATTTTCCAAGGATTGTTAGGGGTGGTCCCTAGGCCATTGGGGTCTTTAACCTGTATATTTCCATCAACCATTGGTTGTTTTCCTTCTCTGTTATATAAACACTCCTCATCATATATGGCTTCTCAATTCTTGAGGGGTTCATTGTCACCATGTAGTATGTTAACCTTTCCATCGATGGGGTATTTCAAACACTAATAAAATGTTAAAGGTTCTGCCATATGGATGTGAATCCAGGGACTTACTAGAAATTAATTGTATATAGTGTCTTTGGATTTGAATATTATCGAGTCTACCTGAAACATATAGGGGCCTGATGTTTCCTTAGATAATCTCTTTCTTATCCTACTATGTGAACAAGATGGTAAAATGGAGTTTGAATGGAATGGTCCCCACTCAATAAGGGTTGGATTCATAGACCTCTATATTGAACTTTTATGGGATCTAGAGGGATTCGACGAGTGCCTCTATTAGTTCTTTTTAATGATGGCTTGATTCTATGAACGATAGATTGGTTGGGACAACCGCCATCAACTTTATAATGTCATAATTTCTTTCTAGTGGTCATCGCTTTCTGATGTGGGTATACTTCTTATTACTGTAACACGACAACAATTTACATAATTTTTCTATTAAAATAAATTTAATATATTCTATCTATTTTAATTCATGAAACACTGAGTTATCTTTTGTTACATGCAAGAGCATCTTTCTTCAATAGCTTGTGTTATATGCAGGACTGAGCTTTACCAAATAAAAGTATATTATTAAAATATTATTATTTAATATAAAAAGATATAAACTGTCTATTTAATAACATTTATGAATAGTATTAATTAACATATGAAAATATATGGTTTATAAAAAAATAATATGAATTTCTTAGTTACTAATTAATTAGAAACAAAAAATATAAACCAATTGAATATAAAAGAAACATTTTTATTTTATGCTCTCAAAGGAATTTTATCTTAATAAATTAAATTAATTAGAATTAGTAAATGATTTTAATGAAATATAAATGTTATATATTCAATAAAATATATTTTATAATTATCCAATAGATTCCATAGACATAAGATAATAACAATCCCAATTTTATGTATAAAATCCAATATTTTTCTAAAGGCGGTTTTACTACCTTTTAATGGAGAACATATTTTAAATACAATATTTGATACTTTTATATATTATATTTGAAAATAATAACTTATTATTTTAAATCATAATATACACATTTAATTTCATTGAATTTTTAGTACTTTTCTAATAAGTTTCATGTTTTGATAAATAGTGAAAAATACTAATTTTTAATTGAAAACAACTTTTTTCATCAAAATAATTTATAGGGTTTAATTATAATTTTGACTGATTTTAAAGCATTATTAGATTATTTTTTATCATTTAATTAAATTTATGTAATTTTTATCAATTTCACACTGAAATTAGATATAAAAAACATATAAATATTTTTCATGTTTAAACTTTAATAACATGTTTTCTCACCCCATAAACGGGACTAATTTTAAATTAATTACTGAAACTTTTGTGTTTTGAATTTTTAAAAATGGATTCCATATTTCTAATCATTGGTTCCAAATTATTTAAATAGGTTTCTTTTATTTTTCGGCATATGAATAGTAACTTTAGTTATATTTTTATTACCACATTTAAGGTTAAATCAGGTAATTAAAGGTAAAAATTATATTATAAATATTAAAAATTACCCTAAAATTATAGTAACTTCATTAGATGGGTGGGTCTTGACCAAAATAATCCTTGGAATAAAATTATAACCATTTTTAAGGAACATGGGAAAGATTATGACATTTATTATATTTTATTAAAAGAAGAGTTAAAGATGTCATACTCATATTTTAATACATATACCATTTTTCATATAGGTTTATACAGAAGATAAATTGGGATGAAATTATTAATTTTAAATATAAAATTATAATATTCATCATGATATTTTATTTTTTATTTTTTGATAATAAATAATTAAATTAAATGCTTGAAAAATGATGATGCAGTAATTGTTTAACTAATAGACATATTAGATAAATTATATTAGAAATATTGAAATAAATATAATTTTATATAATTAATGTAATCCATTAATTTTATAGATTACTTTGTAATATTAAGAATTAGTTAAAAGAGTGTTTTTGAAGATATCATGTTGTTATGATATTTTTAAAATTTCATGTAATGAATACTATCAAGATTGACACTAATTATATTTTAAAATAAATAATATTTTATTAAATAATTAAAATTCATAAAAATATAAAATTTGGAAAAATGGTTTTTATGACTTTAAATATTTCATAAATGGTTCATTTATGGCTTTTTGGAATTATATAGTAATTATATTAACTCTTAATGTGTTTAAATCCAAGTTGTCATAGTAAGAGTTAGAGGGTTTAATTAAGGGTTAAATCCAAAACATATGGTTAATAATATAACATAAACATGTCTAAAAAACATTGGTTTAGAGGATTAATACCCATAAAAATCTTAAATTCTAAATAAATAACTTTTCATCCATTTTTAATTAAAAATTATTTTATATTAATTTAATATTTTTAGAGTTTCCAAAAGTGACCCTCCCCTCAATTATTAAAGGGCACAACCTACCTCACTTCCTCACACCACATTATCATTATAACATGGCCAAAACCTAATAATTTAACATCATAGAATCCCTATAAATTCTTTTGAGGTCCTTTTCTTCAAAAAATACCAACCCTAGATTCATTAAGAAGAGATCTAAAGGAAGTCCACCGAAGAAGAGGTAATCATTTTTACTAACTCATCCAAGTTCATTTATTCTTCTACATCATCTTTATGTGTTGTTTCCATTATAAATTAATAAATTTAGTATCATATATATGATTAAATTTTATTATGATTATGGGATAACCGTTTTCCACCATTTATTCATCCTATGAAAAATAAAATCACCACATGTGCATACGTACAACCTACCGTCTTCATGTCGTGGTGTATTTTTGTCAACACTAATTTATTTTTATTGGTATTTTAATATATATAATGGATAGAAATAATAAATAATATGTGATATTTATTCTATATAATTAATATACAATCTCATTCCTTACCCTTTCAACATTAAGGGAATGAAACCTTTTCTCATACACACGTATGGCCTACCATCTCCACGGTTCAATAGGATTCATTTTCCACATTAACCATTCAAAAATGATTATAATAATATATATAATTAATAAATATAATACCCATAACTTAATATAATTCCTTATATAACCAATATATATCCTATTCATAGGAAATAGGACATACAGGACAAAACATGCCTAGGAAAATGAAGCAGTTAACACCTAAAACAAGGGTAATGATAGAATATTATTAACAAGATGATATAATAGGACCATATATGATATCCTAAATATTAATATTGTTCTATTATAAATTAATGACATTATTTAAAAAATTATAAAGGGGTTTAAGCATGTTCAACCAAAGGAAAGTTCAAAGTAAGGGTTAATTTCACAATCTCATTATTATTTGAGATTCTTTATATGTAAGTGTCTATTGGGGAATTTTTTTCATCCATGTAAATATTTCTTAAAAATATTTTTGAAAATATTTTTACTATTATCCTTCCAATGTTTTAATTATTTTACCCATGTTCAACTTTCTATAAAATTATTCCAAAGAAATATAATTTTTTCATTATCCAAATGAGTTAATTTATGATTTTTTTAACAAAAATACAAAAAGAATTTTTATTGGTAACTTATATTGCCTGAGAGGATAATTATTCCATCATTTTGCCTTGATTTTTTTTAAGCTTACTTTAAATTTTTAAAAGAATATTTTTAAATTCTTTTATAAATGAATGAGTTTTAAATTGATGATTTCAAAGTAAAAGGGTATGTTTCTCAAGATATTTTTAATGATTGTATTAGACTATTTTAATCTATGTCAACATATTTTGATGAATCTTATGTTTTATTGAGTTTTATCTCTTATGATACAATCTAACTTATTTTATTGAAGGTTTTATGATTGGTATGACTGTGGATGTGCTATTTTGATACCATTTACGGTTTATGGTTAAAGTATTCACATTTCGTATGTTAGTTTTTCAATACAAATTATAATAGTGTTTACGTTTTCATATGAGGAATGAATTGGACTTAGTGAGGGATGGTAGGTTCCCAATATAGCCCTTAAATGCCTCAATAGGTCTTATGAGACAAAATAGTTTGGGTATTTGCTGATGTCTTACACGTTTATGTATGGTGTCTTGGCTAAAGCCTTGACGATATATTTATGATGTAAGACATTATGCATTCCATCATTATGAGATTATTTATTGATATTCCATGTGATTATTCAACTAGTATAATATCCATTGTTATATATTTTATCTCATTGTATTATTTATATGGTATTATTTATTCTATCCATATTATGTTCAGGTTATGTTAAATGGTATGTGTTTTATTTTTTCTAGGATTCCAAGATGTGTATTATTACTAATATGTAGGGTTAAGATAAGAGAATATTTATTCTATTAAAGGATTACATATATTGTATTTTATAATTTCAATTGTAATGTATGGTACATGTATGTAATCTATATTTCCAAAAATGATAAATTGGTCGGTCCTTTAGGATTTGATTTATTATAATCTTCTAATGTAATAAAATAATACAATGGCTCCGAGCTTCTAGGGTCGGGACATTAGAAGTATGTAGTTCATTATAGGTGAAAATATAGGTGGAAATTCTTGTTTCTTGGGTAGAGTATGAGGGGAATATTATTTCAGTGGAACATGTCATGTCATCCTTCCCCATTATCTAGGTTGATCAGATAATCACACCCCCACTAGGTGGTCATGTTAGAGAACTGGGAATAGGTGACTGCTAGAGGACTCTGGGACATCTCTGTGTCTTTATTGTGATTTCTAGAGTATTTTTCCATGGGTATATATTACATTTATGTCCTTTATTTGGATGAGACCAAAATATTGGGTCTAACCATACCAGTTATGAGCTTTATACCCTCAGCTCTTACCCCTTCAGCCTTTGGTTCCCCAGGTAGGTAAAAGAAACATATACTCAAGGCATATTAATCATTAGAGAAGGGTTATTCCAATTGTATCATGTTAATAAAATCCAAATATTACCTCCTTTTCTAGTGAGGTTTCTTTTTGGTGGGGCGGTTCCCATCCTTCAGATATTACAGGGAAGAAATTTTCAAGAGTCAAATATTGTGTCAAAGCTAAAAATAAATCTTCCACTTATGTCTCTTCATGTTTCTGATGGTCACATTTACATTTGGGAGGAATATTATATGTCTCTTACCAAGGATATAGAACTTTTATGGTTCCATGAATTTGTTCTCTCAGGGTGGAATGATCTCAATAAACTTCCTTTTGAGTCATCCACTTATTGAACTTCTAAACAAGCTTGGTCAGAACATTTTTTCAATAAACGTTTTCTTCAAGTTGGACAATGGTTATGAAGTACACCTAATCTAGGGAGTTATATAACATCACATTTCTATAATAGACCATTCTTTATAGGATTTATTTGAATATAAATAAATCATAGAGAGTATTACCCAACCTTGTATGGAAAGAGAAGTAGTCAGGATGGTTTGTGATGTCGACCACATTTGGATTCCTTAACTGTAGAATATTGAGAAAGATATTTTACATGGATGCAATAAAATAACCAAGGATCTATTAATTTCAGAAGGAATATTATTTATTTATCCAATCCTCAAATCCGATGTGACCATGATCTTTTTTTATTCTTTCCCAGGATGATTTTTTTTATGGTTTTTCTCGATAGGAGACACTAGGAAACTCTAGAACTTCCTACATGCTTGAATGGGAACCACATCTGGTTTGAGGGTATCTGTGGAATTTTATTCCTATCAGATCCTTTTCCCCTTTAATGATGGAATGAGTTGAAATTTATCATGGATATAATGAATGTGTTTTTCTAACAATTGTTCCATTTTTAAAAAAATATCAAATCCACATGGATATATCCTTGATATTATAGATGTTTGTAACTCATCCCAGATATTTTCAGCATAGAAATCCAACAATTTATAATGTAGGATACATATACTAAGTGAATAGGTTAAACCATTCCATCTATCTACGAATCCAAACACATGATTATTTTCACACTGGATGTAGTTTTTCTGGTTGATAATTGTCATTTTCTATGGCATGGAGCTGAACTAGTAATGGAATTTAGGATGAAGGTCTTCCCATCCTCAAACGGATCCTACTAGAATATTGTTATACCAAATAAGGCTAGCCCTATCAAATTTTTTAAAAACACCTCATCTTACTAGCCTCATGTTGATCATGAAAGAACATCATCAGGCTGCATTGGGACATGAAGTGTGTATAATGTTATTCTAGGTCCCCCACGTTGTCGTAGGTGGAGAAGGTAGGACTGCCAAAATTAGGGTGGGGGAAAGGTTTCATCCACCCATTCCAAATATGGATTTTTCTCTTGATACACCAGTACACATTTCCATTACATGGTTCCATTATTGTATACATGGGCTCAATGTTGTTGAGACATTCCGTAGGTATTGCTGCCTGATCCACCTTCTATCTGTAGGGAGTGGGAGAGGTCATATGAGATGGCTCTATTTTAATTTCCCAATGAATCTACATCCATTAAAATACTGAATGATCCACCTAGATATGGATATGTTGACACCATAATGGAGGGAAGTCACATTCATTTTCACCTTCTTCATTTATGTATAATGACTTCCTAGATATAGATTCGGTCTGATGATCATATTCCACTCTTATATGTGGATCATCTCTATGAGGGATAATATTCAACACTTCTAGAAGATGATACCTAGTGGGAGATTTTTTTCCCGAGTATCTCCTCATTCAGTTTTCCTAGATTATGTATCTCATTATAATACGATTAAAAGTGTTCCTCTATGGAAGGATTTTCACTTATTATGGGTGGTTATTGGGATGGAGCCATGCCTTTCCTTTTATCATTGTCATTGTTCCACCATAGAGATAGAAACTCATTATTCAGAAGATCTAGGGTTTGGATCCTTCTCTGGTTCAGGTATGTTCAGCCTCAGTGGGTGCATCAAGATCATCATCTTTGGTTATTAATTACATATTGTGTCCCTATTCATATGAATATTGGTTCTTATTATCTATTGTGTAGATAGTTATGACATTCATAGTGGTGTATCGAGCAATTCTATTTGTCCCATTACTATCAACATAAATTTAAGATTTCACACTACTTTAATGAGGGTCATTTCTTGAACCGTTTTCCATATTGGACATTTTTATCTTGTGATCCCAAT
This sequence comes from Viscum album, assembly GCA_963277665.1. NCBI lineage: Eukaryota > Viridiplantae > Streptophyta > Magnoliopsida > Santalales > Viscaceae > Viscum > Viscum album. The sequence continues at coordinate 1,512,190,250 of OY728119.1, forward strand.
GGGGTTTGGTTGTAATTATTTAATTATCCATCCATATTGGTTTGTGAATGGTAAACTTGAGGGAGTTTCCAGTAAAATTTGTGAAATGATCCTGAAATAAGAGAGGTTATTCTTGTAGAATTATGAATAGATGATAGGTCGACCATCAATATTTACCTCCCAAACTAGAAGAGAATGATTTCCTATATGGTGATGATGATTATTAAGAAGACCCCATCCCTACATATGGGTAGTATTCAAGGATTATATTATAATTTTTTCATCCTATTATTGAGGATATAAATCTTCTAATCAAGGATTTTATGACTCTTGATATGGATTTTGACATATAAATTACCCCATCCCAATTAGATAGGTATAATCTAGAACCACCATTGATTTCCCCAGGACCCTTTCAGAGGATCATGAACCTAGTGATGGAGATTGAGATAAAAAGTTTCCTAGCCTAATGGGATGGGGTTTGTTTGCAGTTTATTCTAACATGTCCTAGGTCCTCTCAGAGATTCATGATCTAAGGGATGCATGTAGTGGTAGATATTCCCCTAGACCAGATGACTAGGTTCACCTCAGGATGGCTACTATGGAAGCCTCTATTATAACCTATTTGATACAACATAGTTATTATCATGTAGGATATGGGTGAAATGGAAGCTCACGATGGGATTCATTCTTTAGGGGGTGTTATTTTGTTGATTAAAACTTCAGCTTCCATGTCTACAATTTTTTCCCATTTATTTACGGGGCCCATTAAATAACCGTTCACCTATCCACATCTTCTATTCGTGATGTCTCAACACTTTTGAAGTAGGGTAATTTCGTTTTAGTGACCAGCTAGATTGTGTGATACTACTGGTTTCATTAGAGACTATTACATTAGAGGACATAGTATATAGGATGTTTTGGTGTTTTGTGGGTTCAGTAAATTGTAATGCTCTATACCATACCCATACCCAAATAAAGATGCATGAAGGGGATTCATTGATCAGTTTCTGAATAGTTGTGATGAAATGGTGGAAAGCGTGTTTTAGATTTGTGATGTGATTTTCCATTTTTGGGTCTCGGTCTGTGGAGATAGTGACCAAGTCTAACTGAAAATAGATTATCTTAATGAATTGATGGTGATCCTAATATCCTACATTTATTATATGGGATATCATATTCAAAAGTGGAATATGTCTAGGATAATGTGGGGAGGTTTTTTCTAGCTAACTCTCTCTATGTGTCAATGATGTCCTCCTCGCCACCAGTCTTACATGCCTCCATCTTGTCAAACCACAGAAGAAACTTATTGGGGTCACCTACTGACCGAAGTGGATTATTGCTAGAAGTTGATGGGTAACAATATATGGTTGACCCCGATATTTTGAGAACCTCTCTATATGAAGGTGTCTGATTTTCTTCACCTCTATATATAGAGGTGTTTGTGAAAGGGGTGGATTTTCTTATCTGCAAGATATATCACCGTGGAAAGGTTAAACATGAAGAATGTCCGAATTAGAGTCCTTATGATCCACCTCCACACTACCAAAAGGAATAATATCATGATAATGATCATCATTTACTTTGGTTGAAGAGTTTATGGGACCTTGGGGTGTGGATAATGTAACTCAAAAAACCTTATTGTCACTAAAATTGAGAAAATTAGGGATATGAGCTCCCTTCTTCATTATGGAAAGAATATGCTAACCAGCCTTTTGGAATTGTGCAGGGATATGAGCAAGTTATTTGAAAGATGATAGAATATATTGATAATCAAATGATGATATGGGAATATGAGACCAATGAAGATAATATGTTGGAATATTCTTATGAGAGTCTTCATTATTGGAAGGAATATGATCCTTCCCCCATGCATGTTCCACTCCCATATGGTGATACTTGGTCAAAATTGGGATATGATCCCAATCCCTAGCCTTTATAATATTCCATTGGTCTTTCTTGATAGTGATATGAGCTTTTCCCAAGGCATGTGACTCGCTCACTTGGTGATCCCCAGTTGGAGAAGGAATATAACAGTAGTACGAATATGCATTCCCCACTAGAATATGCCAACATACCTCTGGAATGGGATAACGGATATGTGCCCCCACTTTTATAGCTTTAGAAGGATATTGGTGTACTCATTAATTAGTGGAATTGGGGATGTGAGAAAAACTTTAATTATCTATGAGAATATTCCTTATAGATTCACTGATAGGAATATGATCTTATCATAAGGCATGTACCACTCTCATTTGGTGAGCCTTAGTTAAAATGGGGATATGATCCCGATTCAAAGCCTTTGGAGTATCTCATCTGTGTTTTTTAATAGGAATATGAACATGTGCCAAGTCGTGTGCTACTATCACTTGGTTAACCCCAAACAGAATTAATATATTAACTTGATCCTATGAAATTGTTATACTACACAGGTCTTTTTTTATAAGAATTTTCCCATATCCTGAGCAATATTACTCTCACACATTATGTGCCCTGGTTGGAATGGAAATATGAGCCTAATTTGATGTAATGTCCTTTACTAGATTATTCCAGTAATCCTCCTGGATGGGATCATGAATGTGTGATTTCTCTAGAGAAATAACTTGTTCATAATGATTAGAGTGTTGTGTTACCCTATCTATAGGGATAGGAATATTTTAATTCCCTAATATTTGTACATGGTTTGGTATATATTGGTGGAGTTGTTCATCTTTTTCATACATGTAATGGAATTTTACCAAAGTGTGTGTAGAAATATTAGACTGCACATTTTCTATTGCTACTATATACTTGATATATCTTCAATTTAAGTGGGGATATGAGTTAAATTATATCATTCTTGTACCACTAGAATATATCAATGGACTTTGTGCATAGGGGTAGGGTTAAGCTTCACCCTCATTATTTCTACAAGAATATTCCCACAGACTTCTTTCGAGTGAGAAGGAATATGCTCATGATTATTGGTTACTACTAGAATATGCTATAAGACATTGACAATGGGATTGGGGATATAATTCCACTCGTGATTATCCATATCCTTCCATTCCCGATGTTTCTTCCTTTTTTTGACTGAAAATTAAATTTTTTATTAGAAAAAACTTTTAAAGAAAATTGAGAAACCAAATAAGTTCAACCAAGAAGGAATCCCAAAAAAGATATCACAAATTTATTGAAACATAACTTAATCGTATTAGAAGTTTCCTCCCTAAAAAGTTTCCAGGAGATAGAGTGCACCTATGGATCCAGCTCATCGAGGATTAAGGGAACCAATGGGATGGTTATGGTGATGGAGGTTGAAAGGAGATCTCCTCGGGATCCCCTGAACTAGAAGGTATCTTTATTTTCCCCTTAGTCTATATTTATCAGATACTGATGGTGGTGATTATCACACTCTGACTATAAGCTCCCTAAGTGGTTGGTGGTGGTGACGAGTACCACTGGAATTACCACATATTTCTTTGGATGATGTAGATTTATTGGTTTCAGTAATTGGATAACTCACAAGAAGTCTAAATGGTTAGGATCTTTCCATGTTAATGGTATTCCTGGACCATTGGATTCACCACCGTACACTGAAGGTATCGGGAGGGGTAAGTCATTCTGAGGCCAATAGGGTTTGTATTTGCAGCTAGTTTTCTAGAATGGTCCATGGGTGAAGATATTATCTCAGGTCTAGTGTTTTTTTCAAGAGTAATATCTATAGTCAAGAAGAAAATAAGGGAAAAGGTCACCAATTAGTGTATCATCTTAAGAATGATATTTTTTTCAATCAAAAATGAAAGGTCAACACTATTTTATGTTATTATTCATGAATTGATAATTCTTCTCATGTAGACTTTTCAAGGTGAGGATGGACTTATTTCATGATAACCCTAGGTACATAGGATCAACCATAGGATTTATGTTAGGTTTGATAGTTTTATTTGTGTAAGATGTGAAAAAATTTCATTGGTTCATGATAAACCGGTTATTCTATTATTTCAGATATTTTCATTGGGTTCACCATTTTTTCATTAGGAAAGATATAAATGAGGTGAATTTGGTTCATCCTGATGATTGATTGTGGGGGTCCAATGTCTTTCACAACCATTTATATCATGTTCACCATTATTATTCTTAACAAAAACTCTTGATGGTTCTGAAATCCTTAACTGGGTATATACCTTTTTTCCAAGGGTAGGTGGTTTGTTAGAGTTTCAGAACAAATGGCATATAGGAACTCACATTGGTTGAGAGGATGTGAGTTTGGTTTCATCACACCATTTAGGGGAGGAATTGATTCCTACTCCTAAAATCTCTTATATATTTATGATATAATCATGAATCTCTTTTTAATCCTGATGTGGGACCAGTTACCCTAATGAAAGTATCATAGGTTAAATCCTTTTATAAGTGGAGTGTAATATTTTAGTGGTTTGATATGTATTTATCTATGGTTATTCATCCATTTCTCAATAAGGGGTGGCTGCTTATATTTTGAATCCGTATAACTAGGAACTTTGTGGTGTACTATAATCAATGTAGGGGATTTATATGTTGGGTATGGGATTCAAACCCTATGAGGTTTCCTACATATCAAGTTTATAATAGGAATCAAAAACTACATAGTTCATTAAACCCATGAATTTTAAATTCATGCATAAAATACATATATGGGGAAATTATGAAATGGGTATTGAGATCAAGACTCGGGGAGGCATCCTAAGTATCCTAGTTGTGTCATGAATTAGAGTCACTGTAGTTCAATCATGCCTCTAGGAGTATCCCCAAGGTTGACTCCATTATATAGATACAATAATTTCATGAAACTTATTAGGGAATAAACACTAAGGATTCCCCCAACTAGTGGATATTTATGATGACAATTATATAACCATTATAAATCTCTAAGATCACGTGATCCATGATCTATGTGAGAAACATGGGTTGTGTGTAATGAGTCTCATTGTATATAGATGTAGTATATGTGTGCTAGGAAATCCCTATAGATGTATAATATAGATCTCAGACCTTAATAAGTAACATATCCTAGATATAGAAGGAGTTAGATTTATCATAGTTTATTTGACTTCTCAGTCCACTTATGGATGAGGAAGAATAACCATCCCAAGGGATATATTGGGTTGAAATGGTTGGAATATCATATACATTGGGGGACTTACACTAAAGTGTATGTCCATTTCGGATCAAGCCTTTGGGATGCATTTTATTTATCCTGGTTATTTCATGAATAATAGTTCTCAAAGTTTAATTGGATTGGGGGATTATAAAATGAGGTTTCCCTAATAAGTATGAAATCATATCCTACCACTAATCAAGGAACACACATGGGTTTCCATGCATGGACACTTATCAAGGAATAAATGATAAGGATTCCTTGATATATTGGTAGTCATATTGTGCCCCTGACTGGTGATTACACACTAGGGTTTCCCCATATGTACACTGATTGGGGCTTACACATTGAGGTTACCCCTAATATGGAAGCATTCATATCATGTGAATGATCAGGGATTACACATTAGGGTCACCTTGATATTGATCCTGTCATATTATGCCACTAATTGGGCCTTACAAACTGGGGTTTCCCTATATTAACAATAATCATGGAATACACACTGAGGGTACACTGATATGGAGGCAGGGAAAGGTTATCATGTTCTGGGATGCATGCTTGACCTGGCCTGATTGTCTCCTCAGCAAGCATGATTGTATGTCTGACATGACCTGATAGCCTTTCTAACATGTCATAGAATGTCTGTATATGTCTAGTTTTATTGAAAAAAAAAATGAAAGGCAATATCATGATCCAGTATACTCATTTTAAGTATGTATCATAATCTAAATTTAATTTATAAAGTCTATCGCATGATCAAGGCTGACTTTTCCAGAGGGCATTGTAAGACCTAGATGACTTGTCCAGGATGCCATTACAGGATCCGAGATGACATTTATGGAGGGTGTATCATTATTTGACTTACATTTCTACTATAGATCACGCATTATGGATAATTATCCCTAATGACATTGTGAAACCCACCTGAAATGCTTGGAGGGTGTCACGTGATCGGGATGGTAAGTCTGAAGGGCTTCGCGAGGCATAGATTATAGAAATTGGTGTCATCGCATAATTTGGGTGACCAATATATGGAAATTTAATGATTTGGATGGTGATCTAAGAGGTCTTCATGGGACTCAGGTAGCATGCCTGAGGGGAACCGTGTGACTTTTTATGACATGTCTATGGGACATCGCATGATCCAAATAGAATCTCAAGGGAGCATTAAGTAATTTAAGTGAAATATCTCAGTGTCTTCACATGATTTGGATGAGTCATGTTAATAAAATGAAGATCAAGATATATATTCTTCATGTAAGTCTTCCTTCTTTTAGACTTTATTCTATATTTTATTTCATATGTGCCTTAAATTTGTCATGTGTTAGCTTGTTAAGGTTTCACGTGATTTCGTAAATATGTGGGTCATCTTTCATAAAGACCTATATGCAATACTAAAATTCCTTCATGTGATCTTGATTTTTCATTCGATGTACCTACACATTCTTGGGGTCCCCTCAGGTTGTTCCCCAAACATTACCTGGTGGAAAACACTTGCGCTCACGATATTAGACACTCTAAGAAATCCTCTCTGATGCTTGGATACATTGATGAATATTTGTTTGTGTTTTTTTATACTGAGGGGGAGGATTTTATTATCCTTTCCACCATAGTTATACACCTGTTTATGTGTCATTTATCTCACGGTTTTGGTATGGAGTTAGTGGAGATATTTTATGTTATGTTCTTCACATGATCTCGCCACTGGTAATTCAGGTGGTGTTGTATGATGATCAATGAATCAAAGAATGTTCCATCAGTGCCCCATTTATTGGAATTTGTATAATAAATTGGAGTTTTCCTAACCATAAAAACATGTTGAGGGACATCCATAATGTAATTTTGACATGTATAAGGGCCTTCTCAAGATTAGGATTCATGTCGAATGGATCTCACATGATTTGAGATTATTTCTACGAGATATTCCGTAATACAAATGTTTCTTTGTTAGTGGACCTTCATGTGATCAAGCTGGCATGCCAAGGGCTCCTGTGAGATCATGCTGAATTATCGAGGGGGGAATCATGTTGATCAATGATGATCACCCAGGGTGTATATCTTTGTTTGGATAAAATTACCATATCTCCCCCTCATAAGAGGCATCTATTATCTCTCATTTTATTTCAATATTTATTTCACTAAGGATAAGGGTGTTAAAACTTTTTTGAGTGTTATTAAAGATTATCATCCACCTCTTTCATGATGCATCGCAAAACCAATTAAGGTTATAGTGGTGATGCATAAGCATTCCAATGTACAACCCTTCTTTTTCTTTATGAATCCTAAGGAGGGGTGTAAGACCAAGTGGACATGTCTAAATCCCTTTTTATGATGAGGCTGACATACCAGCGGGATCTTGTGTGGTGTATTGTGAACTTCATGGGTGTTTTTCATGAGGATCTATGACCGTGAAAGTCTTACACCAATTTAATGTTATTTCATCTTATTTTTAAATTATTTTGGATGTTTTTACAGGTGTCCACCAATTTAAAAGTAAAATGAAACATAATAGATCACTTGGTAACTATTGCATGATCAATGACTGTTTTGGTAAACTTTTCATGAATAATAGTATTTTACAGGGGGATCTAAAAGACTTAAAGCATATCATATGCTAAGAATAATGCATTTGTATGACCTTATGAAATTCATGTGATCATGTGTCTTTTGGAGGCTTATATGGTCCATGCATTTTTTCTTCCTTATTCTTCCTTTACTTTTTGGAGAAAATAATACCTAAGTTTTGGGTATTTATTCCCATGTAGATTTTCTGATGCACATTTTGTAGGTGTCAACAGAGATAAATAGATTATTACTAATGTAAAGGGGACAATATTAATGACCTTGAACTGATTTTTTATTTGATGACAAAAGGGTTTATGTTATCTTTTATTGAGTTTATAGTATTATGTATTTTTTGAATACATTCTATAATTTGTGATTTATTTGAGGATTATAGGGATTGTTAGTTTTTGGAAAGTCTGTATGTTTTAATTGAGGTTTAATGGTAAATTAAGTCATTATTATGTTTTTATGATTATATAATAAAGGAATTCAATTTTTTTATGTGAGGTTTAGAACTACCATATTTTCTTGGAGGATTAATGTTATGTAGATTTTTGAAATTTAGTGACCTTCCTTCTAAATTTTTTGATTTTGAATTTTTTCATGCTTATTTAGGAATTATTTAAAGGTTTTATACTTATAGAATGGTTTATGTTAAACTTTGGGCATTATTAATTGAGGTTATAGTACTAATTTTCATATTAGATAACTAATTATAATCATTTTGGTTTTGGTAAATACCTAGAGATAGGAGGAATGAAATGATATTCATTAACAGGTCTTATGATCTGTTAAATTTTAATTTCAATGCATCATATATGAAAAACACATCTTGATTATTTACTTCTGAGAGTAAGAAACAATGTGGAAATTGAATAAAGGCCAAAGTAAGGATGATATTTTACTTATCATGTAGAATTAATTCAAGTAATTATATTTTTTCATTACCTTAATGTTGATTGTAATGTAATTCCGCAACTCTAAGAAAGGGATCTGAAAACATAATCAATATCCTATAATGATCATTTCAGATTAATACATGGTTGTTTTTACACCTCTTTTTTGTATGGTTTTAAGGTAGTTAAATTTCTCATTATCAATCACTTTCATTGGATCAATGTTATCTGAATATATCCATCATTATTCAAATATAATGTTTTTCTTACATGTTTATATCTTCACCTCACACTAGTAATCCCCTACTTTGAAAACCATTTTTGTGTTATCCTTGATGAACTTTTTATTTTCCTTTCCCTCAAATTGAAGAGGATATTTTATTAGTAATTTTAACTATATGGTGAGAATTTTCAAATATAAAACCCTTGATTGTTTATTCGAAGATAAAATAAGGGCACAAAATTAATTAAAGGTGGGTTAAATGTAACTCCAATGTATTTTGTTTACAACAATATGTTCTACAGAGTATAAAACCTGAATGAACGAGATTTAAAGAACCATGAAGTATTATTATCTTAGGACAATCATAACATATATGATTGAATTGGGAGGTATGAATAGGTTTAACCATATTTTTAAATTTATATAAAGTAACTAATAAATACAAATTTATTGAATATTTCTTAGGAAATGAACACTCTATTATTAATGAAGCCATTTTTTCATAAAAATAAATTTTATTAAAAAATGATTTTATTATTTTTAGATATAAAATAACACAAATAACATATACCAGTTTTTGAAAAAAAATGAAAAAATGAAATTCATTTTGGAAAGAAAATTTTCAAACATAACTTGAAGTGAAATTTTGAGAAATTTTTTAAATATTTTATTTTCTATCAATTGTTAAAAATGATTAATTTTATAGAAAACTATATTTATTATTCCATAATTTTAAATTTTTCTTTTTTATTTTTAAATATTATAAATGTAAAATTAATTATCTTAAAATGTGAATAATAAAATTGTGGTTACTGGAATCCATTTTTTGTTTGATTTTATTGTAATTTTTTTATAATTAACAAGGCATTTGTTTATGAATAGAATTTTTTCATTGTAATTTTTTCTTTTATCTTAAAAAATTAATAAAAAATATAGAAATTGATCATGAAAAATTAAATCCCTATTTTGAATATTAAATTTAAACTTTTTAAAATATGACCTTTTTAATTTTTTTTTTCATTGTAAATAGTGATAGTGTTAAATATTTTTCACATCGGTAAGGGTAAACAGGGTAAAATCATGTTTAAACATTACAGTAAGGCTTTTAAATTTCTCTAAAATTATACTTTACCATATTTGATATGTTTATATTGACGGTATACATCCATTAATTAATTATATGGTCAATTTGTTCCATATTTCATTAACTATTACGTTTATATTAATTAAATAAAAGAATAAATACAAAATGTCACTCTCATAACATTAATTTCTATAAAAATTTACATAATTATAAAAATATAATAAGTTTGGTTATAAATATATATTTTAAATATAGGTTATTTTTTATCATATTAATTTATTTATAATTTTTAGTAATTGATTAATTACTTTACATGATTATGCAATGCTGACAAAATTTTATTCTATTAATAGAATAATAAAATAAAAGAATTTAAAAAGATAAAATTTATTATAATATTATGAATGATTGTAGGATTTTAATTTTTTATATTAATATAAACTTATGATTTTTTTTTGAAATTATTATAAACGAATTACATTAATATCTTCTTTCCATTATTGGGAAATTAAATAAATACTTTAAAAATGAAAAGAATATTATTTTACAAATATAATATTTTATTGAAATATTTAAAATCATAAAAAAATTGAAATAATAAATGGTGGATAATAAAAGGAAGAAAATTTCATATGTTGACTATTTATGAAGAAATTTTTACCTTATCTATGAAATATTAACCCTTTAGTATTGAAAAAATCATTACTATGGTTATGGAAAAAATTTGTTAAAAATGGATTAATAAAATAGAGAAGGTTTAAAATGAAACAAATACCAATATAAATTTCCTTATTTGATTATATTTCATCCTTATATTCCTTTTATTTTAATATATAACCATTTCAAATCATTTTTCTTGAGAATGACATGATGACGTTTTAATATTTTTTTAATTCCAAAAAAGTGCCCATCCCCACACATTTTAAAGGGAAAATATTCTCTTATTTACCTCATAAAATTTAAAACATCTATATCAGCCAATACGTACCAAAATACCTTATTATAATCCTTCACAGCACCCTAGTTATTCAATTATTTCTAAAATACCATCCCTTCATGGATTAATGTTTAATTACAAAGTGGGTTCTCAATGATGAGGTATAACTCTTAACATATACTTTTTAATTTTATTTCATATTCATCCTATTATATTAAATATAATTAATTTTCTAATGATGTATCAACCATTATCCACCTTCGTTATATCCAACGGAAAGGGAAAACATAGCTCGTGTGAACTTACAGCTTGCAATCTCCATATGGTGGTGTAAATCATTTTTCATCACCATATTACATTTATTGTTATAATTACAAGTTTAATAAATTTATATTTTACTTATTATCTCAGTATAAATTTTAATTGTTAATTTTTTATTTACATTCATTTGTTTTTTCTATCAAATAATAGAAACATGGTTCCTGTGTACGTAGGGCATATGATCTACATCAATAATGTAACTCAATTTTTATATATTTCATTACTGGTTGAATCTAAATATGTATATTGTGAATATATTATATATTAATATCTTGGTTAACATGCTAGATATTATGGAACAATGTTCATTAAATAATGAATGAGTCTGCAAAACCAAAACATGCCTGAAAAATGAAGAAGTTATTATCTAAAATAATGATTTTAATAATTAATTACTAACAAATAGGGGATAATATGTTATATTAAAATAATATATGGTATGTTATATATGTTTATGTATATATAATATAGATATAATAAATAGATATTTAATATTCAGTAGTTTATAATGAATGCAATGAAATATAATACACGAGGTAAGGGTTTATCATCTCAAACTGTCTTCTTTGGGACATATGTAATGTTATTGCTCAAATATTCTATTATAAGGTGTATAAATAGACCCATTGAAATGTTATATAGTTAATATCTTATTTTCCTAATTTTTATTATTTTATTTTATTTTATTCTTCCATAGTTCTTATGATTCAAAATTTATCAAAGTGGTAATCGTTTATGTTACTATATTATTATCTATTCATATTTTTATGAATAAATGACCAATGATGAAATTTCATGATATAACACTCAATAATATCATCAAAATTATTATCCTCTGGTTATTTTTAGATATAACATGGTTTTCTATCATTTTCCTCACATTATGTACACAACATACTGAAAGTTCATATTTAAATAAAATCAACATTATTTATCTCTTTGATTGAATGTTATTTTTAATCCATATCCTTGTTTTATAAATATCTCATCATGAATATTTTTAATATTATCTAAAAAATTTAGATTAATTGTAAAAAAAATTAAAAAATTTCAAAAATGGTTTAATAATAATTATCTTTTAATTTTTTGAATGAGGTATTGTTGACTTATTACTAAAAATGTGAATATAATCTTCATTTTTTATATACATGGCATGAACATAATTTATAACCATCATAACTGATTAATGAATTTAATCTTCTATTACATGATTCCATGGATCATATCAAATAAAACTTTTCCCTTATTATTTGGGAAATTTTTTAATTTTTTAATTTTTTATTTCAATGTGACAAGAGTATTTTCTTCAATATATGTTATAAGTGATATTTTAAAAGAATTTTCAACTATGATGACATCCTTAAATGTTACACATTATTTACTATTAATACTATGCAATGTAACAATCCAATTAAATTATTTATATGGTCTATGATGACAATGATTTAAGGATGATTCAATGAATCCTATTTTATTCGCATAGGTTAATTAATTTATAAATATCAATTATTTGTAATGGGTTATAATATGATTAAATGATGAAATTTTTATTGAACTAATTTCATTTTCACATTTAATGATATTATTAATATTCTATGATCTTATGGAATATATATGTATGATTTTCATTAAGTTATGTGTTTCTTAAATGTTATATATCCCTCAAATTCATATAGAAATTATGGTTATCAAATGAGATGTACTAGACTATAATGGAGTGTGAACCAAGTTACATAAGGTACTCCTTCCACTATGATAGTATTAGGAGTGAACCTTTACTAATATAATGGAATGGAGAGTGAACCCATTACACATTGATAGTCTTAGCAGTGAACCTTGACTATTAAGGGAAGATTTTTCTTTTTGTTTGTGTATAACACAAATCAAGGACTTATTCCTATGTTATTAACTTATTGATCATGTTCCTTGATTCCACTTTTATTAATGTATTAATAACTTCCATTAATTATACCATGACCCAATATTGTGATCTATGATAATAATGGTATGGTTTTCAAAATTTAAGCTCATGCTTTCATACAATTATAATCCTATTATTCTAAGTGATCATTGACATATTCCTTGTTTACACTTACGAGGAATATATGCTCACCCACTCTTATGTTTTCATTCCATAGGATATGAAGTAAGTATCTATTTATGATATATATAAGAATAGGGGAAATTTTGAAGAACTAAGTGTGAGGTGATGTAGTAGTTATTTTCAAACATTATTTATATATCCATGTTTCCAAGGAACTAAACCTATATGATTTTGTCATAGATCGATATTCTATTTAATAAAAATTAATATAATAAGATTTAATAGTTTTTTTAAAAAATTTAATTGTCATTTTAGGTTTTGTTATCAAACTTAGGTACAATGAAAAATAAAAAAGGGACCATACAACCATTTACCATACATACATAGTACTGGTATAACATCACTTAGGATTTTTTTCATGGGTCTTATAAAGTCATCCGAATGGAATAATTTTATATGGATTGTATTGGAAATATAATAATTACATATCATTTAATTTCCATCTGAGAGGAATACTCACTAAATCAACATTTAATGATATAAATTCTAGAATTGGTGAGGTTATATGAAACACCACTATAGATTTTATCTGATCGAGATCCAAGGATAATCATATTTTTTTTGGTAAAATTCATTAATATACATTAAACACATATATGATCATCATTATGGATTTTCACTGCTAGACTGAGGCACAATATAAATAAATATCAAGTTTCTTGATTATATATTGATATCATGATATATGGAAATTTTTTATTCCTAGTAATAATATAATACATTGTTTTAGTTATCATACAAAATCAGTTTCCACTATAGAGTCTTAATGGACCCATATAATTCACTCTATGGGAAGATATATAAAACACTTACTCACTAGGATGAATTAGGTCACTAAATGTTTCATAGATTTGAGAGAGTGGATAAAATTGAAAAATTGTAAAAGAAAATTCAATTTAAAATCTATGTATCATAGACTCTATAGAATAGTTATGGGGATAACTATTGATCATACTTGTAATTAAATGTTATAGATATAGTGTTCCTCCATATATCTCAAGGTTAGACAGTCATGAGATTTGGGATGATGTGGATGTTCAGTCTAAGATACATTGTCCCCAATAAGAATCATGATAATATTATAATAGTTTCATGTCAAAAAACACTCCCACCAATCATAACCTACGTACGCGATTCTTTCCATGTATCCCTACTGAAGAAGGATATACCATATCCTTAACATGTATAAAATTTGGAGGTGGAAGATCTCAAAAATGATCTCTCTTATCAGGAGAAACATGAAAAGTTCATGGACCATGGATACACAGTTCTATGTCACAATATAATAGACATTTTAAATTTATATTGGGAAACCATATGCATGAAGATAAAACTTGGGAACCTAAATAAATAATGAAACCAAAGTCCCATCATTTTTTTTCACCTTAGTATATGAAATGAAATTTCAGAAGATAAATTTCATAGTTGGGGAATAATATTACAACAAAATATTTTAGTGAATATTTTCCCATAATAAATATAGTGTTGAGTAGTGGGAGTTGCAGACAACAGTAAAAAAAAATGAAAAATGTAATACTTTAATGAAGTTAAATTATTAAATATGAAAGTTGTAGATACTAAACAAGCGAGAATAGAAAGAAATATATAAATTTATAATTCTTAAATTTACAATACCTTTAGAATTTAGATTATTAAAAAATTAATATAATTTTAGATTTAGTATGTCAACATTATCTTGTGATGTATTTTTAAAAAAAAATACTAAATTTCTAGTCTAATAGTGAGAATCATGTTTAAAAAAAGATTATCTCTATTAAAAATAAGTTTAAAAACAATTTTTTCAATAAAAATATATATTAATAATGTACAATAATTAATTTAAATATACAATTATGAATAACTGAAAAAAAATGATTAATTTTTTTGGCTAATTATGTAGTGGTTCACTGAGTAACATATTTTATGTTCTTACATAAAAAATTAATTTTTTCTAATTATAAAAATATAATATAAAAAATGGATTCTTTATTGGATATCAACATTAAACTAATATAAAATAAGGAAAATTTAAATTTTAGGTAGAAAAAATATATTACAATTATTAATGTTTATTACTATGATAATATTAAATCATTTTTTCTTTAATATATGTTTTATTAAAACTATGTAATTTTTATCTAATAAAATAAGTTAATTTCTTCTCAGTCATTATTTTATTAACTTTTTAAACTAAAATATAAATATATTAATACACATTCATTTTGTAATCAATAAACAATATTATTATGAACACTTAATAGTGAAAACATGTGTTTTGTACATATGTTGTTGTTTCTATGTAATAAGTAAATTAATATAAAAGTTAATGTTATCTTAAATAAAAATAGAATGATACTAAAATGAGAATAGATTTATTTTTAGAATAAGCATTGTTTATTAAATTTATTATTTTATATTCTATTTTAAGAATATTTTACTTTTGTAATAAAAATTACCTTAGTAAAAAAATGGTAAAATTTAAAATATAAGAGTAAATGACTTGAAATATGTTCATAACAAGTGTGGAAACTCTTGATTAAGGATTACTATATCAATTTTTACCCCAAAATTAAATTATTTATCACTTTTCAAAAAATTCACTATTGAATAGTTTCATTCCATTAGTGAATAATAATGGGTATTCAAAAAACTTCTCGTTCTGAACTTATAAAAGGGTCACTCTTCAAAAACATCATACTGCATCTATACCATTGAATTTAGTTCTTAAATTGTTCCATTGGTTTACTTAAATTACCTTATCCCACTTACCATGGCATCAATTCACCAATAATGTAAATGATGTATCTTGTTCTATGGGGATTTAAAAGAGAAATCTCTTTCTCTTAACGCATGTATTATCTCATTCTAAATATGTTCTTTATAATCAACCTCTTAAAAACCTTTTCTAGCCACACCAATATAATTAAACTAGTATAATTAATATAACATTATATAATTATATTATACTAATGATGTAAAACTTCCAATATTTTATTATATAGTTCTCTATAAATTAAATTGACTTCTTTGATAGCTTCATTTACACACAACCTTGAAATTAAATGAATAATTATATTTTATTAAAAATTTATTATTTGATGTCAAAATTATCAACTAGGAGTTGGATTTTTGGGTATTAATTGGTATGACTAAATTATGATTAATTTATGGTTTACAAAATTATAAAATGAATTTAATGGTTATCAATTTTTTAGAAATGGAAATAAATATCATTTGAAAGTAAACGGGTTGTTTCCCTAAAAAATATTATTTTCCATGTAATGTGTTTTATTATTAATAAATTAAATTAATCATTATTTTTTAATTATAGTAATGATATTTATATATATCATATTTAATAAAAAAATTACATTCATCTATAATTTTTTCTAACAATAGGATTATAATAAATTAAATTTTATGCTAAAAATGTCTTTTTCTAAAAAATAAATTCATCACATTTTGGGAACATAAATTAAAATGAGTTTACACAAATTATTATAATTTAATCATGAATAATTTATTCAATATTTTTAATTAAGAGATTAAATTTTTTTAAATAGATCACTTTAATTTTTTTCATTATTAATTGTAATCTTGGTAAAAAAATTTACACTTCGATAAGGGTAAAAAAAGCTAAAATATGGTTATAACATTAGGATAAGGATTTAAAATTTCAATAATTCATTAATTTATCATATTTTATACAATAAATTTCTATCCTTGTCTCAAATATATGGCTACTTTTTGGCATTTTAGTGGAGTATAACATTTATAATATTTTATGAAAGTAATAAATTCAAAATGCCACACTCTTAACATTAAAATCTCAAAAAAATTATAAAAGCATAAAAAGGTGAAAATATAAATTATAAATGATTATTTTAAATATAAATACATATTTTTATCATTGAAATCTATTTTTAATTTTTAGTGATTGAATAAATATTGAGAATTCTTATACAATGTTGTCACAATATCTAATCAATTAATAGAAAAATAAAATAAATTATTTTAAAAATATTATAAGTAAGATAATTTTGATAAAATATTATGATCCAAAAATTTTAAACCTAAACATATCTTATTATAAATTTTTTAATTTTTTAGATACAAATTCATTTTTTGTTCTGATTTTTTCAAAGTGAATATAAAGGAATAGTTCCAAACATGAAATTAAATATATTTTATAATAAATAATAAATTGTTAAATGATATAAAATTAATGAAAAATACTATATTAAAACATTTTAATAAAATATGGATTAAAATATCATCCATAGTCCATATATGGGACACTTTTATTTCTATGGTATCATTGATGAACTATAATTAATAAAAAAACATTAAAATACTCGTAATTGACAAAAGGGTTAATGGTTGGTAAAAACAAAGAGATAATGGTGAAAAATAACTAAAACATCTATAAATTTATTTGAATGATCATGTTTTTTATCTTAATCATCATATCATTGAAATTTATTAATTTGAATTCATATATGTTGAAAAAATATATAAATTTAATAATTTATGTAATTTCAAGAGTGCCTCTCCCCTCACTTATAAAAGGGAATATTTTCTCCTCTTATACTTATAGAATTTTAGCCTTATATCTCAAAAAAAATATATTATTTAATACCTTAATATAGTCCTTTAACACATCTAAATAATTATTTTCTTGAAAAAAGATCATCCCTTCAAGGCTGGATATGTAATGTTGAAGAAGATTCTCAAAGAAGATGTATAATTTTTAACTGAGCATTTTCAAATATGTTTCTTATTCTAACTCTTATAAATCCATTGTATTCATTATAAAAGTAAAAAAATTAGTATCTTAAAAATTCTGAATTTTTTGTTATGTTAATGGAATAACCATTATCACCCTTATTTGCATTCTTTTGAAAAAAATGAAAACATCACTCATTTGTTCATGTGAACTACAACCTCCATGACGTGATGTGATTCATTTTTCATATAAGTATTACATGGATTTTTATAAGGACATATTTAATTAAAATATATCATAATTTTTATTTAATGATTTTTTTAATAATTAATTATTATTTTCATTTATTTATTTCTATCGGTCATAAAGTAAAAACTACATTCATGCATACATAAAGCTGACTATTTCCATGAATAGTGTAATTTATCTTTCTATATATATAATTTGTATATGAATATATATTATATTTAATACATGATTAAAAATATATTTTCTATGTAACTATGATTCATATTCAATTATTAGAACTCCTAATCTGAAATCCTCCTGGAAAAAATAGTTACTTTCTTGAAATGATGTTTTTGTAAGTAATTTTTAATAAATGGGTGTTGAAATGTTATCATTGGATCATATATTATATTATATGTATGAGAAAGACTCTAGTATAGATTTATAATACTTATAAATTTTTTATACATGATAATAAATCTCTTTTGAATAATTTCAAACTTGAGGTAAATGTTTTATGTTAATATATTATTATTTGATGGGATTGATTATGATTAAGTTTATTGATGATGAAATTTCATGATATACCTATCAATAATCCCATAAATTTAATTATCCCTTATTTATTTGTATATTTTATATTTTTCCTTTCATGTTCCTATATTTATAATCCCAAGAAATAGAAAGAATATTTATAAGTAAAACTGACTGTGTTTTACTATTCGACCAGGAGTATTTTTCTTCTTTCCCTAAGATTTCTAAAAATATCTTCAATTTTTTTTAATATTATAAAATTAATTTTTAATATAATTTTCATAAATGTATTAATAGTCTTAATTTTTTTAAAGGAATATTCCTGTAATTTTTTGGAATGAGGTGATTTTGACTTTTTACCAAAACTGTGAAAAGACTCTTTTAATATACAAGACATGAACTAAATTTCCCACTAGCATGATCTCTTAACATATAAAATATTAATATAAAATATTACAAATTTATTTCCAATTAAAAAAAATCGTTTAATATTTGGGAAATTTTTTCGTTTTAATTAATTAATTTCAAAGTGAAAAGTGCATTTTCCTCAAGAAATATTCCATGTGTTCTCATAAATCCATTTTCATCTATGATGGAATCCATTGATATTAGTTATGATATATTGTGGATTAGATCCAAATTCTCCACCATTATTCTTTCTATATATTTTTTATGAATATAATAATGAGATGTTAATGAACATGTTTATTTCCAATTGTTATGATATAATTAATTAGTGAAATGGTTATGAATCTTTTTTTCTTTACATGAGTTATTTTATTTGATGAATGATTTGGGAACTGATAGAATAAATATAAATTATTTATTATTATGTGATGGGTGTAAAAGAAATATATATCACTCTAATTCATTGGTTTATGATGTATACCTCATGTAACATCTTGGACTCGAATGACACTCAATAATTCCCCGACCCCAATTTTCCACATGGACTCAAGTGCATATCCCCAAACACCAGAGGTTGCTGAATAGCTGTAAGGGCCTAGGTGTGTCGTTGGGGAGACTATTCACTCATTTCCATAGTGTAACATAATATAATATCACTAACATGGACATAGAATAAGCAACATAATAACTAGACAATAAGTAAACGTTGGAATACTGATATACATAAACAATGCTAGAAGTCATCTCATAAAAATGATGTTACAAGTCATATATCTCCAATAAAGCATCTAGAATAGGTAAAAACTTGTACAATAAAATACATGTATCAAATATAAAAAAAGTCCAAAATGTTTCTAGCTAGCATCGTAAGCCTTAGATAGGTCCCATGCTCCCCTACTTCCCAATATAAATCAAGAGCCTATAGTAAGGTGCTTTCCCTTATCAACATATGCAATCATATCATCTGTCTGGGTATGCAAATGAAACCCAAATAGAGTGTGAAATATAATCCTAGTAGGAAACCACCCATGGTTAGTTTCCATTCAATAAGTGAATATATATTTACAACAACAGTGTGTAGACATAAATTAAAAAATTAAAGGAATTAATCAAGTGTAAAACTTCTATAAATCCCTATTTATCATTTATAATTAATAAATTTAATCAATTTCATTTATCAATTTAATATCATTTAATTAAAAATTATCTGGGCCCGACTCAATATATTCATCTCCCATATAAATGTAAGTATAGAATATTCTTATGTCATATATCTAAATGGTGTAATCCAAGACTGAATCCAAGGTTGTTCTTTGGATTGGTAGAATCATCATATATATTTTATTTCATTAATTAATTAATTTAGAACATGATCCAATGCTTTTCATTCCTATGTTGTAATCCAAGTCTCACTCTAGGTGTAATATGAACCAACAACCTATAATCCCATCCATAGAGAACAATTCAGGAACCCAGGTATCATTCTAAGTGTGGTATAACATCTCATCCACTTGAGTTTGTCCTTAGAAGTCCACTAAGGGATCCTAATTATCACTCAAAAAATATATGTTCAAATTACCTTTAATTCCATCCATTTAATTCTTATATGAATCCATTTATCACTCAAAATCTAATAGTCAGGCCCCTCATGACTCCATCCTTGGAAAACCAAGTATCACTTTATTATAGAAGTCAATAGCCAGATGTGTTCATCCATGGAATTCTCATATGAATCCATGTGTCACCCATGGATAATAATAATTTAACTAATTCAAGCTAATTGATCAATTCCATTAACAATGTAATTTATCATGTTATGGTCAAAACTAAGAACATTTCAATTCAACTCACCTCAATAGGAGACTCAAGCATTGTCCATTCTTAGAATGATTTCAATTCCAATAATCACATGAGAAAAACACTATAATAGTCCTCTCATGATTAAACATCCAATAACAATGAATAGGTTCTATTCAAATCACTTGGGCATATCAATAAAATAGAAAAACATGCTTACTCGAACCTTTACATAGCATGGTCCAAGTTCCATGGTCATCCATCCCTTCCCATTAATTAATTCAATAAGAAATTCAAAATTCAAGTTATAATTCAATTAATGATTGAATTTATAATCCAATTCATCAATTTTATTAACAATTAATTTCATACTTCACCTCCCAAATCATGGTTTAAAAGGGAACACCCTAAGGTATCCAAGTCTGAGGCCACCCATGGTGGTCCATCTATATAACCAAAACACCCAAAGGGTTAGATCCATTTAATTCAAGGTTATCAACCTATAAACAAGCATAAAAATCATCGTTAATTGAATAGGTCATTCCTAACTATTTAAGTATTCAATTTCAAATCAAGTTACTGCTCAGAAATTGGGCACGCGGTATGACGACAATATATAAACACTCGACATTTAACTAAAACTAGGATACCACCTACCATAGGTCTATAGTTTATATATCCTTCAGTATCAACTCTTGATTAAGCTTATATTGGAATAAAATTGAAGAATATATGAATAGTAATAGGTCATATTATATTTCACCTAAATAGTATGACTGGTATCTATAAGAATAGATAATGGATAAAAAGGAAACAAGATATTACCGTTTCGGATCCAACAAGATGAATGACCTTTGATTTGGAGATTAGATGAGGAATTTGTCCTAAATACTATAATATAAAGTAAAAAGGGTTTCTAAAATGAGATTTTGTTTTATAGGAGATAAGGTAGAAATACAATAGGTTTAATAAATTTAATTATAGGTAATTTTATAATTTTACCCAATTTATATAGCTCACATAGTTTACCCACACAGGTTTACTAACCATGTGCTAACTGTGAAAATATCCATTGTTAAAACTGTAGAGGTTGACACATAGTCAGGTAGAATAAATCACATGGTTTAGCCTAACTATGCAGTGTCAAACTTCTCTCTACCCAAGCCTCACACGGTTTTTTACACCATGTGGCCTTCCCTATACAATTTGAACTAACCATGTTGTAGGAATTTTTCACCCCTGGAGATGGGTTCTGGGATCTGAACCATCCCCAAACACTCCTAAGAACTCTATTAACTCAAATATAATTCATTTTAAGCCATACATAAACATTTAAACTGATATTTAATGGACATAAATGGATATGTACCTCAATGAATAATCAGGTTCTTACAAACTTCACCCCTTAGAGAAATTCTTCCACAAATTTCCCTTCCAAGGGTGGTGAATCATGATCCAAGAATAACTACAACCACTATGATCATACATCAACCTCCTGATCCTAGGTCTCATCATTCACTTATCCATGATTCCATAGAACCCATACTAAAGGGATTGATTGGCCTCGAAGAACCATCATGCTACAATAAAAAATTAATATAGTATGATCCTCAAAGGACGCATCTACCTATAACTCAACCTCCTTGAGATGAAAGGAATGAGATGTTTCTGAATAGTAATTTCAAAGCTGATAAATGTGGAAGACGTCATGCATGTCTTGGTACCTATGAGGTAACTATATTCGATAGAATATAGGCCAGACTCTCTAGAATCTCAAACGTCCCAACATACCACAATGAAAGATGACCCTATCTTCTTATCCTCCTCAGTCCCAACTATGGTGAAACACATAAGAAAACTTGATCCCTAACCTAGAACTCCATATGTTTTCAATAGTGATCGGTACATGATTTTTAAAGAGACTGCACAGTATACATATGCTTCTGAATCAACAACACTTGCTATGTGGTCTCATGAACAAGATGAGGTCCAATCATAGCTTCCTCTCCTACCTCTAACCAACATAAGGGTAATAAACATGGACTACTATAAAAATCATCATAAGGAACCATCTAAAGAGTATAATGAACTCTATTGTTGTGGGATAATTCAACAAGGTGTATATACCTCCCCAAAGAGCCCCCAAAATCTAGGACACATGCTTTTAGCATGTCCTAAAGCACCTAAATCGTGCACTCTAATTGGAAATCTATCTAGAGGTGGTATACTATGCTCAGAAGCACCTGTGTACCCAACACCCTTTGCATACCTTTCCAAAACAATGAAGTAAACTAGGCATCCCTATATGAAATGATAGTATACATGACCCTATGAATTTATAATATCTCATAGATATATAACCTTCCAAAATCATTCACACTAAATGTCTCCTTGATACCTTGGAAATGTGAAACTTTTGTGATCCTATCAACAAAAACCCATAGGCATCCTTACCTTGATATGACCTTGGTTAAACATTCAATAAATACATCATGATTTCATTCCATTTTTAGTTGGGAATGGGTTGTTGTAGTAAAATTGTGGCTAGTGGCTGGTGTTCCACCTTCACCTACTAGAAGGAGTAATATCTCATGAAAAACTAAATATGTCTCATTTTATACCCAACCACCAATACTGGCAATGAAAAACATGATACATCTTGGTAACCCAGGGTTGAACTTCCCAAGATGAAGTGTGAAAATATTTCATGATCTCTTCAAGCATATCTAAAGAGACCCATACACAACCATGTACATGTAGAATATCATCCTCGCCTATGGTCCATCAAGGAAGTGGGTCCTCACCTTCCACACTCTTCTATAGGAACAAGCCTTTCAAGTCTAATAGTTTCCTCATCCTCAATCTATCTATAAGGGTAGAGGTAATATCTAAGGATGAAAGATAAGTCTAACCCTAACTAGCATGCAACTACAAGTGTATCTCAGTGAACAAATACATAAGCTGGCACTCACTATTGGCCTGCTGAACTGCATGTATCTGTGTCCTCCTTCTCAGTGCATAGGCCATTGAATTTTCTTTACAATGCATGTAGGAAAGCTCAAATTCAAATGATTTTAGGTACTCAACCCAACTTCACTTCCTTAGATTCAGATCAGACTCTGTAAATATGTACTTGAGTATTTTGTGGTCTATGTACAACACCAAACACTTTCTAAGTATGTAATGTCTCCAATAATTAAATGCATGAACAACTGCATCTAACTCAACATTGTGTGTCAGGTAGTTCTTCTTGTGTGGCCTCAACTACCAATACCCTTACACCAAGACTCCATCACCCTACATGTACACTACTCCTAGCCTGATACTTGATGCATTTTAGTAATTAGTCTAACTTCTTCCTAGCTCTTGGAACATCAGTTTTGGCACCAAATTCAATCTCCCTTTCAATGCCTGAATGGACATCTCACAGAAATATAACTATAAAAACTTCACACCATTCTTATTCAAGCCCATAAGAGGCATTTCTATACGTGATAAGTCATGTATGAAACATCTATAGTAACCATCCATCCATAAGAAACTTTATACCTCAAGTATGTTCTTGGGATGCTCCCACTAAACCATAGCTCTCACCTTCTCTGGGTCAACTGATACTCCTGTATCTGAAATGATGAGAAATAGAAAGTGTATCTTATCCATCTAGAAGAGGCACTTTGTGAGATTATCATATAACTAATTCTCAATAATTGTATTCAAAAAAACTCAAGATGGTTTTCATGTTCATGTTGATTATGTGAATACATCAATATATTATCCATAAAACCACCACAAACGAATCAATATAAGGATGTAAAACTTAGTTAATCGGTTCCATAAAGACTATTGGAGAATTCATGAGGCCGAATGATACAACTAAATACTCATAGAGAACATAATTTATACAAATGGTTATGCGAGGTATGTTTGATGGTCTAACATACATGTGATGATAAACATATCTCAAATCAATATTTGAGATGACCCTAACTCCCCAAAGATAGTGAAAAATATTATCTATCCATGAAAGATGATACTGGTTCTTAATCATCAGCTGGTTAAATTTCTAATAATATACACATATATCTAGGGTTCCATCCACCTTTTTCACAAAAAGGACTGAAAAAACCCACTGAGAAGTACTGGGATGGATTAAACCCTTTTCCCTTAAATCCTCTAGATCCCTCTTGAGCTCTTTCAACTCCATTGTAGTCATCCTGTAAGGAGGAATGGATATCGTTTCTTGATATTGTTAATATTTTCATGTCTTATTATATACTCTCTTTACTGATTTTATATGAAATGTGCATAATTTGTGTGAAATATTAATGTTTTAATATTAAGTATAATTTTTTAGCATTTTTAGAAGTAGTCCAATTGAGTCAGTTTAATGTTTTAATAATAACTATCACTATACTGAGCCAAATTGTGTGGTTCTTGTTTTTTAGGATTCCCCTTTTAATATAAAACATTTAATTAGAAGGTACCATGAGCCAATTCTTCCATTTGAAGGGTCATATGGTCCTCACAAAAAAGCCCAAAGAATCTATGAACAAACTGGACCAGCCTTGAAGATTGATTTACTAGGCTCAATCCAGACGTCCAAAAACATTAATTCTACACCATAATTCTGGGGACAATGTAAGGAGTCTTGGGTAAAACTATCAAGGCACAAATCCAAAAACAAGGGGCCCAACATATGCTTTTAAGTTCATCCCACCATTCTGGATGAGAAATAAAATCAGTATATTATTCAGGACATATCTCATGATTTAAGAATCAAATCGAGCTGAGATTTTTTAGTGTGGAAGACGAGATATAGGCAGCCGACTTTGTTGAAGAAACCATCCAGATTTGAAGGCATATTCATATTCAAAAACCCTTTCAAATTTTGGCCATCTAAAAAGCATGGTTAGAAATGGACAGTTTAACTTTGTTTAATAAAACCTCCATAACGTTGGTTCCACTTGTCCAAATGCCTCCAAATTTTTACGGTAGTCGGAAAAATTTATTATCCACAACTTTGAAGAAGGAGATATTTAGAGATTCGGCTGTCTGAATAGCCAAATTGGCGATGCAAGTGGAGGGACAGATTGGGAATGCAAACAGTCCACTCCTTGGGCTATAAATACTCCCCCCTTCTCTCCTTGAGAAGGGTTGAAATTTCAGAAGAGAGGAGATCATATTTCCAAGACCAAAGCCTTGAAAAGTCTTGGGAGGACCTTCCATACTCAAGTTTTTACTTAAGAGACCTTTCCTCCTCTCTTTGTTTTCACTTAATTTTGTGTTCTTCGTTTTTGTAATTTTGTAAGTCTCTTTTTTGTAATTCTGTTTTAATACAAGTTACTTATTCAATATCTCTTATTCTCATCCACCTTCTGTAGTTTCATTTTAATGTTCTTAAAATAGTTTAAATTCAGTTTAATCCCCTACCCTTCTTTTGCTTCCTTATTCAATTGAAAATCCTTTTTTAATTATCATCATTGTTCGTGTGTGTGTGTTCGATCTACCACTCTTTTCTAATCCCTTTCTTTTTCTTCTATTCTTAATCTATAATCATAATTATTATAACCAGACTATTAAACACCCAAATGGCTGAGTAAATATCTCATTGGGGTGAGTCAAAATTTAGGGATGTTAAGTGATTGAGAGTATTTGCTCGATGAGTATTCGTTAATTTGACATTGTGTATGTTGGACTTAATTTGTCATGGATTAATGACATATTTTTTTTAGCATGTGGTTTCCATGGATTATTGGAACTACAAATACACTACCATAAACATGTACTGATTGAGATTAAAATCCTAATTAAGTTAAGGCTTGGATTAAAGCTTTAACACTTAGGAATTCTAATCGATGTCAACTTGTGAAGTGGGTGCTAATTCAAATGCAATATAAAGAAAAGCTCAAGGATATCACAAGCTTAACTCCCTAATAATGAACTCACCCCAAAAATTATAAATTTGTTAAATAAATTATAGTCAATCAATCATTTAAATTAATCTCTACAAAAAAAACCCCTAATCAAAATACAATCAACTAAAAACAAATGACTATTTCAAATTATCATCGCCGACGATTCGACCCGAGTGCTGCTATACACATTAGCAGAGCACCGGAACATTGACCGGTCAATAGGCGACAATCGGCCGTGCGTTTCAAATGGCGCAGTTGTCGGGGATGGTGCTTTAAGTATTCATTAGTTTCTGGTTATTGTTAAGAAAACAAAAAAACAAATTTAAAAAAAATTGAAAAAAAACACAAAGAAAAACCCGTCTTCCTCTTAAAAATCATAAACTGAAAAAAAAAATACAAAGAAAAACTCATCTTCCACTTTCTCCCAAAATCTCTCTGAATGCCACGTAGCCTCCCAAACAATCCCTCGGATTTGTTTGACCCTGAAATTGAGCTAACACTTCGCCAACTTAGGAGGAACATAAGAGATACTCAAATAATTCAAGAACCAGTCCTCATCCAACCAGTTGAAATTGAAATGGCCAATCTTAGGGAACAAACACTTAAAGAACTCATTGCCCCTGATATGAATTACCAACCTCTTGGTATTCAATATCCAAACATAGAATCTGACTTCGAACTCAAATCAGGTTTGATTCATCTTCTCCCTCATTTTCACGGCCTAGCTGGTGAGGATCTACATCTCCACCTTAAAGAGTTCCAAGTAGTGTGCTCTACCATGAAGCCTCAAGGGGTTTCTGAAGAACAAATCAAACTCTGAGCCTTCCCTTTTTCCCTAGCTGACACTGCTAAGTCATGGCTCTACTACCTACCTCCTGGTTCCATAACCACATGAAATGACATGAAGCGGCTTTTCTTAGAAAAATTCTTTCCTGCTTCTCGTACTGCTTCTATCCAAAAGGAAATAAGTGGTATTCGTCAGTTCCCAAGTGAATCACTCCATGAGTACTGGGAGAGGTTCAAAAATCTTGTTGCAACCTGCCCACATCATCAAATCCCTGACCAACTCTTGATCCAATACTTCTATGAGGGGTTATTGGCTATGGAGAGAACTCTCATAGATGCCGCAAGTGGCGGTGCTCTTTTTGATAAAACTCCTGCAGGTGTAAGAGATCTCATAAGTAACATGGTTGCAAACACATAACAATTCCATACTTGAGCACATGCTCAAGTCAAACAAGCCCAAAATAATCAATCAATTTAGCCGAACAAAATGACCGAGTGGATGAGTGAACTTATAGGTCTTGTGCGAAAACTAGCTGTGGCTACCAAATCCCCAACCTTGTCTTCTCCGCAATCAAAGTTTCCTGGACCTGTCAGAAACTGTGGAATCTGCAACTATCCATCTCATCCAACTGACACATGTCCACAACTTCAAGAGGATCAATCTGATTCATCTGGAACAATGGAGCTCAATGCAGCATATGCCCAGCGGAACACCAATCCTCAACTATCAGGTCAGTTTGTTAGAAACTTCAACCAACCTTACTCTGAGCCCTTCTCCTCTAACTTTAACCAAGGATTGAGGTATGGTAACCCCATGTCTCACCCCCCTCAATTCCCTCCTCAAAACCCAAACCAATTCCAATATGGTCAAGGTGGTGGTAACTTCCATCAACATTATCCTTTTGTTCCTCAACCTAAAAGGAACAATCCTCCTCCTGGATTCCATTATCCTAGTGAGCCTTCCCAATTCCAAAACCCATACAATCGATTTCCCAAGAACCAAAATCAAGGAAATCCCAATCCGGGACAAGCCTCTTCTTCCAAGCAACCATGGGAAAGTGTTGTGGAAGATCTTTCCTCCTTCACCCGTTCTAGCCTTAAAAACATTGAAACTCAAATAGGTCAACTTGCATCCCACCTGAGCCAGCAACAACAATCAAATTCATCCCAACTCCTAGCTCAACCATTACCCAACCCCAAGGGTAATGTAAGTGCAATTGCACTTAGATCAGGAAAGCAACTTGTTGTGCCTCAAGATAAATCCTCAAACCCTCCTTTGAATGTTGTCCCAGAAAATGAAAATAAAAAGAAACTTGAAAAGGAACCTAAATCCATTCCCTCACCTCCTTCCATTCCACTTAGGAATCCAATTCCTTTTCCTCAAGCTGTTTCTAAACCAAGGAAGTCCTTTGAACCTGCTCCTGAAATGCTTGACATGTTTAGACGTGTTGAAGTCAACATTCGCCTCTTAGATGCCATAAAACAAATTCCTAAGTATACCAAGTTTCTCAAGGAGTTGTGTACCCACAAGAGGCAACTTAGGACCTTTGAAAATGTTTCCACCCAGAAGTCCATACCCATTAAGTGCAAATATCCAGGTACCTTTACGGTTCCATGCCAAATTGGAATTTCCAACTTTGATGATTCACTCATAGACCAAGGAGCCTCAATTAATGTCATGCCCAAATCCATATTCTCCAACCTTGGTCTAGGTCCCTTGTACCCAATGGGTGTTGTAATTCAGTTAGCCAATCGAAGCACAACTAGACCTGAGGGAATAATTGAGGATGTCCTTGTCCGAGTAAATGATCTTATCTTCCCTGCTGATTTCTATTTCCTTGACATGGAAGGTGAGACGAACTCTTCTTGATCTCCCCTAATTCTTGGAAGACCATTCCTCATGACTACGAGAACCGAGATTGATGTCCATTCTGGCATCTTATCCATGGAATTTGGTGACCAACTGGTCAAATTCAACATTTTCCAAGCCATGCGATACCCATCAAAGGATCACTCTGCATTCTCAATCCATGCTTCCGACGACACTTCTAAGAGTCAATTGAACCCCATTCCATCATATTCATCCTGTTCTGAAGAGATAGGATGTTGTGAAATCTACACTAGGATTAACCAAGTCATAAATGGTGAAGTTTATGTGGACCTTTCATTCATAGACTCCATCAATCTAGAGGAACTTGAAAACTCTCTTGAATTCCACGTCAATTCTGATCTCTACTACTCCACCTTGGACAGTATTGAGTAAAATGAACAAGCATGTTCATTCTTTGATTTAAATTTGATTACCCAACATTCATCTTTTCCTATCCATGATTCTGAAATTCCTGTTATATGTGAGGTGAACCCCAATCCAATTTGTTTATATTGTCCTGATGGGAGTGAAGGTTGTGACATTTGTTCCATAATTAAAAAAGTGATCACTGGTGAGGTTGAAATTGACAATTCTTTGGCGAACAATATTGAAATAAAGTATATTGAAAATTTTATTCAGTCTTATGATGCCACTAATCCTCATTACTCTACATCGGTAAGTGATGAAATAAATGAGTCAAAAACAATTGGGATCTCATACTATGGTTATGTGTTATCTGATCCTTAAAAAAATGAACCATCAGAATTTAGCCATCTTCCTAAATTTCCAGGCATAGAAAACAATCACTTTGTAGATAACATAATTCCTCAAGATGAAGACCAAAGCGAGGATAGTCATATTCTATTTCCAACCCCATTGAATTGCAATAAAAATAAGGAAGGTATGAAATTATCCAATGAATCATCGAGCCTCCTAAAGGAAATGTTGTTCTGGAAGCACACTAGAGTTGAGAAAATACGATGGCCACCATCAGACTATGGGTAGTCCACTACAACTATACACCTGTAGACAAATAAATGCAGCGCTTCTTGGGAGGGAACCCATGTTTTCTTTTACTTTTGTGAAATTTCAATTTCTTTTTAGTTTTTCATTATATGAATAATGATTTTTCTTTTTCAGGTAACAACGCACAATCCTGGATCATCGTCGACTTCCACTAGATCCCCAACTTCTCCGGTCAACCTACCACTAGATGGAGATAGCGACCCACCAAATCCAAACCAGGGGGCACCTCTTTTCCTTTGACTCTTCTTCTCCCTCTCTCCCAATCTCTCTCTTTCTTCTTCCACCCTCATTCTCATTTTGTTTTTCTTACCACTTTCCTCATAACATTTTTTTTTCTCTTTTACACTTTCTCTATTATGTGGGTGTGTCTTTATAAAAAAGTAAAAAAAACATAAAAAAACTAAAA
The DNA here is from genome assembly GCA_963277665.1 of Viscum album. Classification (NCBI taxonomy): domain Eukaryota; kingdom Viridiplantae; phylum Streptophyta; class Magnoliopsida; order Santalales; family Viscaceae; genus Viscum; species Viscum album. The sequence goes on from OY728119.1 coordinate 1,512,221,174, forward strand.
AACAAAAACAAAGGCTCATAATTACTCACCATTTAATTTTTAAATTTTTTCCAACCATTTTGGGGAGTCAATAGATATGTTTCATCTCAAAAATTTTGTGTTTTCATCATAAAATTGGATAAAGAATCTTGTGTCAAAACCAACAAATTTTGAATGCATAATTTTTTATTTGGAAAATGATTTTCCCCAACCGTGAGAACCAACATTTGATTTCATGTCAAGGCCACCTATGGCCATCTTTTCAAAATGTGTGTTTTCACCCCCATTTGTGAGTCTTGAGTTTGTGGACCTTCGAGCTGAATTTCCTACCTTAGTGTGTATTAATATGATAGAGGCATATTCTAAACCACATGAGAATCACAATAGCCAAATAGCCTCCCATTTACCTTACATTAATCCTCCTTTTGAAAGCCCCTTCAAGCATATGAAAACCTTTTCTTTGATAGCCACATTACAAGACCAATACCTTATCCCACCCAATATCAACATGGATTTTCATTGCATCAGTTTTTGAAATTTAATTGTGGGGGGAATGGATTTCATTTTTGGGTATCATTTCCTTACTTTACGGTTTGTTATCATATGCTTGAGGGAAAGAATCCATTTTATTGTGGGGGGAGGTTGTCATTCAGTGGGATTTTGGAATGTATTGTACAAATGATATTTAAAAGTGTTCAAAAAAATCAAAAAAAATGAAAAAATGGGTTGTGTCTTGGGTAGGTCAAAAATCAATCTTCCTCAACCTTTGATCTTGTTATAACTATTACAATTAGTGTTGTGAGGAGATCAAACATGGGTTGGGATATGAGTGTGAGATCTGTTTCAAGGTCAACTTTCGAAAAAACAAAGAAAAAAAAGGGGAAAGAAAAAAAAGAACACTTGCATTATATTCTTATTGGGATAATTTTTTTGTTTTGTAAATATTCCATCTTCTCATTACCTTTATATTTTCTTCCTCTATTGTGTCTTTCTTCACACAATAATTCCCTTGTAAATATGTGTTTTCATTTCCTTCCATGTTTTATTTCAAAAAAATGTGCATTGTTTTTTCTATGTTGGTATTTTAACCCTCTTATTCTCTCTCTTGGATATTATATTCCTACCATCCCATAGCCACATAAAAACCCCATTAAAAGAACTCTTGATTCTTGTTCACTTTGTATAGGGATTAGAAGTTGAGATCTCTTTTCAAACTCTAATATTTTCACTTTTGGTTGGTGAAAGAGTGAACCTCCACAAATGAATTTTATCATCTTGAGAGGTGTGAGTTTTGAGTGTCCACATTTTCCATTTCTAAATTTGAGCATGAAAAAATGAATTAGTTTTGGAACATTGTTTCTGTAACAACTTGTGGTGTAATTCAAAATGGATTAGTGAAATAGTCCAAACCTCCCCTGATTAGAGAAAACAAAATTTTAATATCTATTGGTGAATAAAAATGATTTTGTCATGTTTTTATATTTGTTGCACATGAGGACATGCAAAAAACTAAGTGTGGGGGAGTTGATATTGTTAATATTTTCATGTCTTATTATATACTCCTTTTACTGATTTTATATGAAATGTGCATAATTTGTGTGAAATATTAATGTTTTAATATTAAGTATAATTTTTTAGCATTTTTAGAAGTAGTCCAATTGAGTTAGTTTAATGTTTTAATACTAACTATCACTATACTGATCCAAATTGTGTGGTTCTTGTTTTTTAGGATTCTCCTTTCAATATAAAACATTTCATTAGAAGGTACCATGAGCCAATTATTCCATTTGAAATGTCATATGGTCCTCACAAAAAAGACCAAAGAATCTGTGAACAAACTGGACTAGCCTTGAAGATTGATTTACTGGGCTCAATCCAGAAGTCCAAAATCATTAATTCTCAACCATAATTCGGGAGACAATGTAAGGATTCTTGGATAAAACTTTCAAGGCACAAATCCAAAAACAAGGGGCCCAACATATGCTTTTAAGTCCAGCCCACCATTCTGACCGAGAAATAAAATAAGTATAGTATTCATGACATATCTCATGATGTAAGCATCAAATAGAGCTGATATTTTTCAGTGTGAAAGAGGAGATATATGTGGAAACGTTTGTTGAATAAACCATTCGTATTTGAAGGCATATTAATATTAAAAAACCCTTTCACATTTTAGACATCAAAAAAGAATGGATAGAAATGGACAGTTTACCTTTGTTGAATAAAACCGCCATAACTTTGGCTCCACTTGTCCAAATGCCTCAAAAATTTTACATTAATCGGAACACTTTTTATATAAAACTTTGAAGAAAGAGATATTTGGAGATTAGGCTGTCTGAATAGCCAAATTCGCGATGCAAATGGAGGGACAGATTGGGAATGCAAACAATCCACTCCTTGGGCTATAAATACTCTCCCCTTATCTCCTTGAGAGGGGTTGGCATTTCAGAAGAGAGGAGATAATATTGGCACGACCAAAGCCTTGAAAAAGGCTTGGGAGGACCTACCATACTCATGTTTTCACTTGAGATACCTTTCCTCCTCTCTTTGTTTTCACTTAATTTTGTGTTCTTCGTTTTTTAATTTTGTAAGTCTCTTTCTTTGTAATTCTATTTTAATGCAAGTTACTTCTTCAATATCTATTATTCTAATACACCTTCTATAGTTTCATTTTAATTTTATTAAAATATTTTAAATTAATTTTAATCCCCTTCCCTTCTTTTGCTTCCTTATTCAATCAAAAATCTATTTTTAATTATCATCATTGTTCGTGTGTGTGTGTTCGATGTACCACTCTTTTCTAATCCCTTTCTTTTTCCTCTATTATTAATTTATCATCATAATTATTATAACCAGACTATTAAACATTAAAATGTCTGAGTAAATATCTCATTGTGCTGATTCAAAATTTAGGGATGTTAAGTGATTGATAGTATTTTCTCGATGAGTATTAGTTAATTTGACATTGTGTATGTTGGACATAATTTGTCATGGATTAATGACATATTTTGTTTAGCATGTGGTTTCCATGGATTATTAAAACTAAAAATATACTACAATAAACATGTACTGATTGAGATTAAAATCCTAATTAAGTTAAGGCTTGGATTAAAGCTTTAACACTTAGGAATTCTAATTGATGTCAACTTGTGAAGTGGGTGTTAATTTAAATGCAATATAAAGCAAAGCTCAAGGATATCACAAGCTTAACTCCCTAATAATGAACTCACCCCAATAATTATAAATTTTTTAAATCAATTATACTCAATAAATCATTTCAATTAAGATCTGAAAACAAACCCCCCTAATCAAAATACAATCAACTAAAAAAACAACTATTACAAAGTATCATCGCCGAGGATTCGACCCGAGTGCTGCTATACACATTAAAAGAGCACCGGAACTTTGACCGGTCGATAGGCGACAATCAGCCGCGCATTTCAAATGGAACCATTGTCGGGGATGGTGCTTTAAGTAGTCATTAGTTTTCGGTTATTTTCAAGAAAACACAAAAAAACAAATTTAAAAAAAATTGAAAAAAAAACACAAAGAAAAACCTGTCTTCCTCTTAAAAATCGTAAACTGAAAAAAAAAATACAAAGAAAAACCCGTCTTCCTCTTTCTCCCAAAATCTCTATGAATGACCTGTAGCCTCCCAACCAATCCCTCGGATTTGTTTGACCCTAAAATTGAGCGAACACTTCACCAACTTAGGAGGAACATAAGAGATACTCAAATAATTCAAGAACCAGTCCTCATCCAACCAGTTGAAATTAAAATGGTCAATCCTAGGGAACAAAAACTTAAAGAACTCGTTGCCCCTGATATGAATTACCAACCTCTTGGTATTCAATATCCAAACATATAATCTGACTTTGAACTCAAATCGGGTTTGATTCATCTTCTCCCTCATTTTCATGGGCTAGCCGGTGAGGATCCACATCTTTACCTTAAAGAGTTCCAAGTAGTGTGCTCTACCATGAATCCTCAAGGGGTTTCTGAAGAACAAATCAAACTCTGAGCCTTCCCTTTTTCCCTAGCTGACACTGCTAAGTCATGGCTCTACTACCTACCTCCTGGTTCCATAACCACATGGAATGACATGAAACGTCTTTTCTTAGAAAATTTTTTCCCTACTTCTCATACTGCATCTATCCGAAAGGAAATAAGTGGTATTCGTCAGTTCCCAAGTGAATCACTCCATGAGTACTGGGAGAGGTTCAAAAAGATTGTTGAAACCTCCCCACATCATCAAATCCATGACCAAATCTTGATCCAATACTTCTATGAGGGGTTATTGGCTATGGAGAGAACTCTCATAGATGCCGCAAGTGGCGGTGCTCTTGTTGATAAAACTCCTGCAGTTGTAAGAGATATAATAAGTAACATGGTTGCAAACACACAACAATTCCATACTCGAGAACATGCTCAATTCAAACAATCCCAAGATAATCAATCAATTGAGCTGAATAAAATGACCGAGTGGATGAGTGAACTTACAGGTCTTGTGTGACAACTAGTGTGGCTAACAAATCCCCAACCTCGTCTTCTCCGCAATCAATGTTTCCTGGACCTGTCAAAAACTGTGGAATCTGCAACTCTCCATCTCATCCAACTGACACATGTCCACAACTTCAAGAGGATCAATCCGATTCATCTGGACCAATGGAGATCAATGCAGCATATGCTCAGCGGAACACCAATCCTCAACTATCAGGTCAGTTTGTTAGAAACTTCAACCAACCTCACTCTGAGCCCTTCTCCACTAACTTTAACCATGGATTGAGGTATGGTAACCCCATGTCTCACTCCCCACAATTCCCTCCTCAAAACCCAAAGCAATTCCAATATGGTCAAGGTGGTGGTAACTTCCATAAACCTTATCCTTTTGTTCCTCAACCTCAATGGAACAATCATCCTCCTCGATTCCATTATCCTAGTGAGCCTTCCCAATTCCAAAACCAATACAATCGATTTCCCAAGAACCAAAATCAAGGAAATCCCAATCCGGGACAAGCCTCTTCTTCCAAGCAACCATGGGAATGTGCAGTGGAAGATCTTGCCTCCTTCACCCATTCTATCCTTAAAAACATTGAAACTCAAATAGGTCAACTCGCATCCCACCTGAGCCAGCAAAAACAATCAAATTCATCCCAACTCCCAGCTCAACCATTACCCAAACCCAAGGGTAATGTAAGTGCAATTGTACTTAGATCAAGAAAGCAACGTGTTGTGCCTCAAGATAAATCCTCAAACCCTCCTTTGAATTTTTTCCTAGAAAACGAAAATAAAAAGAAACTTGAAAAGGAACATGAATCCATTCCCTCACCTCCTTCCATTCCACTTAGGAATCCAATTCCTTTTTCTCAAGCTATTTCTAAAACAAGTAAGTCCTTTGAACCTACTCCTGAAATGATTGACATGTTTAGACGTGTTGAATTCAACATTCCCCTATTATATGCCATAAAACAAATTCCTAAGTATGCCAAGTTTCTCAAGGAGTTGTGTACCCACAAGAGGCAACTTAGGACCTTTGAAAATGTTTCCACCCAGCAGTCCATACCCATTAAATGCAAATATCCAGGTACCTTTATGGTTCCATGCCAAATTGGAAGTTCCAACTTTGATGATGCACTCATAGACTTAGGAGCCTCAATTAATGTCATGACCAAATCCATATTCTCCAACCTTGGTCTAGGTCCCTTGCACCCAATGGGTGTTGTTATTCAGTTAGCCAATCGAAGCAAAACCAGTCCTGAGAGAATAATTGAGGATGTCCTTGTCTAAGTTAATGATCTTATCTTCCCTAATGATTTCTATGTCCTTGACATGGAACGTGAGACGAACTCTTCTATATCTACCCTAATTCTTGGAAGACCATTCCTCATGACTGCGAGAACCAAGATTGATCTCCATTATGGCACCTTATCCATGGAATTCAGTGACCAACTGGTCAAATTCAACATTTTACAAGCCATGCGATACCCATCTGAGGATCACTCTACATTCTCTATCCATTATTCTGATGACACTTCTAAGAGTCAATTGAACCCCATTCCATCATAGTCATCCTGTTCTAAAGAGATAGGATGTTGTGAAATCTTCACTAGGATTAACCAAGTCATAAATGGTGAAGTTGATGTGGACCTTTCATTCATAGACTCCATCAATCTAGAGGAACTTGAAAACTCTCTTGAATTCCACATCAATTCTGATCTCTACTGCTCCACCTTGGACAGTATTGAGGAAAATGAACAAGCATGTTCATTCTTTGATTCAAATTTGATTACCCAACATTCATCTTTTCTTATCCATGATTCTGAAAATCCTATTATATGTGAGGTTAACCCCAATCCAATTTGTTTATATTGTCCTGATGGGAGTGAAGGTTGTGACATTTGTTCCATAATTAATAAAGTGATCACTGGTGAGGTTAAAATTGAAAATTCTTTGGTGAACAATATTGAAATGAAGGATATTGAAAATTTTATTCAGTATTATGAATGCTAATGATCCTCATTACTCTACATCGGTAAGTGATGAAATAAATGAGTCAAAAACAATTGGGATCTTATACTGTGGTTCTGTGTTATCTGATCCTTACAAAAATGAACCATCAGAATTGAGCCATCTTCCTAAATTTCCAGGCATAGAAAATAAGCACTTTGTAGATAACATCATTCCTCAGGTTGAAGACCAAAGGGACGATAGTCATATTATCTTTCCAACCCCGTTGAATTGCAAGCGAAATAAGGAAGGGATGAAATTATCCAATGAATCATCGAGCCTCCCAAAGAAAATGTTTTTTCTAGAAGCACACTGGAGTTGAGAAAATACGATGGCCACCATCAGACTATGGGTAGTCCACTACAACTGTCCAGCTGTAGACAAATAAATGCAGCGCTTCTTGGGAGTCAACCCATGTTTTCTTTAACTTTTGTGAAATTTCAATTTCTTTTTAGTTTTTCATTATATGAATAATGATTTTTCTTTTTCAGGTAACATCGCACAATACTGGATCATCGTAGACTTCCACTGGATCCCCAACTTCTCCGGTCAACCTACCACTAGATGGAGATGGCGACCCGCCAAATCCAAACCAGGGGTCACCTCTTTTCCTTTGACTCTTCTTTTCCCTATCTCCCAATCTCTCTCTTTCTTCTTCCACCCTCATTATCATTTTGTTTTTCTTACCACCTTCCTCATCACTTTTTTTTCTCTTTTACTCTTTCTCTATTATGTGGGTGTGTCTTTATAAAAATCTAAAAAAACATAAAAAGAACTGAAAAATAAAAAAAAAAGACTCATAATTACTCACCATTTAATTTTTAAATTTTTTCCAACCATTTTGGGGAGTCAATAGATATGTTTCATCTCAAAAATATTGTGTTTTCATCATAAAATTGTATAAAGAATCTTGTTTCAAAACCAACAAATTTTGAATGCACAATTTTGGATTTAGAAAATGATTTTCCTCAACCGTGAGAACCAAAATTTGATTTCATGCCAAGGCCACCTATGGCCATCTTTTCAAAATGTTTGTTTTCACCCCCATTTGTGAGTCTTGAGTTTGTGGACCTTCGAGCTGAATTTCCTACCTTAGAGTGTATTAATATGATAGAGGCATATTCTAAACCACATGAGAATCACAATAGCCAAATAGCCTCCCATTTCCCTTGCATTAATCCTCCTTTTGAAAGCCCCTTCAAGCCTATGAAAACCTTTTCTTTGATATCCACATTACAATCCCAATACCTTATCCCACCCAATATCAACATGGATTTTCATTGCATAAGTTTTTTAAATTTAAGTGTGGGGGGGAATTGATTTCATTTTTGGGTATCATTTCCTTACTTTACAGTGTGTTATCATATGCTTGACGGAAATCATCCATTTTAGTGTGGGGGGAGGTTGTCATTCAGTGGGATTTGGGAATGTATTGTACAAATGATATTGAAAAGTGTTCAAAAAAATCAAAAAAAAAATTAAAAAATGTGTTGTGTCTTGGGTAGGTCAAAAATCAATCTTCCTCAACCTTTGATCTTGTTATAAATATTACAATTAGTGTCATGAGGAGATCAAACATGGGTTGGGATATGAGTATGAGATCTGTTTCAATGTCAACTTTCAAAAAAAACAAGGAAAAAAAGGGAAAAGAAAAAAAAGAACACTTGCATTATATTCTTATTGGGAGAAGTTTTTTGTTTTGTAAATAATCCATCTTCTCATTACCTTCATATTTTCTTCCTCTATTATGTCTTTCTTCACACAATCATTCCCTTGTAAATATGTGTTTTCATTTCCTTCCATGTTTTATTTCAAAAAAATGTGCATTGCTTTTTCTATGTTGGTATTTTAACCCTCTTCTTCTCTCTCTTGGACATTATATTCCTATCGTCCCATAGCCACAGAAAAACCCCTTTAAAATACCTTTTGAATCTTGTTCACTTTGTATAGGGATTAGAAGCTGAGAGCTCTTTTCAAACTCTAAGATTTTCACTTTTGGTTGGTGAAAGAGTGAACCTCCACAAATGAATTTTATCATCTTGAGAGGTGTGAGTTTTGAGTGTCCACATTTTCCATTTCTAAATTTGAGCATGAAAAAATGAATTAGTTTTGGAACATTGTTTCTGTAATAACTTGTGGTGGAATTCAAAATGGATGATGAAATAGTCTAAACCTCCCCTGATTGGAGAAAACAAAATTTTAATATATGTTGGTGAATAAAAATGATTTTTTCATGTTTTTATATTTGTTACACATGAGGACATGCACAAAACTAAGTGTGGGGGAGTTGATATTGTTAATATTTTAATGTCTTATTATATACTCCCTCTACTGATTTTATATGAAATGTGCATAATTTGTGTGAAATATTAATGTTTTAATATTAAGTATAATGTTTTATCATTTTTAGAAGTAGTCCAATTGAGTCAGTTTAATGTTTTAATAATAACTATCACTATAATGATCCAAATTGTTTGGTTATTGTTTTTTAGGATTCTACTTTCAATATTAAACATTTCATTTGAAGGTACCATGAGCCAATTCTTCCATTTGAAGGGTCATATGGTCCTCACAAACAAGACCAAAGCATCTGTGAACAAAATGGACTAGCCATGAAGATTGATTTACTGGGCTCAATCCAGAAGTCCAAAAACATTAATTCTCCACCATAATTAGGGGGAAAATATAAGGAGTCTTGGATAAAACTTTCAAGGAAAAAATCTAAAAAAAAGGGGCCCAACATATGCTTTGAAATCCAGCCCACCATTCTGGCCGAGAAATTAAAGCAGTATAGTATTCATGACATATCTCACGATGTAAGAATAAAATCAAGCTGAGATTTTTCAGTTTGGAATAGGAGATATATTCGGCCGACTTTTTTGAAGAAACCATTCGGATTTGAAGTCAAATTCATATTCAAAAACCCTTTCACATTTTGGCCATCAAAAAAGCATGGATAAAAATGGACAGTTTACCTTTGTTTAATAAAACCGCCATAACTTTGCCTCCATTTGTCCAAATGCCTCCAAATGTTTACAGTAGTCGGAAAACATTATTAACTAAAACTTTGAAGAAGAAGATATTTGGAGATTCGGCTGTCTGAATAGCCAAATTGGTGATGCAAGTGGAGGGACAGATTGTGAATGCAAAGAGTCCACTCCTTGGGCTATAAATACTCGCCCCTTCTCTCCTTGAGAGGGTTTGGCATTTCAGAAGAGAGGGGATCATATTGGAGCGACAAAATTCTTTAAAAAGGCTTGGGAGGACCTTCCATACTCAAGTTTTTACTTTAAAGACCTTCCCTCCTCTCTTTGTTTTCACTTAATTTCGTGTTCTTCGTTTTTGTAATTTTGTAAGTCTCTTTCATTGTAATTCTATTTTAATGAAAGTTACTTATTCAATATCTCTTATTCTCATCCACCTTATGTAGTTTCATTTTAATGTTCTTAAAATATTTTAAATTCATTTTAATCCCCTTCCCTTCTTTTGCTTCCTTACTCAATCGAAAATCCGTTTTTAATTATCATCATTGTTCCTTTGTGTGTGTTCGACGTACCACTCTTTTCTAATCCCTTTCTTTTTCTTCTATTCTTATTTTATCCTCATAATTATTATAACCAGACTATTAAACACCCAAATGGATGAGTAAATATCTCATTGGGGTGAGTCAAAATTTAGGTATGTTAAGTGATTGAGAGTATTTGCTCGATGAGTATTTGTTAATTTGGCATTGTGTATGTTGGACTTAATTTGTTATGGATTAATGACATATTTTGTTTAGAATGTGGTTTCCATGGATTATTGGAACTAAAAATACACTACCATAAACATGTACTGATTGAGATTAAAATTCTAATTAATTTAAGGCTTGGATTAAAGCTTTAACACTTAGGAATTCTAATCGATGTCAACTTGTGAAGTGGGTGTTAATTTAAATGAAATATAAAGCAAAGCTCAAGGATACCACAAGCTTAACTCCCTAATAATGAACTCACCCCAATAATTATAAATTTGTTAAATAAATTATAGTCAATCAATCATTTCAATTAATCTCTGCAAACAAACCCCCCTAATAAAAATACAATCAACTAAAAACAAACGACTATTAAAAAGTATCATCGCCAAGGATTCGACCCGAGTGCTACTATACACATTAGCAGAGCACTGGAACTTTGACCGGTCGATAGGAGACAATCGGCCGCACGTTTCAGTGCTACTCATGGAACAAGATAAATAGATAACTCTACATATCTCATTGGATATAATCCTAAAAATTAATATAGGAAAACATCCATGAAATGTTCAACCACTAAAATGAAATCAATCTAACATGTTTCTTGATCATCTAGATATAAACTCACAATCTAGGATTTCATCCCACCCAGCCCAATATGCTCGGATTTAGTTTGGCTCACCTAGACATCCCATTCACCTTTTGAATAAACTCTCTACCCTTTGATATTGTAAAGTTCACCATGATGTGATAGAAATCAATGAAACCATGAAATGGAACCAACTATTCCATCCTGAAAATGTTATCAACACCTATCGTCTCGAGGAAGAAGAGGTCCCATACAAAGTGAAACCCAACACTATCAAGGGGTAACTCACTACACTGACATACACCCTCTATAAATCTCCAATGGAGTGTCAAGAATCATGAAACCATCAACGGTCTGAACACTAAGCCCAAGGATCTTCACAACAGGCACTGTTATAAAACCAATTGAATCACTTGTATAAAAAATGTAGAATCTAAAGTATAAGCTACTAGAATAGTTCCTATGGTAGTAGAGGGTATGGGATCTTAATTCTCAAGGGTCTATTTCACTATATATTTCTAGATTGAACTGCAGACTTGTGACACTGCATGGATACCCTAAAAATATATACCATGCTGGCGCTATAAAACTGGGGTCTGACTACCATTTTCATGACCACCACCTAGGACTGATCATCTAGTTATACTTCATATCCTTTCCTAATGAGACATTTCTGACCCCAATCATAAATATAGAGTCGATGAAGACCCTCTCTCATTGGTTGATAGTGGAAATGTTCTATAGTAGTGTTTTAGATGTCCCATCTTGTCACATGATAAACACATGACTAGTTCTTTCATACACTAGGCCTCATATGTCCGAGCCTACTACACTAGTTGCACCTCACCTATCTACATGAGTATGTAGTCTCACTTCTAGAATCACTATGTAGAATATTCAAATGACGCTTCCTACTATAGGTAGATGCAATAACAGAGAGAGATTCCAAACCACCTTGGATCACACCTCCCACCTATCTGATGTTATTCTCTATGATAAGTTCCCGATTTACTATTCCAGAAGCTGTATTCACTAGAAACACATTCAAAAGCGATTGGATTCCATATATAAGACCATCCTCCATTTTACTAGCTTTAGATAGCTCATCACCCATCAGAATAGGTGTGAAGTGTTGGAGCTCGGTAAAATGGGCCGAATAGTCTATAACTGATAGCATGCCCTACTCCTGAATCAATAAATTATAGGCTCTATAGGCTCTCAACGTCTCTAGATAGAAGTAGTCATATAAGGCCATATGAAAATCCTTCTATTACATCTCCTAATGACAATCCATTTGAGTGATAATGTCCCACTATCTCTTGTAGGAATCACAAAGCATATAGATTGTGAGCTTCACCCTAATCTCAGGAGGTGTCTCTAGATGCTCAAAGATAGATATAATGGTCTCTATCCATGACTACACACCTTGTGGTCCATCATCCCTTGAAAACATGGGTGGATGCTGCTACTGTATCTCACACATTAACTCTTCATAATCAGGGTAGGCCATTATGCTCACTGAATGTTCTACATATATCGTAAGAACCAAGAACGAAAATGTGCCTCAGCACCTGTGTCCCGTATAACAACGGGTGCTGTAGTTGGAACTACTAGAGGATCCACCAGTATCCCATGGCCCACCATATCTAGATTATAATCATCGCTACCCTCTTGGAATACCATTGAAGTTCATCGTGGGGGTATGCCTCTATAATGCCAAACACATGCCTCAGTTCAAGATCATGATCACAGTTTACAGCTCAAACATACAGATATTATATAAGATAGGTAAAAGTCTTCCTCTATAAGAACGCACCCCTATGCCTGATCCATGAGTTAGGTCTAGGAAATGTATAGAACGTATATAATCTAGAGATACTACTTACTTCCCACTACTAAAGTCGGTTATTTTTCAATTCTTTATAATATAAGAAACTCAAGTTTCCATTTCATTTTTGAAACAGAATTCATGCTCATTTCACCCTTATATAACAATTCAATTTCAAATGTTGAACTAATGGTTTTTCTAATTTTGATCCTTGAGGTACCATACTCCCTAGGAACCAAATCTTGGTGTCCATCTAATCCATACATAACACATATTTGTATACCTATTAGAACAGGAATCATAATTATCACAAAACCTATCACAACAGCATACAATAAGTATTTCACCCTAAATGGCATGAAAAAATAAATGGAATTTGAATTCTATAAAGTGCCTAATATGATGCATGTTATGGGATACTCTTTACTCATTAGGTTACAACAAAATATAACCCACAATAATATCAATAAGAATAGAAAAAAATAATCATGTCACCCAATAGTTGAATCAAATTAACTGTAACAGTAAAAATCTAAAAAATAACAATTCAATTCGAGGAAATTTAGATTTTTCATGTACGCAGGTCATCTACTCCCAGAAACATCTCATTACCAAAATATCATTCCATCCTTTCCCTTTCTATAGTCTCCAAATAGTAAATAAAACCAGAAAAGAATGCTCTGATAGAACTTTACAACGTCCCTGATCCAGAAGCCACTCGATAGTGTCCAGAGCCCTGTTGGCCACAATGCCTCAAGCACATCTCCCCAAATGCTAGAGAATGCTGACTAGAAGTAAGTTCCAAGGTGTGTTAGTGGTGATACTATTACCTCATTTCTAGAGTGTAACATAATGTAATATCAATAACATGTAGGTTGTATAAGTAGTGTAATAACCAAACCATAAGTAAAAATCATAACGCTAACATAAATAAACAATTCCAGAAGATATCTCATATAAAAAGGATGATACATGTCATTTTTCTCTAATAAATAATCCAAAATAGGTATACATCATTACAATACAATACATGTATCAAATATAGAAAAAAGTAAAAAATGTTTCTATCTATAATCACAAGCCTCATCTTGGTCTCATGCTCCCTTTCTCTGTAGTATAAATCAAGAACCTATAGTACGGTGTTTTACCTTATCAACACCAGCAATAATATAGTCTGTTTGGGTACTCAAAGGTGGGACAAATAGGGTGCGATATATAATTCCAGTAGGAAACCACCCAAGTCCAGGTTCCAATCTATCAGCGAACATATATATATATATATATATAACAACACTGTGTAGGAAAAAATAAAATAATTAAAAGAAGTACTCAAGAGTAAACATTCCATAAATCCTAGGTTATCATTTATAATTAATGAATTTAATAAATTTCATTTATCAATCCAATATCATTTAATTAACATGTCTCGAGAACCGGTGCAATCATAGGGTCCCCTGTATAAACATAAGTATAACAGATGCCTAATCAAGCCATTTAAAATGTATAAGTGAAAACTAGATCCAAACTTGTTCTTGGGCTTGGTAGATGTGTCATATATATTTCATTTCATTCATTAATCAATTTAGAACATAAAACCATCCTTATAATTCCTTAGTTGGAATACAATTCTCAATCTAGGTGTAATTTGAACTGACACCCTACGAGCCCATCCATATCGTACCTTTAAAGAACTCAGGTGTTGCTCTAGGTGTGGTATAACATCTCATCCACTCAAGTTCATTCTTAGTGGTCCACTAAGAGATCACAAGTATCACTCATGGAATATATGTTCAAATTACCTTAGATTCTATCCATGTAATTATAATATGATTCCATGTGTCACTCGACATTTAATAGTTGGTCCCTACATGCGTTTGTCCTTGGAAAACCAAATATCACTTGGCCATATAAGAAAATAGCCAAATGAGTCCACCCATGGAATTCTCATTTGAATCCACATGTCACCCAGGCCTAATAATCATTTCACCTATTCAAACCAATTGATCAATTAAATTAAAATTTTCATTTAACATGTTATGGTCAAAACCAAGAAAATTTCAATTCAACGAACCTCAAAAGGTGACTCAAGCATTGGAAAAGCATAGAAGGATTTCAATTCAACTAATCACATGGTAAAAACAATATAATAAGCCTCTCATCCTTACTCATAAAATCACATGACATTGGATCTATTCAACTCTCATGGGAATATCTATAAAAGATAAAAACATGCTTACTCAATCATTTATAAATGAATCGGCTAAGGTCCATGGTCATCTATCCCTTCCCATTAATCAATTCAAAAATAAATTCATAATTCATTTTAAAATTAAGTTAACAATTAATTTTGTAAAAAAAATCATCAATTTTATTCAAAATTCCTTGTATACTTCACCTCCCAATTCAAGGGGTAAAAGGTCACACCCTATGGTGTCAAAGTAAAAGGCCACCCATGGTGGACCATCTATATAACCAACACACCCAAAGGGGTGGTTCCATTTAATTAAAGGTTCTCAACCTATAAACAATCATAAACAAGACTCTTTAATTTAATAGTCCATTCTTAATAATTTAAGGATTCAATTTCAAATTAAGGTGATGCCCAAAAATTGGGTGTGTGGCATGACGACAACATATAAACATTATAATTTTAACAAAAAGCACAAGACCACCTACCTTAGGTCTTTAGTTGATAGATCATCTAGTACCAGCTCCTGATTAGGCTCAAATCAAAATAAAAATGAATAACGGATAAATAATATAATAACAGGGAAAATTAACTTTTATCTAAATAGTAAAACCAATATCTAGAAAAACATATAATGACTAAAAATGAATTGAGATATTACCATTGAAAATCCAATGAGATAAAAGGATTTTGATTTAGAGATCAAATGAAGAAGTTGTCTGAAATCCATGAATAGTTAGTCAAGAGGATTTCCAAAATGAGAGTTTGTTGTGTAGGAGTGAAGGTATAAAATAAAATAGGACTAATAGATTTAATTAGGGGTCATTTTGTAGTTTTACCCAATTTACAAGGGTCTCATGGTTTAAGAACACATTTTGAAAAACTGTGTGCCAACCATGCATGGGTATCAGTAGGTAGGGGCAAAGCGCACAGTTTACCTACACTATTTTAATAACACTACGCAACTATCTAGATCTCCACAGTAAAAGCTAAAGAGGATTCCACATGGTAGTGCAACCCAAATCACATAGTTTTTCCTAAATGTATAGCCCCACCCTTCTCTCTATCCAATCCTCGCATAGTTCATGAAACCATACGGCATGCCTTGAACGGTTTGAACTAACTATGCTCTAGGCATTTTCACCCATAAAGTTGGGTTCTGAGCTTTGAACCAACCCCAAACACCCCTTAGAACAATATAACCTCAAAGGGAATTTATATTAGGCCATATATAAACATTTAAATTGAAAATTGAATAGAATAAATGGATTTGTACCTCAAAGAAGAATCGGGTTCTTACACTACATGAGATAATAAGGAAATAAATTTGGAGTGAACCCTACTTAGTAAGGGACTCTATCCACTATGATATTATTTGGTGTTAACCTGGTATTATAAAATGGTATTGGGAGATAAAAACACTATGACAGTCTTGAATGTTAGCCTTTAATACTAAGGGAATTATTTTATTTTCTTATGTGTATTCTACAAATATATGTTTTCTTCCAATGTTATGTTTTCATAGCACATGATCTTGATTCTTTTATTATTCATTTATAATGATCTGAAATTCCTTATACCATGACTTAATATTATTACCATTGATATGTAGGTTATATAATTCAATTTTTATGCTCATAATCTCATTCCCTTATGATATTATTATGTTTAATTTGTTATTTTTATCACCCTTATTCACCCTTAGTGAGATTCCAAGATAACTCTAAATTATATTTCATTTTCATGGGATATGAAGAATGGTATTATGTATGATATATCTTTGAAGGGTCTTAGTTATGAAATGAATAGTGGGAGATGACATAGATATCTTACGAACCAGTTGTTTATGTATCCAATTATCAAAGGGTACTATACCATTATGATTTTGGAATGGGTTATAATGTTATGTAATGATTAGTTATCCAATATGATGTTATATCTATATATTAAATGTATGGGTTGTTATAGTTTATATGAAATAATGGATTACCTACCTTTAGAAACTCGAATGAGAATCCTTTAGTGATAACCCTTGGGATTATCTAATGTATAGGAGAATATCCTTTGTTATATTGATGAAATAAGCCTATTTTTCATAGAAAAATATCCATGTATAGATACTATAAGTATTTTTAGTTTTGGGATAAATGAATATAGGGGTGATAAAACATAATTTTTTTTCCAAATACATATCATCCATTATTTTTTGTGTATAGTTAGTTTTCCATTATTTTTCACCTTGTTCGACACTCTAGAGGGATATTGATGGGTTAGTTAAAATTTTCATTATAATATTTTATAGATATTTTAATAGACAATGATAATGGAAGACATAGGATAAAACTGAGGTATCATAGATTGAGAAAAAAAGGAGTAATTATTTAGACATCTTATAAATGATTTTTTATGATTACGTTATTTCCCACTGTGATTATTGATTATCACGCTAGGATTTTTATATTTTTTTCATTTATTGGAACATGAAGAAACCATATTATTACTAAAAGTGATTGAAAATGTAATGATTTTCATTCTAAGAAACTAAATTCTATGGGAGAAGGAATGAAAAATCTCATTAAAATCCTTTCAAAATATTCTCAATCCTCTTATAATGTTTATCTTTAAAATGGGAAATGGAGGTAATAATATTCTGTAGAGTCCATTATGTGGTAATATCCACCATCATTTATTGGATTAATTGATCTACTAGTTATAGAAAAATGAATTAGTACCACCGAAAAGATATTTTCTTTTCTCCAGTTTTTATTATAAGAAAAATATGTTTTATCCATTTACCATTTTGATGGAAAAGAAGGTAAATGGTGGGAACTTATTAAGAAAATGAAAAAATAGGATTAAATATAATCCATGTAATTGGATAAGTTTATAACTCATTTTTCAATAATTACATTCCTTGTATTATTCATATTAAAATGGAGAAGTGATTCCTTAACTGATATTAGATGAATGAATAATCTCTTAGTATCTATGATGAAAATTGTACAAGACTTGTGAGGTGTAATTTTGGTATTATCATACAACCTAAATTTATGGTTGATTGATTCATCAGTGTCTTAAAACCAATCCTCTAAAGGGATCCATCCATAAGAGACATCAATATCATTAGAAAAAACTTTGATGTTTAATCAAGGTTTAAATAGATATTTGGGTTACCTATTAGTCTTATAGTTTATATAATAAAATAAAGGTTTAATTCAAGGAAAATTAAAAATATAATGGAAATAAGAAGATGATCATTTATTTTTACACATAGTGTAGAAGGAAAATGGAAGAAATAATCTTAAGGGGACTAGTAATGTTTTTATGTCCAGAATAGAAGGTCATAAAAAATAATTCTAAACTAATAGTAAGAATAATTATATTAATTATAGTTATAAAGATAAATATAATACATCCCCTTTGAAATACCCAAATCGGATACCCTCACAAACCAATACCCGACAAAAATTTTCTCATACCCAAAGGGTGTTCCATGTCCCCATGGGATGGAGACTATCACCCAGGCATCAACAACAACCAAAGGGAAATATTTCTCCAAACCAAATGTACACAACATGACATATAAAAATATACATTATAGGAAGATATATAGGAAGTGTAAAACAAGAAATATATATCATAGAAAAAATGATACAGAATAAGTGATAGAGTTCCAAAGTAGTTAAGAAATGTCCAAGGTAAAATTATAGTAGAAGTGGTAAACTTGAACCAAAATAGATACTCCATGTAAAATCATGGGAAACCTCCCACAAAATCACAACCACATACCTTGACATAGCTAAAAAAACATCCCCGCAACATTGTGGTTCATTTCCATTCCCTATATCAAAGGAAACCAAACAAGGTCTGTGAACTACTGAAAGGGTGCATGGGGTGTGAGATAAACATGCTCAGTAGGATTCCAAATTAGTATTACATATAAATTATCTATATAATAATTCAATCATGATAATATTTAAATACAAAAGGTATGATAATTAGATAAAGACTTTTTATATGCAAAGAATGGTAAAATATTTCAACATTTTCCATAGTTAAAAATAATCCAGGTAAAATAGTTTAAAATCATACCATATATATCGATGTAATAAAGAAAAGAATATATCACATATCATATAAAATCCAAAGTAGTATAAACCAATGAATATGTAAATCATGAAAAAGATCACAATAGCTCATGCTAGATTGAACACTCATGCCCAAAGATAGGCAATTATTAAAATCAAGTCTCTAGTTATATACACAAAATATAGTGAGTAAAGGAAAACCCCAACAAATAAAACTCTCAATAGGTCAAAAACCCCTAGAAAATAGGACTTGTAAGTAGAGTAACACCACACGAGTGAACCCCATAATAGTATCAATAGATGAGTCATGTTACCACAACATCTACCTAAGTACCAATGGATTCCAAAGTGATAAAATTTCTAAACCAATTCATAAAAACCATTCTTTGAAAACCAATTCATAAATCCATTTCACAAAACTATGAATATACCTTTAATTTTACCAAACAATATGAAAATAACCCTTTCTAAAAAATCCATTTCCACATACACAATTGAATCATGAAAATTAATTTATAAATCAATTTATAAAACCCATGTGGTATAGATTTTATAAAATTGGCTATAGATGAAACTACCAACCTTAAAATTTGGTTTCACACTCACACAATGGCATACAACAATATGGAAAAATGAAAAGGCAAAAAAATTCCATAGATTCAATCCTAAAATTCTAGAATCAAGTCAATAAGAAAAGCGTTTGTTAGAGAAGATAAATCATGACATACACCAAGAAACTTTCACACCAAACCATAACTAACACAAAGGTTGGCTAATAGAGGAAGATCACACTAAATATCTAGAAAATATCAAGAATAATCAACACCATAAGAACAACTGATAATAAGATATATTACAACGGTGCTGCTACAACCAACTAAAATATTGATGTAGAAATATCTCATACTTGAAGATGCACATCACAACCACATCAAAGATATGTCACTAAAAGGAATGATATGGAAGTATTTGAGATCTCCAAAATAACCTAGGAGAGTTCCTTAAATTTGATATATGAGCCTAAAGTCGAATAAAAAAGAATCATACATGTAACACATAAAAACCTATAGGTCGCACACATTTCATGATTTAAATCCTAGTTTCACAACTTGAAATCAATGAATATAATATACAATGAAAAGACACTACATTTTATAAATTATAATGATCAAACTTTTGATGACTTGAACTAGTTTAATGTAATGTAAAATTTTAACGCTTTATTCAAGTTCATGACATTTGGCCAGTGAAGGTTTCGAACATGTAACTAGCTCATGAAATGAAAATTCCTAGTAGGTGGAATCCATAGAAAAATATAGAAGAATAACCTGGGTCAAAATGGACCCTAATAGAAATATTCTTGTTACTTTTTCAAATTTATTCCCCAAATCCATTAAATCAAAACAACATGCTTCCAAGAACACTAGTTTATTTTCCAAGTAAACATTATGCACTAAAGGAAGTCCCAAAACACACCCAAACAAAGAGGGAAATGAAAAGATATATTTTAAATATATGAAATAAAGTAATGGAATGTAACAAAATCCCCACCAAAAGAACTTCCATCCTAGGGATGTCATATAGATGAATGATGTTGGGAACGAAGTGAGGCCCTAGCTCTATAATTGGTGAATCTCATTCCCAAGTGTCATGAGAATCTGATCTATGTCAAAAAAATTATTTAACTAAAAGAGTTGAATTCCCACATAATAATTTCACCTAAAATTAAATGATCTACACTAGTTTCTCTATAACCAAATAATATTGCTACAAATTTATTTCTTCCCATCATAGAACATGAGATTGATTAGGATGGAACTTCCTCATATAAGATATATGGAAAATATCATGAATACCCATCAACTAAACTAGAAATGACAATTGACAAGTAACCAATCCAATATTATCAATGTCATAAAATATTAAAATGTATCTTATAGCCAACTTTTAGTATATTATATGATGAGTATAACCTAAAAAATAAAACATTTAAGAAAACCTTGTCACCAATAGAAATATCCAAAGGATGCTGCTGAATATCGATATATAATTTTTGTTGGCTCTGATCTATAACCAGATTCCTAATTATACCATAGATCCTCACTGACGTCTCCTAAAGAGACTCAGTCTAACAAGAGAGGCATCTTACACCTTGAGCCATCAATGATGTGACCTACATAGCTGACCATATATATCCTAAAAGGGAGATATTCTGATTTATGACTGATAAATGTTGTTATAATAAAATTCAAATACTAAAAAATGGATATACCATGATCCAACAAATTCCAAGACACGTGAACATGTCATTTCCCCTAGGATCTAAATTACACACTCCATCTATCCATCTGTTTGTAAATGGTAAGTTGTACTCAACCTTACCAAAGTCCCCATCACCTTTTAGAGAATCTTCTAGAACTATAAGGTAATCATAGGATCGCTTTTTGATAAAATGGATGAGGGAATCCATTTTAACCGAACAAAATTTTAAATATAAAAATTTCTTAGGTCTTCAACATTGGTAGTTTCCCTGATCGGAATGAAGTGAGATGAAATATTTAACCAATCAATCACCATCTAGATTGAATTACTCCCTTGTAAGTATGTGGTAATCCATCAAAAATACCCATGGACACCTCATAAAGTTTCTAAACCATCACCAGAAGAGGTTAGAGAAACTTAGAAGGTTTGAGATACTTCTCTTTTACCTATTTGAAGGTGTAACAATGGAACCTTCAATATGAAATTCAATGATTTATACCCATCCAACATAATCACCCTCTAACATCAAATTATATTTTCATAGTTCCAAGATGAATGGAAGATGTATAACTATGAAATTCCTAAAATGATGACCTTATCACAGATGTTGGGTTGACAAATCTATATCCCAAATTGATAATACAATTTTAAGAGAGAGACCAACCAAAAATGATCTCCCAAACAAAAATGGTTTCTTTAATTCACATGATCTCATTACCATACTGATAATTTCATAGGACTGACTCACAGAGAGATGATGATAGTTAAACAATATTCATAAAACCAAATAAAACATCATACATAGCATCAATGTGAAGACAAAAAAATAGAACCATAATGTTTCACTCTTCCTACAATTATAGAACAACCTGCGATATTACTTTCCTACTGAGATCATTTGCAATTATATTTCCCATCTCATGGGTATTGGGGATGTTGAAGTCAATGTTTTGAAGGAATTCCACCCACTTCCTCTGTAGAATATTTATGGATTTCTGAGAAATGATATACCTCAGACTCTTATGTCTAGAAAATAACTTTAACCTCTCCATAAAAAATACTAACATAGACTTTTATGTGCATGAATAATCGAGGAATGAACAAAATCATGAGTGGGATAATGTTTCTCATGCAATGATGTTGGTGAGATCCATAATCCCCAACATCATAAATCTATAAAATAATTCAAACCATAATAGCACTAGAATCATCACATAAAATAATATTTCTTATATTAGTCTTAGGTAAGATTAGAAAAGAAGATAATGTAAAAAAAAATTATCGCATCTAAATAATACTAACACATCACATCCCACACTAATTTAACCCTTTTCATAGTAAGAGTAGTAAAAGTTGAAACCAACTTCGAAAAATCATTAAATAACCATCATTAGTACATGGAAGAACAAGGTAGGTTTGTATCTCAAATATGTTCCATGAATCTTCCCATGACAAGTAATTCTTCAACTTCTTAGGATCAATTAATAATCCATATTTGGAAATCATTTCCCTATGAAATTCACTACTTGGATCCATAAAATTTATTTCGAAAAAATTCCACAAAAATAGTGACTTCTTAGGAATTCGAAAATCAAACATAAGTGGTATCATGTTTATACTCATATCTTGAATAAACCAAAATATCATCCATGAACACTAGGAAAAATTATTTTATATAATCAAATAATATCCATTTTGTGAATCCTGTGCAAACTACAAGATAATTTAATAGAAAATTTTTTAACAAAAGATATTCTTAATAGCCATAACTTCTTCTGAAATCCATCGTTGGTATATTATACTCATGAACACTGAGTAAATGATAACTCAACTGAATATAATTCTCAAAAACCAATTCTATCTATTAACTAGTCACATAAGTAATCCAAAAAGGATAAAATGATACATATTATTAATGATCACTAAATTAAAAATATAATGGTCCATTCATTATCAAAGTTAACCATATACCATATTAGAAAAGAGAACAAGGGATGCCTAAGGTGAGAAACTAGGGTGAAGGAAAAAATATCACCTCAGATCATCAAATTGAATCATGATATCTATCATCTCTATAGGATCCATAAGATAAGAGAATATCAAGATATTATAAATATCTGGAATAAGATTAATCATAAACACTACCTCCCTCTCTAAAGGAAGATGGTAAAATCATTGGGGAAGAATAAGGAATATCCCTAACATCCATGGGGAGATTACCAACAAAATAAATGTCATCAAGGACAATTGAAAAATTAGACAACAAACTTCTGAGTTATGGTTGGAAAGGTTCTACATGACCAAACCTTGGATCCCAATCTCCTTGAAACACCTGATAGCTTCTATAATCCTTATTAAACAAGACACACTGACAATAACAATAAACCTCATCATAATGAGGGATAATCAAATACATCCTGATGGTGATGTCAAATAGATCTAAATCAAGAATGAGGAAATCACATACTACCTATAAATTGGTTATCTATAGAAAAAAAAATACATTGAATACCATTTTCCTTCCTCATTCCAAGAGTTTTTTCTATGTCCATTACAAAGGACATGAGTTCTATTGGATGTTTATGAATATCCACAAAATGGTAAAGTATAAATGAGTGGAAGGAAACTATATCAAATAAATAAGTATCTATTGAAGATTAAATAATTATGATACCTCTCCCTATCACTTGATCTGTATCTACCTCCACTAGAAAATCATCCACTGTATAAAGGAACAACACTCTTGAGGATTTTGGATGGAGCCATATAGACATTGAAACATACGATTGCACCATAAGTTTCTTTGGACCTGAAGATCCCATACTATAATAGGGTATGGACATAGCCTATTAGAAACATTATAGATGAATATATCATCTATAACAGTTAGACATATTGGATGGTCTGGAACAAAAATTTGGGGTATTCCAAACCATGAAACAATAATATAAAGTTAAGGGAACACTATTTGCTACAACTGAATATGAAGAGGAGGCCTACTGCTAAGAATCACCCCCATCAATCCTAATGATTTGACTTCTTATTGCTCCCATGCATTCCACTGAATATACCACTATATGGAATAGAAGGGGTGAAACAAATAATCATACCTCCCTTATCCATATCTTCTATCATTTTCATGTCTATTGTCTCCACATAGTTAGAAAGATTCATCATAAATAAATGTGATCTAATATCATGTTATAAACCTTGATAATACATCAAATCCTTTAGCTGGACATTCTTTACTACATCTATAGAAAAACAGACCATCTATGTGAATCAATTTATTTATTCTAACATTGAATTATCTCCATGATGAAAGTAAAGGAGCTCTAGATACATTTCCATTATCTGCAAATATAGAAATAATTCTGAAACAAGTGGGTCTTCAAACCCTTCCATTCTAATTCTAGATGCCAATCCTCTTATACCATGGAATCCCACAATCATGTAATGGGGTCGTTGAGTCTAAATACCACACACTTATATTGATATTTTATGGTGTATACAAGAAGTTTAAGATATTGTCAATATAGTTTAGATAATCCTCCACCATAAGAGGTTCATTGTTCCCTTAATGGATGTTGTCTTATCACGTAATTACTATTTTGATTAATCTATTTCTCCTGAAACACCTAGTTATACCTCAACAATTTAATTCTAGACTTGAAAAACATTTTCTACTATAGTGCGAATTATTTTCATGATAACCTTGATATGATTATGTTATAGATGTGGATTGCCTTGAGGAGAATCCTATGAACCCTCTTAAAGAACCTTTGGAAGAAATTTTTGTGGTATACTACTACACAATGAAATAAAAGAAAATATTAAACAAATAAAATATTCTCAATTCAAACTAGAAAAAAAAATAAGAAAACATAGAGATTAAGATCAAGAACTTAAAACATGAGACATATATCCCAAAACCTACTTATCAAGTCCCAACAATCCCAAAACCTACTTATCATGTCCCAAAACCTACTTATCAAGTACCAACAAAACCTACTAAGGATATACACCAAAACCTACTTATCAAGTCCTTACAATCCTATATCTTGTCTACCATATTTCCAAAATTAAGGATATACATTATTTAATACCAAACTATGACCGACCCAACATGGATACCCTTACAAACTAGTACCTTCCTCGAAAATCCACATACATGGAGTTTAATCATGATCCCCACAATCTAGTGAATATAACTTGATCATCAAAAACAATAATATGGAACTATTTCTACCATAAAAAAGTAGAATATATATATATATATATATGATAATAATAAAATTTTGATGTGTAAAATAAGAAATGTATTTCCATGAAAAAATGAAACAGCTAAGGAGAGACAACTCAGAAGTATCTAAATAATATCTAAGTTAAAATCTCAATAGAAAAGGAAAACTAAAACCAAAATAGCTACTTCATGTGATAGTGTGAGAAAAATCCCAACATCTCACCACTAGATACCCATAAATAGCTAATAGATTTCTCACTGCCTCACTGGTGTTCCCTAAACTTCCCTACATCCAAATACATTAGAATTTTATACACTATCAAAGGGGTGAGTAGGGTGAGATATAAAAAGTATTAGTAGTATCCCAACTAGGTGTTCCATATTAAGTATCTATAAAACAATACAAACATAACCATAATTATATAAAAAATCATGATAATCAACTAAACCATTTTACAATAATTAACATGGTAATATATTTTCTATTTTCCATAGATCCAGATAATCTAGGTAAAATAGTTTCAAATCAATTCACATATATCAAATCAATCAGTACAAAGAATTTATTATGTATCATATCGAATCAAAAGTAGTATAAACCAAAGAATAGGTAAATTAAACCAAGGATGAAAACATGTCAGGATAGCGAGAACACTTGTACCCAGACATTGATAATCGTATTCATCATGTCTATAGATATATTCATGAAATATAGAGAGAAGAAGAAGAACCTAGTAAGTGAACAAAACCACAGGTCTAACAAGTCCCTAGAAAAATGGTTCTTGGGGGAAGAGGAACACCTGATGAGTAAACCCATGATAATATCAACTGATGTGGCCAGTTATAAAACCTTCCACTTAAGTACCCAAGGCTTACCATGTGCTTCATTTTCTATACCAATACTTCAAAATAATTCTTCAAATTGCATTTCATAAATACATTTGACAATGAATTTAATATAACTTTTATTTTAATAAAAGTAGTGGAAAACTAACTTTCCAAAAAACTTATTTCCACACATATAATTCAATAATTCTAATTCATTTATAAAATAAATTATAAAACTAAAGATATACAGTTCATCTAACATAGGCTAGAGATGAAACAAACTACCTCAAACATGGGTTGTACACACCCATAATGGGATCCACCAAGATGGAAGAATATAAAGATAATAATGGAGTCCATAGAATCAATCCTTATATCTCAGAAAAAATTCCACGAGCTAAATGGTTAGTTGAGAAGATAAACAACACATACCTCAAAAACTCACTTTCCATACCAAAACAAACACAAAGGTCAACCTCCAAAGGAATATCACACAATATATCTTGAAGGGATCAAGAATAATAAACACAACAAGGCCAATAATGAAATGACGCAAATTTTACCTATAATAATTAAGATGTAGAAATATAACTTCCCTAAAGAGATGCATTGCAACCATAATGAAGATCAATAAACGAAAAAAACGATCCATAAGGAGAGGAGATTCACAAATATTTTTGGGAAAGATCCAATATTTTGATATAGGATCCTAAATTCGAATGAAAAATAATAAAACATGTAGACCATAAAAATATAATATCAGAAAACATTTCATTACATGAATCCCTTGTTCACAATTTGAAATCCATTAAAAGTATATATGTAGATAAAGGAATCAATTCAGTCAAAAAATGAGCAGACTTTTATTTTTGTGAACCAATTTCATAGTTCTTAAACTCTTCATGCTTTTTACTAGTTCAAGAAATCTTCCAAAAAAAGGTTGCATGTCATGTATCTAGTACATGAAGTCAAAGTTCCTAACAGTAAGATTACATAGAAACATTTATAAAAAGACTCCAAGTAAACCCAAACACCAGTGGAAATTCTCATAAGAATTTTTCACAATTATACCCAAAATCTATTAAATTCAATCAATATAAATCCCCATGATTTATGTAATTTTCTCCAAAAAATACTATTCATCCTTATAATTCTAAAAACAAACCCAATCAAATAGGGAATCCAAAATAGAGATGAGAAATACATAAAATATGATAAAGAGATATTACACCTCTCAAACTCCAATGTTTCAAATTCAAGATGTATGGTCATTATGATAATAATTTTTCCAATCTATAGGATAATGATGATGATCAACCTCAAAAACCTATAAAAATCATAGATAAAGTGAAATATCATGTTATAAATATTGATGATTTGAATAATGAAGAGTTTAAAGGTATAATTTTCATCCACTCTAGAAATTATAATGAGTTTTTTTATTTTATACCAACCAACTCTTTTTTTAAATGACGTATTTTATAAGGGTATAAAAATACCCCCTCATCAATTAGTTGTTTAATTGGATGTGAATTTTCTTAATGGTACAACAATAATATATCAATTCTATGATTATTCCCAAATAGAATTTTTGGGAATATGCTTCCAAAAAATCTTGTTATTCTCCATATTATTGAATTAGAAGTTATATTATGAGTGGATATGATTTATTTACATAAATCCATTATCAAATTTCATGGAAGTGATATCAAAATTAATATTCTGAACCAACCAATGATTGTATACTACTATAGAAATAAATCTAAACATATTATGGAAATCACATACATTATTTGGTTCTTAATTCATTCTCAAAAGAGATTATTATCTTAGATGGTTTGGAATAAAATTGTAAAAATGATATGACTATAGTGTGAGAGTTAGTTGATATATTTTTTGATGTATTTTTTAGTCCTCCACCAAATAATGAAGTCGTGATCTCAATAGGACTCATATATGGTTCTATTCCCATTTCAAAGAATCCATATTGAATTTCACCTATAAAGTTACTGGAATTAAATAGACAACTCTAGGAGAATCTTGATAAGTTATTCATTAGACCTTGTGCATGAACTTTGGGTTTAACTATTATATTATTTAAGTATAATAATAGATCAATAAGACACTTAACTTATTATTTGGAACTAAATAAGGTCACTACCAAAATTAATTATTATTTAATCATTATTGTTGACTTTTTTGATCATCTGTTTATAGATCAGTACTTTTTCATGACTGACCTTCATTTTGGATATCATCAATTAAGGGTCATGAATAAGGATATACCAATGATTTTATTACATATTTGCTATGGACCCTATGAATTTATTGTTATTGAAATTGGTATTAATAATTCCCATGTTATCTTCATGTATTTAATGAATAGTGACATAAGAAATTACTTCGATAAATTTCTGGTAGTCTTTATAGATGATATTCTTTTCAAGGGAAAATAAGAGAAGGAATATCACTTTATAATTTTACTAAATACTTATGAAAATAAAAATTATATACAAAAAATACAATGTGTTAATTTTGGCTACAACAAGTTCCATTTTTTGGTCTTATAATCTCAAAAGAGGGTATATCGGTGGATCCATTAAATTTTATATTTATTGAACTTTATCCTAGATCAACCATAGTGATTGAGATTTATATTTTTCTTGGTTTTTCATGATATTATCAACTATTTGGGAATATTTTATCACTATAGTCTAATCTACTCACAATTTCAACTTTTAAGGGGGTCAATTTCATTTAAATAGATGATTATAAGGAAAATTTCATGGAATTTAATAATAGGATTGTTAGATCACATGTCCTTACACTACCCTACAGTGGTGATGGGTCTATAATATATATTGGTGTATTGTAGATGGAATATGGACATGTCCTCATGCAGAATGATTTGGTTATAGTTTATGCTTTATAAAAATTGAATGATCATGAAAACAATAACCAAAATCATGATTCAATGTTATCTATAGTAGTTGTTTCAATAAATATATAGAGAAATTATCACCAAGGATAAGAATGTTATATTTATACTAATCATAGAAATAAAATTCCTATATTCTATCAGAGATATTTGAATATTTTCCATAGAAGTTTGATGGATTTTATTAAAAATTATGATTCCTCAATATATTTCCATCCTGGAAAAGAAAAAAAGGTGGATGATTCTATGAGTTGAAAATATCATAAAAATGTATATATGATAAGGATCACGAAATATGTAAAGACCCATAAATTTCATGGGAAATTTTTTTATTTTAATTTTCTTCGGTATTTTACGAGTACGCAGTTTCTGACGGCACCTGATTCCGAGGCCTGGTGTGACCGGAATCAATTTCCGAAGTTTAGCTCGGTTACGTTCAGTGAACGAACGAGTGGGTTTTTCTAACTTTTAAACCGTTGCTCGGAATCTAAATCTGAGTGAACTGATGAAACTGCAGCACCGGTAATTGCTTAGGAAGACTTTTCCTAGAGTTGTTTTTTCTCAGGAAGAGATGTTAAAAATGTGAGGAATAAAAATAAAATTATTTTACAATTTATTTTTATTTCTTTACTGATGGTTAAGCGTTGTGGAAAGGGAAGATGCAAGGAAGTTGGGGTGAAGCCCACACGAGCCCTGACCTCCTTCAATTTTCCAAAACACCCTATTTATTTCCCCTCTAGCAATTATTTCGTAACTCTTCCACATTAATTTACAGGCCAATAAAATGCCTCTTTAATTGGAAAACGCATGTTAATTAATTCATGAATTCAATTTGATTTTCAAATTAATGTTGGCATGTGTGTGTGTGAATAAAATAAGACAAGGTCTTATTTTATTGTTGGCGGATTCGTTGTGTGGAACAAGGAAGATAACTCTTGCACTCTGAAGAAAATCTTCTTCCTCGTTGAAGAACGCGAAGAACGCCGAGTCTACGACGAAGAACTGCATCACTGCAAGGGTAGATCGTTGTACCGTTTCCTCTCCTCTCCACAGCCACTGAGAGACGCCTTCTTCTGAGAATGGAGATGTGTCACATCCTTCATCGGGCAAACACCGATGAAGCTTACGGAGCCTCGTTCCGCGACGTCGTCTTCCGCGACGTCTTTTTCCCATGACGAACCTCGTTCGACGACTTCATCGAGGTAGGGGTTGTTTTGAGAATGATAATACTCCCATGTTTGTTTTCCTCTAAAACATGAACGTGGACTAACTAATTATCAAGTTAATCTATGTATTATTATTTTTGGGTTGGGGATTATCATTTGCCGGGAATTGTTGGGAGTTTTTTCAAACCACTAACGTGGTGGATGCGGACCAACGAACAAGTCCGAACCCACTATTTTTTTGTTCTTCATGCGCAGAGCATTTGACGAAGACGAAACGGGACAGGAATGGTGATTGGAGGCTTGCGTAGTAAAGTACGGGTCTCGGGAGAGCCGTAGGCACAGACGGTGGGCAGGCGGCCAGATCCCGCGGCCGCGTGGGATCTGGAGGAGGAGGACGCGGAACCTGCCGCGTCCGTGGGGCACAAAGGGGGGAAACGCATCCCCCATGCTCGGCCCGCTGGCCGAGCCAGCACACCCCCCCCCCCCTCGACCGGGTTGGGGCAGGTTGCAAGGTCTGGGCTGGGCCGCGATCAGCCGGGCCGGGCCACGCCCCGCTGGGACGGACCATGCCCAACCGGGCCGGACCCAGACCCGGTTCGGGCCGGCCCATGGGGGGTTGGGCCGGGACGGGCCGGGCCCATACCCCCATTTCGGATTGTTTTCTGTCATTTGCTCATATCCTGGGCTTCGGACCTCCGATCGATGCACTATTAGTTGAGTTGGGATCCTTGGATTGATACGGTCATTTTTTTATATTACACTCAGGGTTTCGGAGAACTTTTTGTATGGATGGGTTGGTTCGAACACGGAACCAACTGGGCCCCCGGAGCGGAAATGCTTATAACTTGAACTCTGGATGTCTGATTGATGTGCCGTCGACTTTGTTGGTTTCCTCTTAGTGAGACAGACCTTTTGGATTACTCTGCTCGAGGTTTGGACGTAGTTGGAGTATGGTCAGGTTGGTTTTGACTTAAAAACCAACCGGTCCCCTGAAACGAAAAGGCCAATAACTCTCAGACTAGGCATCCAATTGACGCGATGTCTGTCACTTTTAGTTCCTGTCGACGAGGCAGAACTTTGGGATACATAAACTCCAAACTATTTGATGTATCAAACCCTTGGCTCACGGAGCGGACCCTCTCGGAAACGAGCATGCTGTGTGCGGGAACCCTAGAGCTTCTGCGACGGCGACTGCACTAAAATCCTCCGTGGGTTCGACAGTGACGACGACTGCACTGAAATCCTCTGTGGGTTCGGCAGTGACGCGACTGTACTAGAATCCTCCATAGGTTCAGCAGCGACGACGACCATACTAAAATCCTACATGGGTTCTACGGCGATGAATATTGTTCTTGTATCCTATGTGGGTCTGGCAGTACATGACTACTGTTTTTGTATCCTACGTGGGTCTGGCAGTATTTGACTCTGTACTTGTATCCTACATGGGTCCGACAGAGTGGCTGGTCTAGTATCCTGCGTGGGTCTGCCAGCCTAGTTAGTCTAGTATCCTACGTGGGTCCTAGCTTAGATGAATCAGTGGCTACATCTGATCATCTCTATCACCTTACAACAAGGTATACTTGTGTGTGCTGAGTCTTGACTTTCAATCATTATCTTCGATATGATTGACTTGTTTTTTACGTGGATTGGTTGTGCTTTCTTTTGTGGATTGGGTTGTGCTTTCCTTTGTGGATTGAGTTGTGCTTTCCTTTGTGGATTGGGTTATACTTTCCTATGTGGATAGAGTTGTGCTTTCCTTAGTGTATTGGGTTATACTATCCTATGTGGACGTGATCGAACTTGGGCTCAGATGTTGGAGCTGAACTGGAATTGGTGACTTAGGTATATGTATAGGCATATACCTAAGTAGAGTTGGTTGTTACTTCGTGATTGTATCTTTCCTTTGTGGATTATACTTTGTGGATTCTGGGAGACCTTCAGGGGTCTCAGGGTCCCTACTGATTAGCGTATACTCACCCATGCACGGGCTATGCCCGCACTACATTGTGTTGGATGCAGACGACGGACAGCGCTAATCTTGGTTGAGGCTTGCGGAGCGAGTCGGTACCTAGAGGTGGACCACTGGGCGGGACGTACACGGAGTGGACAGCTAGACCCGAGGAGCTGCGGAGATTATCTGTACCCACCCTTTAGGTGGGATTTCCAGTGGACGGCTCGGCGTTGCTGCTTTACTTTCAGTTGTTGTACTTTCTTTTCAGTTGTACTTTACTTTCAGTTTGGGTTTGTATTCTAGCCCACATACTTTTTCACACTTACTATTGTACTCAGTTTACTTAGTGTTTACTTCTGCTTGCTTACTTTGTGGTGTTTGTTTACTTTTTAAAGGCAATG
This sequence comes from Viscum album, assembly GCA_963277665.1. Classification (NCBI taxonomy): domain Eukaryota; kingdom Viridiplantae; phylum Streptophyta; class Magnoliopsida; order Santalales; family Viscaceae; genus Viscum; species Viscum album. Next base: position 1,512,253,875 of record OY728119.1, read on the forward strand.
CCTTCCCCTTTTTGTCCGGATTTACACCTTGGTGCTAGTCGCCAGCCCCTGGCCTATGGAAGGCGGGCTTGGGGTAGTCACGGCACGGGTCCCGAGGATGGGTCGTGAAAAATTGGTATCAGATGAGTTCGGTTCTACCACAGAACTCAGGACTCTGATCTTTCTTATGTGTGAAGCAATAGTGTTAATGGTATTGAGTGTGGTTATCAATCTAGGGAGTCCAGTGTTGGTACGGCGGCCGACGTATCCACACACCAGGACACTGACTTCTGATTTCCGACTCAATGCACGAAAACATTGATTGCATGTGTGTTTCAAAAGTTTTCTTTGTGATTACTTTGTGTTAGCTCACCAGGTATATTGTATTGACCGTGGCGCACCTGTTTCTTTTCAGTATGGCCCCACGATGGCAGCCAGCTAGGGTTACGAGCTTTGTGCGAGACGACAGCCCACCGAGCGATGAGGCCTCGGTGCAGGTCCCTTTTACAGCGGAGGCACTGGTGGTACCTCTACCTGCCAAGCCACTGATGCCCCCAGCCCCAGCCGCTAAGAGTGCACGTCGTCGTAGTGCACTGCACGAGTTTCAACGTCAGAGAAAGCCTAGGTTCCGTGGGGAGATGGACCCTCAGACAATAGAGGATTGGATGGAGGGTGTTGTACAAGTTTTCAGGTTAGTGGGGACACCAGCTGAACTCATGGTGATCCTTGCAGTGAGTCTCTTGCACGCGGCAGTAGGCAAATGGTGGAGCCTGATTCTCCAGGTCCACGACGAGGCATCTCTCCTTTGGACGGACTTTGAGAGCCTCTTCCGCTCAGAGTTCGTCCCATCCACCCTCCGTGCGGTGCGCATTCAGGAGCTACTACAGCTGCGGTAGGGAAGCATGACGGTAGCCCAGTACTCAGCGAGATTTACCGATATCTTGCGCTATTCGACGGACATGGTACGGGACACATTCTTCTGGGGTCGGACCTTCGAGCAGGGACTGAGGAATGATATCAGAGCATCGATGATCTCCCTCAGCATTCCGACGCAGGCAGGAGTACTGGAGCGAGCCCTTCTCATAAAGAGCTTTCTTTCTGAGCCTACACCACCTGCAAGACCTACCGCAGGGCGACACGTAGCAGAGTATTTTGCAGCTGGTAGTCAACGGACGTCACAGGGGTCTAGGCGAACCAGACTAGCAGGCAGATGACCTCAGGACACTAGCTCAGAGGTGCGGGGAACATGGCGCGGATCCAGTCTTATGAGGAGCAGACAGTGCTACGCATGCGGCGTGCAGGGCCACATGGCTCATGACTGCCCAACCCACTGTGCGGAGGAGCATCAGACGGTTGAGGGGCCGCCCAGGTAGAGGCAGAGGGTCGACCGTGGCAGTCCGCAGAGAGCAGTCAGATGAGGCATAGGAGATGGTCGAGCAGAAGGTGGTGGGTGACACTTTGAGGCTTTACCACCACCACCACCAGGAGGTCCACCCCAACCATAGGGAGATAGAGGGAAGAGGCAGGATCAGCTTCAGGCAGCGGAGCCCTATGACCACGGCGCACCAGAGATGATTCGAGGTACTATCTGTGTCTAATAAACCCTTGTTGCAGTTCTTATAGACACAAGAGTGAGTCATTCTTTCATTGTTGTTTCCCTTGTTCGGAGCTCGGAGATTCTGACGGAGCCGTTGGCTCGATCCTTGTGGCTAGAAACTCCTAAGGGAGCAGACTCGATGATTACGCACTGGTGATGGCAGTGTGAGCTTACTCTATGAGGTGAGAGCTTCGGCTGGGATATTCTTGTAGCAGCGTCGAGGCCTTACGACGTCATCTTGGGCATGGATTGGTTATCTACAGGACATAATCAGATCGACTGTATTAGGCGCAAGGTGTTGTGTGTTCATACCGATGGGATCAGGTTCACCTTCACCAGCGAGAAGGGAGACTTTGCAGCGCAGGATGGACTCACACAGAGGAGATAACAGCTGATCACTCATGAGTTGGCTAGCCTCATCCTAGGAGCAGTTGATGTGTGGAGCCCGAGTTTTCATGTAGTGGTGGATCAGTATGCGAATGTTTTTCCTGACAACGTTCCAGAACTACCTCCCCGCAAATAGGTAGAATTTTATATGGACCTATACCCTGGGACATCCCCGATATCCACTCTAGCATATCAGATTGCTCCTGCTGAGCTTCGAAAGCTACAGGTACAGCTGGAGGACTTGTAGGGCAAGGGATTCATTCGACCCAGTGTTTCACCCTGGGCTTCCCTGATTTTGTTCGCCAAGAAGGCGGACTGGAGCTTGCGACTGTGTGTTGATTGTCGTTGCCTGAACCAGGTTACCTTGAGGAACAAGTATCTACTACAGAGGATTGATGACCTCTTCGATCATCTCAAGGGAGCACGGTGGTTCTCGAAGATAGACCTTCGTTCAGGCTATCATCAGGTCAGAGTACGAGATGAGGACGTGCAAAAGACAGCCTTCAGATGTCGGTATGCCCACTATGAGTTCTTGTTTATGCCTTTTAGCATAACCAATATTCCAATAGTGTTCATGATCCTCATGAACAGGATCTTTTAGCCTTACCTCGATCAATTTTTCGTGGTCTTGATTGATGACATTTTGATATACTCGACCACTGAGGAGGAGCACGCCTACCACTTGTGGGTTGTACTGGACACACTTGGAGAGCACCAACTTTATGGTAATCTCTCGAAGTGCCAGTTCTGGTTACGTGAGGTCCAATTATTGGGACATGTCATCTCTGAGGTGGGAGTTTCGGTGGATTCTACGAAGATCGAGGCAGTGCTAGCTTGGGAGCCACCCAGGAGCATGACGGAGGTGCGGAGTTTCTTGGGTCTAGTTGGATACTACTGGAGGTTTGTGCCAGACTTCTCTAGAGTTGCGGCACCACTTTCAACTTTGACAAAGAATGGGAAACCCTTTGTGTGGTCAGATAGATGTCAGTAGAGCTTCTAGGAGCTGAGACAGATATTGACCAGCGCACCTATCATGAGGCTACCAAAGGAGGGAGTAGGGTACGTAGTCTACTGCAATGCATCAGGGACCAGACTCGGATGTGTTCTGATGTAGGAGCGGGCAGTGATCTCCTATGGATCACGATAGTTGAGGCAGAATGAGCAGAACTACGCTACCCATGACCTGAAGTTAGCAGTAGTGGTATTTTCTTTTAAGATGTGGCGACACTATCTGATGGGCGAGTGCTTCACATTCTACTCTGACCACCAGAGTCTCAGGTACATCTTCTCGCAAAAGGACCTGAACCTGAGACAGTGGTGATGGCTCGAGTTCCTCCAAGACTATGACTTTGAGATAGTCTATACTCCTGGAAAGGGGAACATAGTGGTTGATGCACTCAGCAGGAGGACGGGCATTCAGCTACTTGAGGAGGAGACAGAGCAGCTAGCCGCTTTGAAGATATCTGTCATGGATAGAGATGGATTAGCCTTTCTTCAGTCACTCCCAGTCACTCCTCCACTTCTTCAGCGGGTCATAGAGGCACAGCGTGGGGACGTTGACTTTGAGACATAGCGTGCAAAGATATCCTCAGGACAGGCACCTGATGAATTCTCTGTGGGAGGAGAGAACGTCGTCCTTTTCAGAGGATGTACCATGGTACCAGCTACTTTACAGGAGGAGGTGTTGAGGGAGTTTCACACTTCCCCTTTAGCGGTACATCCAGGAGTGGCGAAGATATACCAGGGTCTCAGACGACCGCACTGGTGGCCAGGTATGAAGAAGGTTGTAGTAGAGTTCTTTTCTCGATGCCTTACCTTCCAGCAGGTGAAGGCGGAGCACCAGGTACTAGCAGGCTTGGTAAAACCCTTGGAGGTCCCGGAGTGGAAGTGGGATGGGATATCTATGGATTTTGTGACTGGACTTCCATGTACTTCTAGAGGTCATGACTCCATTTGGGTGATTGTCTATCGACTCACCAAGTCGGCCCACTTCTTACCCATTAGAGAGCAGGGTTCAGTGGAGAGCTTGAGACGCCTCTACATTCAGGAGATTGTATGGCTTCATGGTGTTCCATCATCTATCGTCTCCGATCGAGATGCTCGCTTTACTTCCGTACATTGGAAGGGGTTGTAGGAGGCATTCGGGACACAGCTACGTCTGAGCACCGCCTTTCACCCTTAGACGGATGGTCAGACAGAGAGGACCATTCAGACTCTCAAGGACGTGCTTCGTGCATGTTTCCTTGACTTTGGTCACAGTTGGGAGGATCACCTACCCTTGGTGAAGTTTTCTTACAACAACAGCTACCACTCCACCATCGGGATGGCACCATACGAGGCATTGTACGGCCGACCTTGCAGATCACCTCTGTGCTGGATAGACCCTGGGGAGTCAGAACTTGTGGGACCATAGATGGTCCAGGCCACGACAGAGAAGGTCCAGGTCATCCAGGAGCAGATGAGGACATCTCAGAGCTGATAGAAGTCTTATGCTAATAGGAGGCGGAGACCACTAGAGTTTGAGTATGGAGACCATGTCTTCTTGCGGGTCTCACCTCGATGTGGATTATGTAGATTTGGCCGGGGTGGCAAGTTATCTTCGTGCTTTATCATACCTTTCTAGGTTCTCGGTAGGATAGGCGATGTGGCTTATCACCTGGCTCAACCACCTCAGTTGCACCGGGTGCACGACATCTTCCACGCATCTCAGCTGAAGAGATACGTGCATGAACCGACGCATATCATCGACCATGGGGAACTGGACATTGATGATGGGGTGAATTTTGCAGAGGTCCCGGTGGAGATCGAGGATCGACAAGAGTGGGTCCTACATGGGCGGTTGATTCCACTAGTGTGCAACAGATGGCAGAATGGGAACCTCCAGGAGAGCACTTGGGATCGGGAGGCTCAGATGCGTGCTCAGTACCCTCATTTGTTCCCCTAGTTTGTGATGTATCTTTATGGGGACGTAAATCCCTGAGGTGGGAGTAATGTATAGACCTATAAATTTCAAGGGAATTTTTTTTTTAATTTTCTTTGGTATTTTACGAGTACTCAGTTTCCGACGGCACCAGATTCCGAGGCCCGGTGTGCCTGGAATCAATTTCTGAAGTTTAGCTTGGGTACGTTCAGTGAACGAACGAGCGGGTTTTTATAACTTTTGAACCGGTGCTCAGAATCGAAATCCGAGGGCACCGATGAAGCCTCAACACCGGTAATTACTTCGGAAGACTTTTCCTGGAGTTGCGTTTTCTCGGGAGGAGATGTTAAAAATGTGAGAAATAAAAATAAATTTTTTTTACAATTTATTTTTATTTCTTTTCTGATTGTTAAGCATTGTGGAAAGGGAAGATGCAAGGAAGTTGTGGTGGGGCCCACATGAGCCCCCACCTCCTTCAATTTTCCCCAACACCCCATTTATTTCCCCTCTAGCAATTATTTCATAACTCTTCCACATTAATTTACAGGCCAATAAAATGCCTCTTTAATTGGACAACGTACGTTAATTAATTCGTGAATTCAATTTGATTTTCAAATTAATGTTGGCATGTGTGTGTGTGAATAAAATAAGACAAGGTCTTATTTTATTGTTGGCGGATTTTTTGTGTGGAACAAGGAAGAGGACTCTTGCTCTCTGAATAACATCTTCTTCCTCATCGAAGAACGCGAAGAACGTCGAGTCTACGACGAAGAACTCTGTCACCGCAAGGGGAGATCGTCGTACCGTCTCCTCTCCTCTCCACAGCCGCTGAGAGATGCCTTCTTCGGAGAATGAATACGTGTCTCATCCTTCATCGGGTGAACACCGACGACTCATATGGAGCCTCGTTCCATGATGCCATCTTCCGCGACGTCTTTTTTCCACAACGAACCTCGTTCGACGACTTCATCGAGGTAGGGATTGTTTTGAGAATGATAATACTCCCATGTTTGTTTTCCTCTAAAAAATGAACACTGACCAACTAATTATCAAGTTGATCTGCGGATTATTATTTGCGGGTTGGGGATTATCATTTTCCGGGAATTGTTGGGAGTTGTTTCAAACCACTAATGTGGTGGGTGCGGACCAACGAACAAGTCCGAACCCACCGTTTTTCTTTTATTCATGCACGGAGCATTTGACAATGATGAAACGGGACAGGAATGGCTATTGGAGGACTTAGTAGTAAAGTACGGCTCCCGGGTGAGCCATAGGCACAGAAGGCGGAAAAATTGGACCATCGGAGCACGTCCGGTGGTCCGCAGAAAACGTTGTTGGCGCACCCTGCCAACATGGCGGCCGGAGGCGGCGGCCGGCACTGGCTTGCCGCCAGGAGGCGGCGGCGCTCCGGTGCACCGCCAGGAGGAACCACTGCGTCTGAAGCCCCAGTGGAAGGCGGTCGGATCCCACGGTCATGCGGGATCCGGAGGAGGAGGACGCGACACCAGCCGCGTCCGTGGGGCGCAAAGGGGGGAAACGCGTCCCCCCTGCCCGGCCCGCTGGTCGAGCTAGCGCACCCGCCCGGACGGGCCGGGGCAGTTCGCGCGGACCGGGCCGGGCCGGGCCATGCACCACCAGGCCAGACCCAGACCCGGGTCGGGCCGACCCGGTTCGGGCTGACCCAGGGGGGGTTGGGTCGGGCCGGGCTGGGCCTAGACCCCCATTTCGGACTGTTTTCAGTCATTTGCCCATATCTTGGGCTTCAGACCTCCGATCGATGTACCGTCAGTTGCGTTGGGATACTTGGATCGAGATGGTATTTTGGGTATATTACACTTAGGGTTTAGGAGAACTTTGGATATGTCCGGGTTGGTTCGAACACGAAACCAACTGGTGCCTCAGAGCGGAAATGCTTATAACTTGAGCTCTGGACGTCTGATTGACGTGACGTCGACTTTGTTGGTTTCCTCTTAGTGATACGGAACTTTTGGATTACTCCGCTCGAGGTTTGTACTCAGTTGGAGTATGGTCGGGTTGGTTTTGACTTAAAAACCAACCGGGCCCCTGGAACGAAAAATCCAATAACTCTCAAACTCGGCGTCCGATTGACGTGCCGTCTGTCACGTTGAGTTCCTATCGACAAGGCAGAACTTTGGGATACATCAAATCCGTACTAAGTATCAGTTGATGTATCTAACCCTTGGCTCGTGGAGCGGAACCTCCCGGAAACGAGCATGCTGTGTGCGGGAACCCTAGAGCTGGCTGCGACGACGACTGCACCGAAATCCTCCATGGGTTCGGCAGTGACGACGACTGCACTGAAATCCTCTGTGGGTTCGGCAGTGATGATGACTGTACTAGGATCCTTCGTGGGTTCGGCAGCGATGACGACCGTACTTAAATCCTCCATGGGTTCGACGGCGATGAATACTGTTCTTGTATCCTATGTGGGTCCGCCAGTACATGACTACTGTTCTTGTATCCTACGTGGGTCCGGCAGTATTTGACTCTGTACTTGTATCCTATGTGGGTCCGACAGAGTGGCTGGTCTAGTAACCTACGTGGGTCCGATAGCCTATCTGGTCTAGTATCCTACATGGGTCCCAGCTTAGATGAATCAGTGGCTACATCTGATCATCTCTGTCACCTTACAATGAAGTATACTTGTGTGAGCTGAGTCTTGACTTTCAATCGTTATCTTCAATATGATTGACTTGTTTCCTACATGGATTGGTTGTGTTTTCCTTTGTGGATTGGTTTGTGATTTCCTATGTGGATTGAGTTGTGCTTTCCTTTGTGGATTAGGTTGTACTTTCCTATTTGGATTGAGTTGTGCTTTCCTTTGCGGATTGGGTTGTACTATCTTGTGTGGACGTGATCGAACTTGGGCTCGGATGTTGGAGCCAAACTGGAATTGATGACTTAGGTATATGTATGGGAATATACGTAAGTAGATTTGGTTGTTACTTCGTGATTGTATCTTTCCTTTGTGGATTATACTTTGTGGATTCTGGGAGACCTTCGGGGGTCTCGGGGTCCCTACTGAGTAGCGTATACTCACCCCTGCATGGGCTATGCCTGCACTACGTTGTGTTGGATGCAGACGAAGGACAGCGCTGATCATGGTTGAGGCTTGTGGAGCGAGTCAGTACCTGGAGGTGGACCATTGGGCGGGATGTACACGGAGTGGACAGCTAAACCCGAGGAACTGGGGAGATTATCTATACCCACCCTTCAGGTGGGATTTTCAGTGGAAGGCTCGGCGTTTCTGCTTTACTTTCAGTTGTTGTACTTTCTTTTCAGTTGTACTTTACTTTCATTTTGGGTTTTTATTCTGGACCACTTACTTTTCTGCACTTACTGTTGTACTCAGTTTACTTAGTGTTTACTTCTGTTTGCTTACTCTGTGGTGTTTGTTTACTTTTTAAAGGAAATTCCTTCCCCTTTTGTCGGGATTTACGCCTTGGTGCTACTCGCCAGCCCCTGGCCTATGGAATGCATGCTTGGGGTAGTCACGGCACGGGTCCCAAGGACGGGTCATGACAAAATATCTAATATTTATATATTATCAATGGATGGAATAAGAAATACTGATTAAACAGTGGAAATAGTACCTTTCTCAAATGAATGTATAACCATATATCCATTTTTGGGTTAAGGAGGAGTATAAGGAAGATATAGAGAAATAAAATAAGGTGATAAATGTTCATGTGATCAACATTTATTTGTAATGAATGATAAGGTTCCTGAAACTTGTATGGGTAACATCATAGATATATTTCAAGGAACTGTTTGATAATGATCATAGCTAAATATTCTCTATTCATCATGGAAGTGTGAATATTTATTATGCTATGGAATAGTATTTTGGATGTGAAAACATGAAGAGAGATATTCTAGAGTATGTTTCTTAGTGTTTTATATGTCAAAAAAGTTTATGATGAGTGAAAAAAGTTTATGTGGATATTACAACCATTACCCATACCTAAATGGGAATTGGAAGACATAAATATGGAATTTATAACTAGAATCCCCAAAACAACTAATGGTCACACTGCTTATTGCATTATAGTTTATCTCATTTCAAATTAAGTATAATTTCTTGCTATCATAGAAGATAAATAAATTGATAATATTCCATGATTATACATTAATAAATTAATAAGGTTATATGTTGTACCACATTATATTTTACTTAATTGTGATTTGAGGATTACCTTGATGTTTTGGAGTTTCCTTTACTATACACTATATTCAGAGTTTTTTTTTTCAGTTCTACTTATTTTATTAAAATAGATGATGACTCTGTGAGAACCATTTAAGCACTATAGAATATTATGAGATAATGTTATATGGATTTCAAAGGTGTTCGGGATCAACACCTTCCTCTAGATGTATTTCCTTACAAAAATATCATTCACTGTACCATTCAGATTTATTTTTATAAAGACCTATATGTAAATAAATGTAGTACTACAATGTTCTATGATAAATATGGAGAATGAAAGTTATTTCAACCTAATTTAGATGAATAAATTGAAGACAAAGTCAAATCTATTCATAGGCACATCAGGCTATCTCAAATCGATAGAAAAAATATAGGAAAAATCATCAAAAAAATATATATTTTTGTGTGTCAGAAGTTATTCATTCAAATTCATGAATAGAAAATGATTATTTTATTCAGAGAGAAGTGAAATATAATCCCTTTGTATATTTCCCCCATTGAAGTTATTGACTGAGCAAGGATGGTATCTTATCAATTGGTGGTTCCATTGATCCTCTCTAAAATTCAAAATGCCTTCCATATATCATTATTGAGTAAGTACATACCAAATCCATCAAATGTAATGAAATCATAGGTCATACCATTGGATCATGATCATTCCTATGAAGAAAAACCCAAAAAAATTGATCATTTATATGATGTTTTGTGGAACAATACTACCCATCCATTTAATTTTCTTTAGAGGTGTCATAAATTCCACGAAGCTACTTAAAAATACTAAGATGTGATAAAAGTGATATATCCACATTTACTTGTATCGATGTGATGGAATTTCAAGGGTGAAAATATATTTATGGGGGGTAGAATGTTAAATTACATGATTTTATGATATTGTTCTCTATAAATAAATTTTAAATCATTGATAACATTCTTCACATGTAATCTTAGGTTTAAACATACTAAAATATACTATTTACATATTATTATTATTTTTGATAGTTATCTGTCATGAACCGTCCCTCGGGGCCTATGTCGTGACTACCCCAAGCCCGCCTTCCATAGGCCAGGGGCTGGCGACTAGCACCAAAGGCGTAAATCCATAAACTGGGAAGGCATTGCCTTTAAAACTTGAAAACGCACACAATAGGGTACGAGCAAGAAACAAAACACTAAATAAAACTATATACAAAAGGAGTGATGAAAAGTAAAAAAGGGGCCTTAAATACAAGCCCAACTGTAAAGTACAAGGAAACTGAAATTACAAGTACTGGAAAAAGGGGAAACGGATCCTGGATCGTCCACCGGGAAATACTACCTGAAGGGTAGGTACACATAGCCTCCACAACACACCATGTCCGTCTGTCTCCTCTGTGTACCGTCACACCATGTGGGCCACCTTCAGGTAACGTCTAGTCCTGGTACACTCGGCCTCGGTCAGCACTGTCTGTTGTCTGCTTCCAACACAACAAGGTGCGGGCATAGCCCATGCAGGGGTGAGTATAACGATACTCAGTAGGGACCCCAAGACCCTCAAGGTCTCTCAAATCCAACAAGGATAAACCAAAAAGTATGAAATAAACAGATAACCCTACTTAGGTATATGCCTATACATATACCTAAGTTATCAAGTAATCCATCTCAATCATGAGGTAAACACAAAAGTTACTGACTCAGCTCAACCAGGATTTTTATTCACATTATCAAAACCACGGTTGTTGGAGAACTCTGGCTCAATCAAGTACAGTGGGTCTGTCGTGACACCAAGGTGCTTCCCACTAACCTTGAACTGCTGGTGTACTCCTCCTGTCGAGTATCATGGGTTCGTTGTGTCATACAGAGGTGCTCCCCACCGTGGGTCTGCCGCGTCACCAAGGCGCTCCCCCAAATAGCCTGCAGAGGTACTCCTCCTGTCGAGTACCGCGAGTCTGCCACCACAACCAAGCGCTCCTCTGCTGTGGATCTGCTATGACACCAAGGCTCTCCCGATGAGGCTAATCGAGTCACTCAGATTCAAATCGTTCAGTATTCGTCAAGCCTCAGCCAGCTACTAGGTCTCCGCACTCTACATGCTCGTCACCGAAAGGATCTGCTCCATGAGCTACTGGTTGATACTCCAACTGTCACAAAGTCCCACGTAGAAGTATCTCAAAGGTCTGCCACATCATAGGGGTCTCAACTTAATAGACGGTGTGTCAATCGGACGCTCGGTCTGTGAGTTATTAGCCTTTTAGTCCTGGGGGCCCGGTTATATTCGTGCACGATCCAACCTGACCATAACTCAACTATACCCCGAACTCTAGTGGGGTATACTCAAAGGTAGCATCACGCTCCAAGAAAACAAGCACCACTGACGTTTCGCCAAACGGTTGTCTGGTGCCAAAGATATGGCCAAAGAATGTAAAGAGGGTCGGTAGTAGGCTCGGGTCCGATCCGACTCGGTTGGACCAGGTCTGGGCCGACCCGGTCTGGTTCGACCCGATCTGACTTGTTGGGTATGGCCCGGCCCATTGGGCGAGCCAGCCTGTTAGGTTCATCCTGGACCACTGGGCCCATCCCAGCAGGCCGCGTGGGCGGTTTGACAGGGGCTCGGGGCTGGTTCGACCCGGAGCGTCGTGAGGGTGCGACCTGGTGCAGCTCGGCCCAGAGGACACGGTCGGACCAGTTCGGCCAGGGGGCCATGAGGGGGTCTACGGGTCGGCTCGGTAGGTCGGCGCAGCTAGGGCGCTAGTTCGGTCGGGTGGCGTCTCGGGAGGCTGGGCGGCTGGCAGCCGGGAGGCGGCCGGGCAGGGCGAGCCCAGGCCGGAAGGCAGCCGGGAAGGGTGTGGCCAAGCCGGCAGGCAGCCGGGCAGGGTGCCAGGCAGGCCAAGGGGCAGCCGGGCAGGCCGGAAGGCGGGCCGGAAGCTGGCTGGGCAGGGCGCGGCCAGGCCGGAAGGCGGCCGAGCAGGGTGCCAGGCAGGCCGACGGGTGGTTGGGCAGGCCAGCAGGCAGCCGGGAGGTAGTCGGGCAGGCCGTCAGGTGGGTCAGGCAGGCTGGCAGGCAGGCCAGGCTGGTAGGCGGTCCAGCGGGCAGGTCGGGCAGCAGGGAGGCCTGCGGGTGGCTTGGCCGTTGGGCGGCGCGGTTGGGGTGGCTCAGAAGCTGGTGGGCGGCAACGTTCAGCCCGAGGCGGCGGAGCCGGTTCGGTTGGAGCATCGCGAGGGAGGCGTGGTTCACGGAGGCTGCGGGTAGCGCAGTTGTTGCCTTCGTCGTCTCGTCGCCTCATCCCCATGCCGAAGATCATCACAAATAAGAACGGCGGAGGGGTTGGGCCATGTTTGTTTGGCCCGCACCCTCCGCATTTAGGGTAGTAGCAAGTGGTTCAATCTTTCTTGAGGTTTCCAAGAATTAATCAAGAATAGAAAAGGGGAGAAAGATCAAACAAATTACCCCACATCATCCCACAAATAAAACAAACTCAAATAATCCCCCCCAACTTTTTCCGTTGATCGCCGAAAAAGTCACAGGAAGAAGACGAAGGTGATCGTCGTTCTTCGCGTCCGCCGCACACTTCCAATCCCAAGCTCGTGCATCAACTCATTGATGATGATGAGGAGTGAAGGTCGATTGAATACTTTCCACGTCAGTAGGATCCAAGGAAGAAGTCGAATAAGATCGGCGTTCTTCGTTGTCGAATGCGTTCTTCATTGGGAGCTTTCTCCCAATAATCCTCTTCTCAAAGCTTCCACCAAAATGAACAATTCCAACCAAACTAATAATATATTGTGTTAATATATTATTTAATTTGTTGGAAAAAAATTCAAAATGGTGAATTAATTAACTTGGCTCCCCCTTAATTAATGTGGAGGATTTGGAACCATTAAATTAGGGGAGTTGGCACCAATAAAGGAGGGGGTGTGGAGAGACACTCCCTCATTAATGAGGGTAGTTGAGAGGTTTTCCACTACCACCATTAATAGGGGGTTTAGTCCCCTGTGGTCCCCATTCCATAACCTCTCGTGGGAGATTAGGTTTGGGTGGGCCCCACTACCATATTCTCTCATGGGAGGTTAAGGTGTGGTGGTCCCACCTCCAAATTCCATGAGGAAGTTTTAACCAACAAATAAAAATTAAGCCACACACTTTATTTTTATTTAATTCATTCTCTAAAAACCCAAAAACTATCTTTTAATATCAACCCACTGCCATCGAGGTGATAGTCTTCTTAAGTGAATACTAATGTTGCAAGTTCAACAGTTTCCTTGGATTTCAATTACGAGCACCGGTTCAAAAGTTATAAAAACCCACTCGTACGTTTACTGAACGTACCCGTACAAAACTTTAGAAATTGATTCCGGGCACACCGGGCCTCGGAATCATGCGTCGTCAATTTTTACGGACTCGTAAATTTCCCGTGTATTTAAGAAAATAAATTTCATGGAAATTATATGTCTTTAAATTCTCCCCACCTCCGGGATTTACATCCCTGTAAGCTACAACTCAAACTATGGGGAAAAGTGGGGGTACTGAGCACGTATTTGAGCCTCCCGCTCCCATGTGCTCTCCTAGAGGTTCCTGTGCTACCAGCGAATGTGCACCAAAGTTATCGAATGTCCACATAGGACCCACTCTTTTCGATCCTCAATCTCCACTGGAACCTCCATGAAAGTCACACCATCATCGATGTCCATCACTTCATGGTTGATGATGTGAGAAGGATCATGCATGTATCTCCTTGGCTGAGATACGTGGAAGACATCGTGCACTCGGTGCAACTGAGGTGGAAGTGTTAAGCGGTAAGCCATCTCACCAACTCTACTGAGGACCTTAAAAGGTCCAATGAATATCAGAGATAACTTTCCTCCTTGGCCAAATCTTCATAGTCATCATCGAGGTGAGACCTGCAGAAAGATGTGGTCGCCATCCTCGAACTCCAGAGGCCTCTGTCTCCTATCAGCATATGACTTCTACCTGCTCTGTGCAGTCTTCATCCGCTCCTGGATGATATGCATCTTCTCCATGGTAGCACGTACCATCTCTGGTCCCACTAGTGCTAACTACCCAGGGTCAGTCCAGTACAAGGGTGATCTGCAAGTTCGCCCATAAAATTCCTCAAAAGGTACCATCCCAATGGAGGAGTGATATCTATTGTTGTATACAAACTCCACCAAAGTTAGGTGATACTCTCAGCTACGACTGAAGTCGATGATACTTGTACATAGCATGTCCTCGAGAGTCTGAATGGTCTGCTCAGTCTGACCATCCGTATGAGGATGGAAGGCAGTGCACAAACGAAGCTGCATCCCAAAAGCCTCCTGCAACCCCTTCCATAGCTAGGAAGTAAACTGTGCATCATGATCAGAGACAATAGATGAAGGTACTCCATGTAGCCACACAATCTCCTGTACATAGAGGCATCCCAAGCTCTCTACTGAACCCTGCCCTATGATCAGTAGTAAGTGGTCCGACATGGTCAGTCGATCAACGATCACCCAAATCGAGTCGTGACCCATGGATGTAAATGGAAGTCTTGTCACAAAATCCAAAGATATCCCATCCCACTTCCACTCTGGGACCCCTAAAGGTTGAACCAAGCTTTCTAGTACCTGGTGCTCCGCCTTCACTTGCTGACAAGTGAGGCATCGAGAGACAAACTCTGCTACTGCCTTCTTCACACCTGGCCACCAGTGCTGTCGTCGAAGGTCCTGGTACATCTTCTCCGCTCTTATATATACCACTAAAGGGGATGTGTGGAACTCCCTCAACACTTCCTCCTAAAGTGTCACCGGTACCACATTACGTCCTCTAAAAAGGATGACGTGCTTCCCACCTTCAGAAAATTCATTATGTGTCTGCCCTGTGGATATCTGAGCACGTCATGTCTCGCAGTCAATGTCCCCATGCTATGCCTCCTTGACTCGCTAAATAAGTGGGAGAGTGACTATAAGGGACTGAAGGAAAGCTGCTCCATCTTTATCCTCAAAGGATATCTGCAAAGCGGCCAGCTTCTTCGTCGCCTCACCTAGCAGCTGTATACTAAATCTTTTGTTGAGTGCATCTGCTACAATGTTCCCCTTTCTAGGAGTATAGACTATCTCAAAGTCATGGTCTTGAAGGAACTCAATCCATCACCGTTGTCTCAGTTTCAGGTACTTCTGAGAGAAGATATACCTAAGACTCTTGTTATCAGAGTACACGGTAAAATGTTTTCCCATTAGATAGTGGCGCCACATATTCAAGGTGAAGATCACTACTGCTAACTCTAGGTCATGGGTAGTGTAGCTCTTCTCATGCTATCTCTGCTGCTGAGAACCATACGTGATCACAGCTCTCTCCTACATTAGGACACACTCGAGTCTGGTCCTTGATGTGTCACAGTAGACTATGTACCCTATGCC
This sequence comes from Viscum album, assembly GCA_963277665.1. NCBI lineage: Eukaryota > Viridiplantae > Streptophyta > Magnoliopsida > Santalales > Viscaceae > Viscum > Viscum album. Next base: position 1,512,269,357 of record OY728119.1, read on the forward strand.
TTCCTCTGGAAGCCTCAAGATGGGGGCACTAGTCAGCCTCTACCTCAGATCCTGAAAGCTCTGCGAGCATCTCTTCGACCACACGAAGGGTTTCTCCTTCTTCGTCAAGGCTGATAGTGGTGCTGCAACTCTGGAGAAGTCTGGAACGAACCTCCAGTAGTAACCAGCCAAACCCAGGAAACTTCGTACCTCTGTCACACTCCTGGGTGGATCCCAAGAAAGTACCACCTCAATCTTCGATGGATCTACTGCAACTCCAGCCTACGAGATGACATGTCCCAAAAAATGAACCTCTCGGATCCAAAATTAGAACTTTGAGATAATACCATAAAGCTGGTGCTCTCAGAGTGTGTCCAGTACTACTTGAAAATGGTAGGCATGTTCCTCCTCAGTAGTCGAGTAGATCAGAATGTCATTGATGAAGACTATGACAAATCGATTAAGGTATAGCTAGAAAATATTATTCATTAGTACCATTAACACTGTTGGAGAATTGGTTACACCGAAATACATAACCAAGAACTCATAATGGTCATACCGACATCTGAAAGTCGTCTTCTTCATATCCTTGTCTCGAACTCTTAGTTGGTGATAGCCTGATCTGAGGTCTATCTTCGAGAACCACTGTGATCCCTTCAACTGATCAAAGAGGTAGTCAATCCTCGAGAGTGGGTACTTTTTATTCATGGTAACTTGATTTAGGCAACGGTATTCGACACAAAGTTGCAATCTCCCATCCACCTTCTTGGTGAACAGAATCGGGGCAGCCCAGGGAGAAACACTGGGCCAGATGAATCCCTTCCCTTGCAAGTCCTCTATCTGTACCTGTAGCTCGCGAAGCTCCGTGGGAGCCATCCAATATGTTGGTTTAGATATCAGTGTGGTCCCGGGGTACAATTCAATGTATAAGTCCACCTCTCTACAATAAGGTAGTCCTGGAATATAGTCAAGTAAAACATCAGCGTACTAGTCCACCACTACAGGATAGCTCGGACTCTCCACATCAACTGCTCCGAGGGTAAGTCGGGCCAACTGATAAGTGATCGGCTACACCCTCCTCCGAGTAAGTCCGTCATGTGCTGCAAAGTCTCCCTTCCCACTGGTGAAGGTAAAACTAGTCCCATCCGTGTGGAAACACCGTACTTGGTGCCTAATAAATTCAATATGAGAATGGACTGTAGATAACCAGTCCATACCCAAGATGGCGTTGTAAGGCCTCAACGCCACTATTAGGAGATCCCAGCCGAAGCTCTCACCTCCTAGAGTAATCTCACAGTACTGGCACCAGTGCGTAATCATCAAATCTGCTTCTGGAAGAGTCTCGAGCCATAAGGATCGAGTCAACAGCTTCATCAGAATCTTTGAGCTCCAAACGAGGGCAGTGTCAATGAACGAGTGATTAGCACCTGTGTCTATATGAACTGCAAATATGGTGCAGTAGACACAGATCGTACCTCGAATCATATCTGGAGCGTCGTGATCATAAGACTCGGCTTCCTAGAGCTGATCTCTCACTTGTCCACCTCCTCCCTATGGTTAGGGTGGACATCCTGGTGGTGGTGGCGGTAACACCTCAAAATGTCGCCCACCGCCAGCTGCACAGCCAGCTCCTCTACCACATCCACCTGCTCCCTGCGGACAACCTCAATAGAACCTCTAACTCGGCCTGGGAGGCCCCTCAACTGTCTTCTGATCATCTGAATGGCGGGTCAGACATGCATGAGCCATGCGACCCTACCAGCCGCATGAGTAACACAGCCCACTATTGGCATGTATGTCTCTGCCCCGGGTTCCCCGCACAACCGATCCTGAGTCATGCGATCGTCCACCCGTGGGTATGCTCCTCTTGGACCTCTGCGACATCAATATACTACTAGCTGCAGAAGACTCCGCTACATGTTGACTAGTGGTGGGTCTCACTGCTAAAGACTACTCAGCAAGGAAACTCTCCACTAAGAGGGCTCTCTCCAACACCCCTACTTGTGTCGGGATGATGAGGGAGATCATTGAATCCCTGATCTATCGTATGATCCCCTGTTCGAAGGTATGAGTCCTGAAGAATTGGTCCCATACCATATATGTGGAGTAGCGCGAGAGATAGGTGAACCTCGCTGAGTACTGAGCTACAGTCATGTTGCCCTGCTGCAGATGAAGTAGCTCTTATATGTGCACTGCGCAAAGAGTCGCTGGGACAAACTCCGCCCGAAACAGGCACTCGAAGTCTGCCCAGAGAAGCATCATCTTGTTGTGAACTTAGAGCGTCAATATCCAACTTCTTCCCGCTACTGCCTATAGAAGGCTAGCACCAAGAATCACCATTAGGTCGGCTGGTGTCCCTACCAATCGGAAAACTCTCACCACAGCCTCCAGCCAATCCTCAGCCGCATGTGGGTCCATCTCTCCCCTGAACCTGGGTAGCCTCTAGCACAGGAACTCGTGCAATGCACTCAAGTGGTGTGCATCATCTGCTGCTGGGGCTAGTGGCATCAGTGGCCCAACGGGGTGTGGTACCGTTGGTGCCTCCACTAGAAAAGGGCCCTACATTGAGGCCTCATCGCTCAGTGGGCTATCTGTGCATACAACTCTCAAGACTCTAGCTGGTTGTCCACGGGGAGGAATCCTGAAAGAAACAGATGTGACATGATCAAGAGATTAAACCTGGTGAGTTGACCTAGTTGATCTGACTTAAAGAAAAATTTTGAAAACACACACATAATCAGTGTTTTCATGCACTGAGTCAGAAATCAATAGTTAGGGTCCTGGTGTATGGATACGTCGGTCGCTGCACCAACACTGGACTCACTGAACTGAAAACCACACTCATTACTCTTAACATTGTTTCTTCATAGAAAAGAAAGATCAGATTCCTAAGTTCTGCAGTATAACTGACTCCTTTGATACCAATTTTTCATGACACGTCCCATGAGGCCCATTCCGTGACTACCCAAAGCCCACCTTCCATAGGCCAGGGGCTGGAAACTAGCACCAAATGTGTAAATCCCTAAACTAGGAAGGCATTGCCTTTAAAACTTGAAAATGCACACAACAGGGTATGAGCTGGAAACAAAACACTAAATAAAACTATATACAAAAGGAGTGTTGAAAAGTAAAAAGGGGCCCGAAATACAAGCATAACTGTAAAGTACAAGGAAACTGAAAGTACAAGAACAAGAAAAAGGGAAAACGGCTCCTGGATCATCCACCGAGAAATCCTACCTGAAGGGTAGGTACATATAGCCTCCACAGCACTCCATTTCCATCCATCTCCTTTGTGTACCATCACACCATGTGGTCCACCACTGGGTACCATCCAGTCCTGGTATACTCATCCTCGGTCAGCAATGTTCGTCTGCATCCAACACAACGAGGTGCGGGCATAGCCTGTGCAGGGGTGAGTATAATGATACTTAGTAGGGACCCCAAGACCCTCAAGGTCTCTCAAATCCATCAAGGATAAACCAAAAAGTATGAAATCAACAGATAACCCTACTTAGGTATATTCCCATACATATACCTAAGTTATCAAGTAATCCATCTCAATCATGAGGTAAACACAAAAGTTACTGACTCAGCTCAACCAGAATTTTTATTCACATTATCGAAGACATGACTACTGGAGAACTCCTTCTCAATCGAGTACAGTGGGCCTGCTGAGACACCAAGATGCTTCCCACTAACCTTGAACTGCTGAGGTACTCCTCCTGTCGAGTACCATGGGTCTGCTGCGCCACATAGAGGCGCTCCCCACCGTGGGTTTGTCGCATCACCAAGGCGCTCCCCCTAATAGCCTGCAGAGGTACTCCTCCTATCGAGTACCGTGGGTCTTCAGCCACAACCAGGAGCACCTCCATCGTGGGTCTTCCGCGACACCAAGGTTCCCCCACTGGGCTATTCGAGTCACTCCGAGTCGAATCGGTCAGCAGTCGTCAGGTCTCAGCCAGCTATTAGGTCTTCGCACTCTTCTCACTCATCACCGAAAGGATCCACTCCACGAGCTACTATTCAATACTTCAACTATCACAAATTCCTGCGTAGAAGTATCTCAAAGGTCTGATGCATCATAGGGGTCTCAAAAAAACAGACGACGCGTCAATCGGACGCCCAGTCTATGAGTTATTAGCCTTTTAGTTCCTGGGACCCGGTTTGATTCGTGCATGATCCAACATGACTGTAACTCAACTATACCCCGAAATTCAGTGGGGTATACTAAAAGTTAGCATCATGATCGAATAAAACCATCGCCGCTGATGGTTTTTCAAATGGTCGTCAGGTGCCAAAGATATGGCCAAAGAAAGTAAAGAGGGTCGGTAGTAGGCTCGGGTACGGTCCGACCCGGTTCGACCCCGTCTGGGCCGACCCAGTCTGACCTGTTGGGTCTGGCCCAGCCCATTGGGTGGCCCAGCCTATTAGGTTCGTCCAGGCCCGCTGGGCCCTACCCATCCGGCCGCGTGGGCGGTTCGGCCCTGAATTCCACAAGGGTACGGCCCAGCGCAGCTCGTCCCGGAGGGCACGGTCGGGCCGGTTTGGCAAGGGCGTTGTGAGGGGGGGTCGCGGGCCAGCTCAGGAGGCTGGTGCGGCCAGGGTGTCGATTCAGTCGGGTGGAGGCTTGAGAGGTCGGGTGGCCGAGAGCCGAGAGGAGGCGAGGGAGGCCGGCAGGCGGGCTGGTAAGGGCGCGGCCAAGCCAGCAGGCAGCCGGGCAGGGTGCGGTCACGCTGGCAGGCGGCCAGGTAGGGCTCGAGGTGGGCAGGCGGGTGGTCGGGCATGCTAGAAGGCGGGCCAGCGGGCAGCTAGGCAGGGTGCGGCCAGGCCGGCAGGCGGCCAGGAAAGGCGCCAGGCGGGCGGCTAGGCAGGCTAGCAGGTGGCCGGGAGGCAGTCTGGAAGTCCTGTTGGCGGGTCGGGCAGGATGGCAGGCAGGACGGCGGGGCACGGCAAGGACTGCAGGCAGGCCGGAGGACAGGCCGGGCATCCGGGAGGCCGGCGCGGCTCGAGCCGGTGGGTGGCTCAGCCAACGGGTGGCACAGCTCGAAAGTCGGTGAGCGGCGCGGTTCGGACCGAGGCGGCGGAGCCGGTTCGGTCGGAGTGTCGTGAGGGTGGCGTGGTTCCTGGAGGCCGCGGGTAGCGCGGCTGTTGCCTTCGGCGTATCGTCGCCTCATCGTCATGTCAAAGATCATCACAAATAAGAATGGCGGAGGGGTCGGGCCATGTTGGTTTGGCATGCACCCTTCGCGTTTAGGGTGGTATCAAGCAGTTCAATCTTTCTTGAGTTTTCAAAGAATTACTCAAGAATAGAAAAGGGGAGAAAGATCAAACAAATCACCTCATATCATCCTGCAAATAAAACAAACTCGAATAATTCCCCCTACCTTTGTTCATTGATCATCGAAGAAGTCGCGGGAAGAAGATGATGGTGATCGTCACTCGTCGCGTCCGCCGCACACTTCCAATCTCGAGCTCGAGCGTCGGCTTATTGACGACGATGTGGAGGGAATTTCAGTTGAAGACTTTCCACGTCAGTAGGATTCAAGGAAGAAGTCTAAGAAGGTTGGCGTTCTACATAGTCGAAGGTGTTCTCTATTTGAAGCTTTCTCCCAATAATCCTCCTCTCAAAGCTGCCACCAAAATGAACAATGCCAACCAAAATAATAATAGATTGTGTTAATCTATTATTTAATTTGTTGGCACAAAATTCAAAATGGTGAATTAATTAACTTGGATCTCCCTTAATTAATGTGGAGGATTTGGCACCATTAAATTAGGGGAGTTGGTACCAATAAAGGAGGGGGTGTGGAGAGTCTCTCCCTCATTAATGAGGGGAGTTGAGAGGTTTTCCCCTCCCACCATTAATAGGGGGGTTTAGTCCTGTGTGGTCCCCACGTCGTAACATCTCGTAGGAGGTTAGGTTCGGCTGGTCCCCACCACCATAACCTCTCATGGGAGGTTAAGGTGTGGTTGTCCCACCTCCAACTTCCATGAGGAGGTTTTAACCAACAAATAAAAATTAAGCCACACACTTTATTTTTATTTAATTCATTCTCTAAAAACCCAAAAACTATCTTTTAATCTCGACCCGCTACCATCGAGGTGATAGTCTTCTTAAGAGAATATCGACGCTGTGAGTTCAACGGTGTCCTCATATTTCAATTATGATCACCGGTTCAAAATATATAAAAACTCACTCATACATTTACTGAACTTACCCGAAAAAAAACTTCAGAAATTGATTATGGGCACACTGGGCCTCGGAATCACGCGCTGTCAATTTTCACGGGCTCAGAAAATTCCTATGTATTTAAGAAAACAATTTCCCTGGAAATTTCAGGTCTTTACATTATCACATAGAAATTGGAATGGAGGGTATAAATAAGACTAAATCAATTATGAAATATTTTTAGTTTTTAAATTTATAAACTAAATAAATTTTTATCAATTGATTTGAAATGAAAATAGAAATTATTTGAAAGGAAAACATATATTTTTTTAAAAAACTATTTTTGTGTGTACAATGTGAATTAATCTTAATAAATTAAATTATTATATATTAGTGATTTATTTTAATTATTTTTTTATATTATATACTCAAAAATATTTTTTATAATTCTTATAATTTTTTTCAAGGCATAGGATAATAATATATCTTTTTTTCTTCGTAAAATTTTATTTTTATAAAAATATTTTCCTTTTGTGTTTGTATCACTTATATTAAAATGAGTTTATTTAATTTATAGAAATTTAATAGTAAAAAATTTAATACATTTTTTTAATCAGGATAAAAGATATATTAATTAGGTCCCATTTATTTTTTGTCATTATTTATAGTAAACATGGTAAATTTTTGTCACCTCATCATGGGTAACACAGGTAAAATATAGTTAAAAATTGGGAAATTTTCTCTAAAATTTATCAAACATTTTATAATATCTTATAAGATGAGTGTATTTATATATTTTCTATCTAATTATCAAATATATTTCCACATGGTGAAATTTTTATAGGATTATGATCTTTATATTAATTTATTAAAATAATACATACAAAATGTAACTCTTTTGAATTTAATATCTATAATTTTTTTACATAAGGATAAAAATTTGATATATTTGGTTATAAAGGTTAATATAAAATATTAATTAAATATTTATATATATGAAAGTTATTTATTATTAATTATTAGTGATTATATAAATAACTTAAATTTTTAGGTGATACGAACATAGTATTTATTCAAATTATAGAAAAACAAAATAATTTATTTTAAAATTTTCAAATGTAATATAATATGTAGAATTATTTTGAATCATGAATTATTTACCTAAGTAGAAAATGTAATAATTTTTTAGAAAGTATATATTTGAATTTTCTTTCATTCATTATGTTTTCAAAGTCAGAGTAAATGAATAGTTCCAGAATTGAGATTAATGATATTTTATAATAAATAATACTTATTAAATTATTGAAAATTATTAATATAACATCTTCACCTAATTGAATTATATATGGTTTAATATATTAACCATGTTACATTTATCAGTCACTTATTGTTTTATGGATTCATTATTGACCATTAATGAATAAAAAACATTGATATCATAGTAACTTTGAAAAGGGTTAATGGGGTGATAAAACAAAAAGATAAGGGAGAATTCATAAAAAAAATGCATAAAGAATTTATAGGGTGATATTTTCTTGAAAAATTATCATTATTACATTTAATTACAATATTTTTTTATCCATTTTCATCGAATGTAAATTTATATTATTTTTATTATATAATTAATTTTTTGAGTGCCCATGTCCTCACATATAAAATGGAACATATTCTCATCTCTTCTACACACATTTTGATCATTCTAGATCATACGTGACCTACCATAATAACTTCAAAGAATAATTCACCATATTCAATTGCTTTTAGTTTTTAAAAAAGGACTTACATTCAGGGATTAATGTTCAAACCAAAAGAGGATTCTCAATGAACATGTATGACTCTTAAAATATAATCTTAATGTTTATTTATTCTTATAACTCATATAAATACATGGTATCCATTATAAAAATAATTAATTTAATGTATTCCATATTATTATTTATTTATTATGATAATGTTATAACCATTTTCAACCTTTTTCCCATCTGTTGGAAAATGATAACAGCTCTCATGTGTATATGTTGACTGCCACCTTCACAAAGTGATGCGATGCATTTTCCGTTTCCATTATACATGGTTTTTAATAGGGATATATTTAATTACTATATAAGATAATTATTATATAATAATTATTATTGAAATTTGATTTATTATTTTCCATTCTATCATTCCATCTATCCAAGGTGGAAACAACATTCTTAAATATAAACGACCTATTATCTCCATGAATGGTGGAATTAATTTTCTAGTTTTTATTTTTTGGATGAATATAAATATATGTAAAATAATATATTTTTTATTTATATAATTATATTTTTTTAAATTATTATAACATGATCAAGGTACAAGGATCTGGACAACTGAAATAAAATCCTAATGATAAACGAAATAGTTAACACGTAGAAATGTGTGTTTTAAAAAGTAATTATTAATAAATGGTTGTTAAAATGTTTTAGTTTTATTTTATATGATATTAAATATATTTAAATGACTCATATATTGATTTATAATAAATTTAAAATTATTATAAATCATTTTAAATAGTATTAGATCAATTTGAACTTTAGGTAGGGGTTTTCCCTTATAATCTCAATATTTATCAAAATTGATTATAATTATGTTTCTAATAAAAAAAATTCTAGATCTACCTCTAAATAATCTAAAAAAATTTAGTAACATTTGTTTATTTATAGATATTACATGTTTCATAACAATTTTTTTATCATTAATTACTTACGAGACCAAATGAATATTTTAAAGGAAAACCAGCAATATTTTAATATTCAGTCTGGAAAAACATTCTTCCATGTCCATATTTTATAAATATTATTTAAAATATATATTTACTATTATCCAATATTTGGTTAATTTAATTTACAAAAAAAATGTATTTTAAAAAATGGTTTTAAAGTAATCTTTTTTTCATTTACAAAAAGTTACTTTTGACTTTTATACCAAAAATGTGAATTGAATCGTTTTTTAAAGTATATGGAATGAATATAATTTAAATCCATAATTACCACAAAATAAATTTAGGATTAATATATATTTCTTGATATTTCTTTTCAATTAAATTTTTTCATTAATATTTGAAATATTTTTTGGTTTTAAATATTTTATTTCTATGTGAAAATGGTATTTACCTCATGAAATGTTCAAAGTGATCTTTCAATGGAATTTTGATCAATGATGAAATCCATTATTTTTACTTATTATTTAATAGGGATATAATCCAATTATATAATACATATTAATTCTTTTGATAGGTTATGTTAATGATGCTGATATGTTTATGAAAACTCTTTATTTTCCATGGATTTTTATATGATGAATTCTTTAAATGATTATGAAAATTGTTTCATTTTCACATGTTATGATATATGAGGAATGATTTATGATCTGATGGAACACATATTAATATATTATTATTATGTGACAGGTGTACTAACCGGGTCCTGCTGACTGCACAAACACCCTACCTTAACATAAATGTCAAGTCCCGGCCCACCTAGAACCACTAATTTCCCCACAGACATGTGGTCCCATACCTAGGGTCCAGTCATAGAACCGAGTGGATCATCAGACTGAATTTACTCATATTCCAAAACTTTTTATTTTATTTTTAATTGTTCTGACTCAAAAAAAAAATGGGGAAATAACCTAGGAGATCACCCATCCTGACCAGTACTCTCTGTAAAGCATTATTAACTGTGGAGTTCTAATCATGTATAATACCGAAATGAAATGTGCACCTTTTTGACATGAGTCATATCATTTAATATTTTAACCATTTAAAATTATAGGGTGTTATATTCACTCTATCCCCCTGTTTAGAGAATATCATCCTAATTTTGGACCCTATATCTCAACCTAATCAGTGCCACTACACATCTGGTTGGGTACCACATTTGACACATATGTAATTACAGGCCTTGTTGAGAGCATATACACACTTCCTTAACATAGATGTCTGGTCCTAGCCAACGAAGTACCCCCATTTTCCCCCATAGACATGTGTTCCCCTACTTGGAGTCTACCCATATGCTCGATTATATCATTAGACTAATGACTATCCCCATATTCTAATACATTTTCTTTTAGTGTGATTTATCCTCACTCATACACAGCTTGGGAAAAATTATAGGAGGTATCCCATCATGACTACTACTCACAACAAAACACACTGAACTATGGTGTTATAATTAATTAGGATCCCAAAAAAGAAGGTGATCTGTGTTGACAAGAGTAATATCATTTACCCATTTAACCCTTTAACATTGTAAGGTTTTATAGTATGTGGGATTGAAATTATATTTACCTTAAATGAATTGGGTAAAGATGGATATCTCATGATATCTCAAGGACTATATGGAGAAGTGAACCTAATTCAGTAAGGGAATTTATCCTCTATGATCATCTTTGGATTTAACCTTGACTTATATAATATAATGGAGAGTGAACCTAATTCACTACTTTAGTCTTGGATGTCAGTCTTTACTATTATGTAAATGATTTTCTATAATTGTGGGCATTCCCAAGACTTTTCTATCTTTCCAATGTTATGATATCATGGATCATGTTCTTCAATTTATTTATGAATTATGTCTTATGATATACCAATACTTATTTCTTTATGAAATATTATGACATTTGATATGTATGTTATGGTTTTGAAAAGTTATGTTCACATTATTATAACCATATGCTAATGTTATGTTTACATGGTCATCTTAATGTCCCTTGTTACCCTTACTGATTATCTTAATTCACCATTTCTTTTGTTACCTATCCCAAGTTTATAGATAAATATTTTTTGTATGATATGTCTAATAAGGATGCTAGTTATGAAGATATTAGTTGGAAATGAAATAGATCTCTTATAAACTTGTTATTTATGTATCCATATTACCAAAGATAATAAACCATCATGGTTCTAATGCGGATCGTAATGTTATATAATTCATAATCATTCTATAATATGTGACATATATGTATGAAAAGTATGGGTATATAAAAAACCCCTTATTTATTTATTTTTATCTATAATGAAAAACAAAAGAACATCGATCATGAGTATATGAAAATAACTTCCTCTACAAATAAATGTATTATTTTATTCACAACCACATATCATGGTTGGTTTTAATGAAATAATTGATTAATAAATAAGATATATATAATAATCATATGATTCTAAAGTGTAAAATTATCATATAACATAATTCATTTTTATTCATTGAGAAATTGAAATGTTAATCGTTCATAAATGCGCACAATCACCTTCATGAGTAAAAAAATTCATTTCTCATAACCACATAAAATGGATGTATTCATAAGTATATTTAATTTATATATAATTTATATTAATTAAACTATTACTATTATAGTAATTATAAATCAATTTTACTCCACATCTGACCATGGTCAACAAACATATGGAATTATAAAGAAGTTGGTCGAACAATCTCAAGTAACCAACATAAGAAAAAACTATATAATAAATAAATTAAATATGATAGTAAAAAGACCATGGAATATTAAATATAGATGAATAAAATTCTTACTAAATTTTTTAATTAACATAATTTTATTTATAATGAAGTTGAGTACAAAAATAGAATTATTCATCACCCCGGGTAAGGGATATTATACATTATCTTTGACACTTATCAGTTACACGTTCTCTTTATTTGTCCCCATTTACATAATCTTATTCACATTCACATATTATATTTTAATATATATTTCATCTACATTTATACCTAGTTGAATATCCATTTCATTTATCGTTTTAATCATATTTTTTAGTTCTATTTGAAATTTTCACATTTATTTAAATGTGATTTTATAGGACATATATTTTATTCTCCCATAAAAATCTTCACTCTAATAAATATTTTTAAACCATTAATATCATTTAAAAAAATTATATTATTATGGATAAAACTATTTTATTATTTCAAATTTTATAAAAAACAATAATGTATTTAATTTTTTGTAATGGACCTTTATATATTTGATAAATCTTTACCCAAGTGGTCAGTTTTTATTCTTTCTTCTCCAATATCCTTATAAAGAATTTTCTATATTATAACACCATGTTTATGAGATATTTCTATTTTTAAATTATGAAATTTAAATACAATTTAATTACTTAGTATTTTTTGAATCTTTATTGTTTAGTCTTCATTTATTCAATGAATAAGAATAATATAAACCACTTCCTTATAATAGGTTTGATGATGTTTATTATTTATGTATGGTTTTTTTATTATGTGGTATGAATATGTAATATTTTTATTATTTATTGGTGGGATTAGAATTATATAACCCTCTAATGCATTGTTTAAATATTTATATCTCATAATATGTTATGTAAGGGACTAGGGTGTGAACTTAATTTGTCATGGTACGTTTTCCACATTATGATGATGGTCTTTAGATTGACCTGTGACATATGTTTATGATGTCATCTCTAATGTTGTTTTCATATATTCTAGGATTATATGATCTTATGATATAATTTCTTTATTATATGGTTCCATGATTATTATCATCCCCATTTTTATATCATATTATGCATATTTAATCTCTTATTATACATTAATAACATATTAATTCCATTACTGTGATTCCTAGATCATCATTTTTTCTTAATTAAATTCCCCATGGTAACCTATTCAACTTTTGAAGATCTATGCGAGTTATCCTAAATATATGGTGTTTTAAATATTAATTTTGTTATTACTTTTTTGCTAATTAATTTATGTGTATAATAATCTAGAGACACTAGACTAGTATATCCTTATATTTATTTACAATAAAAGTATGATAAAATATTTGAAATAATATGTTTCTAAGTATTTGGTCCTTATATTTTACACATAGTAAATTTAATCTACATTCATTTAACATCTTTATCATTTAAAAATCAATGAGTCTCCATTCATATCTTATTTATTGTGCTTGAGATTTACACTATGTTTATATTGTTAATTATAATTCAAGATATCTGGTTTGGTATAATCATATAATTTTTCACTCCTTCTATTATCCTATTTGGTTTCTCATTTAAGAAATAAATACATTTACCATGGAATCCATTATTTACATGTTTCCTTAGGGATTCACCCATTTATAAAACCAAATATAGATAATTGAGTGGTGATTAATTAACATCATAAGAGTATTATCATAAATGATCTTATAAAAAACTCATCGTTGAAATTTTTTACTGATAAAACAATTATATTGTATTTTGGTTGAAACTAAGTCTATATTTGTTCATCACTTATTCATTATGTTGGGTAACTTCACAAACCTTAACATAATTATTAATATATTTTATCCATTGTAATCAATTGAAAATATAATATTACTAACTAAAACATATACCCCATGATTTTATATCCATGTGTACAGTCTTATATGCACTAATTGTGCCCCAATGTGAATATTATGTTAATACTCAACCAGAAATTTTCATGGTTCTTAAACCAAGGTGAGTCTATTTCATAGCCACATCCACTTACCTGTATATAAATATGGATTTAATTTCATGGAAAAATACATACTCAAAACCTTACCAATACTTTAGGTTGATACTCTACACATAGACTTTTCATAATTGTTTTCACTAATTCTCTCTCATCCTTATCAACAAACAATATAATATATTCAATATAAAAATCATAATGGTTTATATATACATTTGAAACTATTATCAACATATTACTATAAATATATGGTGGTTATTATAACTCTTAATGTATCTTTATATGATGACATCCAAACCTCTAAATATATTTGAGACCTTATTTGATACCAAATGAGGCTCACCAAGAATTCACTTCGAGATCTGATGCTAATAAAAACATACTTTACAAAGTGTGTTTGTTGTACATCCTTAAGTATAATTTCATTATTAAATTATATATTATTTAAATTCTGAGGACCTTTTATGATTAATGTATTAGATATTTATGACCAATATTTAAATAATAGAACTGATCATCATTGTACCAAATGGAAAATTTTCTCACTATATAAGAAATTATTTAATTTTAAAGGAGTCTTCAATATATTTCATATATTATTCACATAAAATAAATCTCTAAGAAATTAATATATAATAATTCCTCTCATAAGTTATGTAAAATTTATACATAATAATGTGTGATCTCAAATTCTCATTAATGGTTAACATAAGAGATGACAATCAATGATCATAAGTGAGAATAAGAAGAGAAAATGGATATAATAAATTTATAAAATAAAATAATACCCAATAAATTATAGTTCAATAGTCATGAATCACACCATGGATCTTGGTATAATATAAGATATTAATCAAATATTTTGGAAGCTTGAGTTAATAAACAATAGTAATGATATCATAAAGTATTCATAAGAATAAAAATAAGACTATGGAACAAACATAATAATAGAAAAAAAATGTAAACACAACCATGTATGTCCGTTATTTTATGTTAGGAACAAACCCATCCATGACCTCCCATTTATGTTATCAGAAAATCCAATTATGTTCAAAAAACATTAAATCATGAGATATAAAACCATAACCAATGTATATTAGGGATCATTATCTCATGAGACATAAAACCATAAAAAATGTAATATATAGAGATATTGGACCATAACTATAATCATCCACATATTTTTGTTCCATGTGAAATAAATCATATATCACACCACAAATAACCCGTGGAATAAAAATGGGTTTTAATTAATAAAATAAAAAATCCCATGGAAGGTTAATTAATTTAATATCTTTTTCAAATGTATTCTCATATTGAAATCATCTAAAGTTCCACCAAAACTCATTACATGATAACCCAAGGGAAAATAAATGGGTGTTAAATGATATTAAAAAAATTATATCTAAAGAAATGTAAATTAATAAGATGTAGTGTAATGTATGTAAAACATATAGATAAAATTTATATGACATAATCAGTAATTCCACCAAAGAAATCATTATGTGGTATCTTGGTTAACACTATTTAATCAATGAAATGGAAGATAAGGTATTCACAAAGGAAATTAATGTGAATAAATGGTATTCTTATCCATGGTGGATGGTTATGAGACACATAGGTAGAAATTGATCATTTATTTGATAGATAAGAAAATTAAATAAGGTATCAAAAGAAATAACATTGATGTTATCATTATAATAATATCCATGATCAAGTATAATATATGAAATAGAACATTTAATTAGATATATATCATTTGTTAAGAGCTTTTGAAAATAATCACCATGGAATGAAAACACATCATTGATCGTTTGAAATAATTTAATAATAAATATTTTATAAGACTATGAGACAAATAATTGTTTTAAGAAAGAAAAAAAATTATGAGATGAAGTTTCATATAAAATAAAAATGGAAGTGGAAATAATATGTTCACATGAAAACATTAAAAGATATTATTTTTGTAAAAAATGACCCAAACAGGAAATATTAAAATTATATCATTTTAAAACATAATATTATAATTTTGAAAAAGATAAAAATTACCATTCATAATTTTAAGAAATAAATATTTGGATATTCAAAAATTATGCAATTGAGCATAAAAAAATATCTTTTTTTTTAATTTTTTGAAACACATTTTTTAAAAACCATGTTAGTTTAAAATATTATAAAACAAGATAATTAAAATAATCTAAAGAGGGTAAATTATCTATAGGGATAAAGTATTTATAATTAAGTTATTTTGATATATGAATAAATTACAATAGAAATTCCCTAGATGTATTATCACATTTTTAGGTCTCTAATTTAAAAATATGTCGACAATATAAACATTTAATCTTGAGTACCATTTAATTAAAATAAATTGAACAAGAAATATATTGAAATTGAACTTCAAATACCATTAATAATTTATAATTCATTTTATAAAATAAAAAATATGTAACATATACACCATATAAAACTTAATTAGTTCATAACAAGAAGCATGTCCCTAATAATAAAATTTGAGACCATCAAATGCATATAAGTAAAATAATCATTGAGGAAAAAAGTCATTTTACAATGAAGTTATAAGGAATTATTGGAAAAACCAATGAATATAAGGAAAAAATAAACTATAAACCATCCATTAGGTATATTAAATTATTCTTGTACCAATAGAGCTCAATAAGAAATCTTGTTAGTCAATGGAAGGAAATTGAGTTTGAAAATACCCTTTAAAACATTGTATCCTTTGAATTGATGGACATTTAAAGATAAAAAAAGATAAAACACTCTAAAACCCATTAATTATATAAATATTTTAAAAGGGATTAATTATGTAGTAATAAAACCATATTAAAAATTTCTTGGTTGATAATAATAAATATGTCTCTAAAAATTAAATTTTATCCAAGAGCCTATTTAAATGTTTTCCCTACTTAGAAAAATAAGATATTATCTCCTATAAAAAATATAATTATCTTAAAATTATATATTAAAACTATATTAATATAAATATTATATAATATACTCCATTTAAGATCATGTTTATGACTATATTATTTTGTTATAACTTATTTTTACCATCGAGTGTTAGTAACATAAATTGTTTCTCAAGTTATTTATAATATCAATATTAGTCTCAATTATTTGATAAAAAAATCTTAATTACTAAATTATTTATTGTACATAAATATATAACTTTTTTTGATTTAAATATATTATTTCATTCCATATGTTTTTTTATTTATGTTGCATGAAAATTGAATCATTGTCAGCTTATTTTGATAATTTTATCAATCAAATATATTATTTTCATTAAAAGAAAAATACATCATATAAACTTTTATGTCCTATAAACCAATAATTATTTGATTAATAACATATAATAATATTATTATTAATATTCCCACCATCAAAAATGATATGTTTTTATAATGTTGTTCATGTTGGTGTTTAAACCGACCAAAATGTGAACATTCTTTAACAAATGGATAAGTATTTAAATAGGGTGATTTTGTTAAAATATACTTAATAAAAAATTATATTAAAATTATTTATATTTTATTAATGTATTTAATAATATTTTAATGTATTTTAGTAAATAATATAATACTAAACAAAATATATATATCGCAGTCATGGTGTTGATAATCTACACTAACAGAGGTAGGAAGTTTTCATTTTTCTCTTAGAAATGGATGATTTAAAAGAATGTTTTCAATGTTAAAAACCTAAATAATATTATTAATTTATTATTATTTAATTAATTTAAATATTTTCAATTACATGTTTGGTAGTTAATAAAAATAATGCATGTCATTCATGGAGGGCGTAGACTGTACACATGAATGGTGATGTTTTCATTTTAAAAATGAATTTGATGGATTGAATTTAAATAATAAAATTTAATTTTATATTTATTATAATATTTTATATATAATAATGATTCATTAATTAAATCATTAAAAACATAACTTCTTGGTATTTTTGAAAAACAAAATCCCTCAATTTATGGATTCGATCGTCTGTACATATATATGATAGACATTCATCGATTTTAATTAATAGATAGAAAAGGATAAATAATGGTTGTTAAAATAATATAATAACAACTAATTATTTTAAATATAAATTATTCATTATATTAAGATACTGGGAAAAGGTTTGGAATAGGGAGGTTAAGAAAAAATTATTAAGAAAATTTTAATACTTACATCAATTGGTTGAGTTATCTATCTGAAATATCCTTAGAAATAGAATCTTCAAGTTTATTAATTTTGACCAAAGTATTAATTAATCAAGAGAGGATTCTTGGAGGAATTAAATTTTATAGGTTCAAAAATATATTATAATGGAATGGTATGACATCGGTTAGTGGAAATGAACGCATTTGAAATGAAAGTGTTGGAAAATTTTGAAAAATCCCTTTTATATACTATTCAAAGTTTATGGGATTGAAAAGTGAAAATAGATGAAGTTATTTTAGTATATTCACATAGAATACATCAATTTATAATCATTTCTATAAAATTTTATGGGTTATTTTCACTTAGTAAATTAATCTTCGCCATTTTTTCTTTAACCCGTGTAATAAATTATCTTCCTTTGTATTTATTTTTTATAAAAAAAGTGAAATTTTTTATTAATTTGAACTATATAATTTCAAATTATATATTCATTTAATCAAATAAAATTCATAATGATGTGATAGGTTTATTTTAAAATAAACTATAATAACACATAAAAATAATGTTTATGAACAATGTGTTCTTATGTTAAACAATTAAATGTAAGATAAAATTGAAAATGTACTCTATTTTCAATAAATAAATTATTTTTATAATAAAAATATAAATTTAATGTGGATTTAAATGAAATAAAAAATTTAATTTTTTCGAAATTATATTTAATTGAACGAAATGAACTAAAAAAGGTATTTATTATGTCAAAATAGTATATAAAATCTAAAATTTTAAGCATATTTTCTTTATGTTCCTCAAAATATTCTAAAATGAATATTTATTTTATTTATTAAATATATATTTTATTAAAAAAATTATAAAATTTTAACTCAATATTATCTTATTAGAACTTTATAAAAATCATTATTTTGTTAAAAACATTATTTTATACTATTCTATAAAAAACATATCTGTGAAAAATCCAAAAATATATCCCCGTGGTAATTTTGAAATTATAAATTGAAAAAATTATCTTCTTTTAATATAATTATATTTATAATTTTTATATATTTATTGATTGAATTTAAATAAAAATTATAATAATAAATTACTTTATTTAAAAATCACAAATTTTCACATTAGGTGTCATTAGTTTTATTTCATACCAATTTATATTTTAGATCATTATAGTATATTAGTAAATATTTTCAAATATTATATATTATCATTAAAAAAATTTGAATTTAATTAAAGAGTATAAAATATATAATACTTTAAAATTTTATTTGAGAAAGAATACTTAAATCTCATTTATTGTTTATATTGAAAATATAATCATTTATAATTGGATATTATATTATTATTTTCTATAGTATTTATTGTCCTTATAGTATTCATAAAAGTATTAATCGATTAGGTGGGGAATCATTTCAGTTAGATTGTGTATATGATCTGAGTTATCGAATATAATTTTTATTTGATAAAAATATATATAGTAAAATATAAGGTTTTTTAAAAATCAGTTAAATAGATGTTTCCCTATATATAAGGATTTTTAAGTAGAAGGTACATAAACAAAGTAAATTAGATTATTTTTTAAATTATTCTCATTACATTGTTTCATCTCCCAAAAAATATTGATCTCTTGAATATTTCTAGTTTGGATGGTTTGGGAATTATAATCCCTCATGTTCAAATGATCTAGGGACTTGTCACTATTATGGCCCATTGGGGTTCATCATAAGTTATATTGGTTAAGGATTTTATTGAGGAAAAATAAGCATCTATAATCCCTTAAGACAATAAAATAACCAAGTGATTCTTTTTTATACATTCCACTTTTCATTCCCTTAAGTTGTTTTATTGTTGTTGCTTTTGTATCTAAGGCCAATATTTTGATGAAGAGAATACCTTATTGTCACTTGGAGAGTAAAGATTTGTTTTTATAAAATTATAAATGTTTCTTCAAATAGGTAATTTTTCTTGAGTCTTTATAGTTGGAAATTGAAGTTATATTTTGTATTGGTTCCCTTAAAATAGAATTTATCTATTGATCCACCATGTTAGAAAAATTATTAAATAGTAGGGAAACCCACTATGGATCCCAGTTTAATAAACATTAACTTATGGTGGTGGTGTGTGTGTTGTGAATTGGAACTATATATTTTATATGATGACTTTATGTGATTTTGGAATCATTCATAGATCAGGATAGAAATGTCTCTTTATTTTCCGTTAAAACTATATTATTTCACTTTCTTCTCCTTAGAACTCTGAATTTATAGGGGTAGAATGTTTTATTGTTTAATAAAATTTCACACCATGAAAATTATTTATCATATTTTATATTTATCAATATAAAATAATGTTTTAGAATTTTGGGTCGAATATATTTAAATTTTAGGAGTGTTTAGTTTTAAATGATCCCATTGTGCCATAGTGAAGCTCAGTATAGGATTTAGGGAACTTTATGAAGTGAAATAGGGAGAGAATGTTCGAAAATATGTATTTAAAATAGTTTCTTTCTTTGTGAGTTTCCTTATGTGAATAATAGAGATGGATATTTCTAGTTTTGTGGTTTTTTGTATTTCAAGGATCTTGGGGATATGAATTGTGAGTTAACACTCCAAGGTTAGTTTATAGTGGTCATTTTGAGGGGTCCATCTTAGGCACTACAATATGGTTCATGAAATTATGCATAGTAGGACTAAAATTCCAAAAATAGTTTGGATAGTGTATACCCATGGTTTTATGGCTTATTGGGGGTCACATAGATTCCTGGAGGTCCCCCATATCATGGGGTGCATAGAAATTCCAAGATGAGACCCTATCCAATTCTTTTTATAATGTTATTTTCCTAAATTTCCTCTAATGAATTAAAATACCCATTCGTGTCTATTTTCAATCATTAGTGGGCATTAAATTTATGAGATACCTTTGTATACCAATATTCATATCCTTCAATTTTTTATTCTTCTTCTATTAAATATTTAATGGTTATTTCAATGTTTAGTGCTCTTATTTAGACATATTCTTGTTATTTTTTCCCCTTCCACTATATTCTATGTCATATTGTTTGAAACCTAGGGTTAGGGCTTTACCTTGTGCTATATTATTCCTTATGTGTATTGTGTGTAAATTAATCCCTAAGTCTCTCTTCTTAACTATTAATTGGTATTCATCATCCAAACTATGTCTTAGGTAGGTGATTGCCTTCCTTTAAATTTTCATGACACACCATGAATTGGACTAGAAATATATAACCATTCTATTTTAAAATTTTAATTTTTTGTGAGCACTAGTTAATTAGTATAAATAATATAAAATTTCAATAATTCATTTTCATTTGGAAATATGATTCCCAGATAATATAATAACTACTTATTCATATTTTAAAAATATGTTTCTCTTGTATTTTGAAATATTTTTATGGTTGTATTTCATGAAGAATTTGGGTAATTAAGTATTTCACAAATCATAAATGTTTTCCTATGAATTTATTCATGGTTTTGAAATATTACTTGATTTGAGTTTCATTGTTTTTTGTTTTTTATGATTTCACGTGATTTTTTAATTTTTTTGTCCCCATTTATTGTATACTTGTGATTTTTATTATGTTTTCCTAAGATTTTTATACATTTTATATAAGAAATTAATGGAAATTTTTAAATAAAACATTGTTTATTTCGAATCAAAAATGGTATTTTGAGGATATATTGTCTTAAAAATGGACTTCAAAATGTAATTAAAATTACATTTCCAAAATATCATGCATAATCACCCATTTGGAGCTCAGAAAGGGGATTTATGGGATTTTAAAAAAAATGGGTTTTAAAGGATATTTTATGAATTTCAACGATATTTTAAAATTCTAATAGCCTAGTTGAAACATTTTATAAATTGTTTCATACAGATGTTCATCTCCCTCATTCAAAGCCCCATGTAAACATAGTATTTTTATGATTTAGAATTGATGTGATTTATAATGTTAATGGATTTTTTTTAAGCGGGGTATTTGCACTAAGGTGAGTGATGAGGTGGGATGAGAGTTGTGATTGTTATATATTTTCATCATGATTTTTATCATATTAATTTTTAGTCACCTATCATCATTATATTTATTATGATCCTATTAATATTAGTGAGAGATTATTAGATGGTTTGTATAATATTCCTAATGATGAAAGTGTGTATTTATATGTATCAGACCAGTACCAAATATGGGGTTTTCCCTCGATGAGTATGGATAATGGTATATAGAGAGTTTATAGGATAATAACTTCATTTATGAACCTTAGTGAAATATTATAGGAATTTCTATAACATAAACTGAATTACACAACTCAATTTATATAGATAAGGTTTCTTTAGTAGGTTTGGTTTTTTGTAATGTGGAGGGATTTTCTAGGGACTCTATCACTTGGGATGCTCTAGGGTTAGGATTGTATTAGTGGATAGAGGGTGACCATGTGGTCACATTAAGATCATAGATTTTTCATTTGGTTTTGTTTTATATCGTAGAAGTTTTTTCCATGTTTTCATTTCTTTTACTTTTGGTTTCAACTAGTCATTATATTTATTTATATATGAATGTTTGATTTTATTATTTATACCTCATTTTAAGATTTATTTTAAACTATTTATTTCATTTTCTATGTGTGATTAATGTATCAACACATCATGTGGTAAACTATAGTAAAATTACATTATTCGATATATATCCTTATTTGGAAAAATTATTTTAACTATGTATGTTTTGATACCCAGGGAAAAACTAGGGTTCTAATATTGACTCCTCAGGATACCACCATAAATCTAAAAGTAATCATCCAAAATCCATTAGAAATTTATATAACAAAACCATTCACATCATTTAGTATTATAGAAAATATATTCTTATATATCTAAAGTTAGTATATCACGACATTAAATTTTAAAACCAAATAAGTTTCCATTAGAACATGAACATTACAATGATAAAAGTTATGCTAAATCTCAATCAGATAGAGTTCAAAATTTACATGTGTTGTGTGCTTGGTAAATATAATAGGGTTTCATTCAATGTATACTACTAGATTTTCATATATCAAGTGTTTTATATTGTTGAATTGGATGTTTTGGGAACATTTTTAGTTTAATATTACTGAGATTATCTATACATCATGACTTCAATTTATGATGAAATATGGAAAATATGGGATTAAATTCTAAAAAAATCAAAATTATACAATGTGTTCATTACTTGGAATTATATATTGTAAATAAAATATAGAAATAATTTAATGTGTGTATGATTAAGAAGTATTAGTGTGCATTGTGAAACCAAATTTTGGAACTACTATTAGAATAATGGGTTCAGAATAGATAATAATATACTTTATAAAACTAAATAATATGGTTTTAATGAGTGAATTAATCCTATTTTAATTTATATGGTGAATATAATTAGGTCACACTTATGAATTAATTGTAAAATTATTTTGGAAAATGCGAACTTGATAGTTTACTTAGTTGATTGAGCACTATCAGTTCCATTAGGAAAATAGATTCTAGAGAAGTCATGGTTTGGTAATCCTACTGAAGTTATAAACTATAAAATATTTTATAGAATAACATTTTCCCATTTCAATGCCAAAGATAAGTGAAAAATCATGTAAAACGTTAAGATATGTTTAATTGTGGGATATAGTGATTTTTTTTTGTTTCATGATGTTGGATAATAAAAAGAAAATGGTCATTAGAAGGTTTTTTATCTCTATAATGATATGGTAATGTTGAAAGACTAGAAAATGGTTGATAATTATTTTGTGAATAAATCATCAATTGATTAAGTCCATGTAAATTTTATTGGTTTTACATGAAGAATACATGTTCTTGAGAGTTCAAATGGTAGCACTGAATGATCAGTAGAAAGATTTGTAAAACATGTTCATGAATGGTCATGGAAAATTAATGATTATAGTATATATATGGATTTTTTGAATCCATATGATTTTTTAATGGAAGATTAATTTTCATAAGGTATGTAAAACAATTATAATTGTTAATATGTACTATTTTTATAAAGCTATTTCAAAGTTTTGTAGCTAACATAAACCTTCTACATATAAACGATAGTGGAAAACATAAAATCAAAAAAATAATTGACCACTCTCAGCGACTCTAGAATATAAAAGTTAATAATTAATAAATAAATTTCTTTATAGGATTCTAATAGAAAATGGGAGTTTACTAGGTAACCACATGGGAATAATTCACCTGAGTATAAGCTAGTTTTCCCTTTAAAATATGAATATGACTGCATAAAAAGGGTCAAGGAATGACTAGTGGTGAAGGAATTTTAACAAAATAAGGTATTTAATTCTATAAAATATTTTCACCTCTATATTAGAAAATTAAAATCTTGATAGTTTTTTGTATAATTGATCTTAATATTTACAATTATAGAAGATGTATGTATATATAAATTTTTTCCATGGGGTCTTAAAGGAAGAGATTTACATAAAGAATATGATGGGTTTTTGGGATTTCTAGAAAAAATAAATGGTGTTTAATATGATGAGTTTTATTAATGTATTTTAATAATAACTAATTCTATAGAATTATATATTTGATTATTTTTGGGGAAGATGATAGTTTCACTAATTACAATTTTAATAATTATTGATAAAAGGATACATGGGATGATGAGAGTTTTGTCATCATTCTTATGTATGTGATTGAAATTATTATCGAGGGTATATAAATTAATATAATTCTATAATTCAGGTATAATTTTTCTAGATGATTCATGATTAATGATTCAGGTTGGACTAAGAAAATCATGGGGATAATTATTGAGAAAGATAAAAAAAGTTTAATTTTCTTTATCTATAATGGAATTTCTATGGATGTCTGTTTAATTATTTTTGATGTTCACTGTAGTCCATTATCAACTCCATTAGATAGTCACATCAAATTTTAATAGAATATTTCACCAAATTTGAATGATTTTGGGAAGTGTATAGTGAATTTTTTTCTTACGTTAATGTTATATAGATTTATGTGTGTTGTGATGTGTTCTCACCAAATCATTTTATTTCCTATGAAAGTAAATAACCATTTGATGTAGAATCTAAATAAGGATCACTAAGAGTTATTTAAGGGGTTAATTTAGTATATTATGGATTATAAATGATACATGTTTCTATGGGATTAACGGACCATTATATGGTTACATTTATGTAGACTTTTATGGGGACATAGACACATACTAAATTAATACAATTTTTGTGTTCGGATATTGATGAAAAACAATAACCTATATAACATGGATGTAATAAACTATTACATTTTTTGAAATAAAATATGAATTCGCACCATAAATATTTTTTGGACTCCTTATGTATTAATCATGTTTTAATGATCACAAATCTCAATAATAATTACAAATCTTATTAATGATCACAAATCTCACAAATCTTATCAATCATGTGTATTTATATTTCAAGTTATCTCATACTTTATAATGGTTAAGCTCAATTCATTTTTTGCATATTAATGTTTAAGTTTGAATATAGTTATTTGCCTAAGAACAGACACTGTAAGCCAGACACTCTGTTTTCCTAAGTTCCAGACACAGTTAGCGAGACACAGTCATCAAGGCACCATGAATCCAGAAACTATGAGCAAGGAACCGGAAGCCAGAAACCGTAAGTCAGACACCATGACTCAGACACAGTGAAGGACACACCGTGAAGGAGACACAGTGAAGATACATTGAAGGAGACACCGTGAAGGAGATACCGTGAAGGAGACACCGTTTTCATAACTACTATGACACTGTTTCCTAAACTATTTTGCCATTTTTCTATTTAACTTTTTAACAGTCATATTTGATTCCTTTAATGCACTAACATATTTAATATTTATTTGTAGACATAGTACGAGGTACGAGGTATGAAATACATGGAACCTATCGACTAACACTCATGCATTCAAACATAAAGAGAAGTGCGCCCAAGAGGAAGAAGAGACACTCGACAACTCAAGAAACGCGAGTACACTGTACTAAACAGAAAAACAAGCTGACAAGCACAACCACAAAGAAGAAATTGCAAGATCTTCAAAGAAAGAATTGTCTCATGCATGAAATCCGACTCTACTAAAGAACAAACGAAGTACACTGGGATCAAGAGAACATATTCACTTGTGAAGAACAAAAGCTGAATCGCGACACTCTATTTTTCAACACAAAAACCAGAGAAGGAATCAGAATCATTTCTGCTAAATCAAAGGAGTCCATAGATGCACTGCTAATCACTAGAGAATTCTAAACTCATATTTACTCTCTCTCTCATTGATTATTTTATTTACTTTTGAGCAGTGTGTGTACTCTGTATATCTTACACACACACTGACTCCTGCGCTGAACTGTAGGATTTTAAAATCCTCGCACCAAACTCTTTACCCTTGTTTAATCACGACAACTATGGAAGAGGTCCCTATGTGGCCTGGTCATTACTTTTTTTTACCCACGACAATTGTGTAAGAGTTCCCTGTGTGGCCTGGTCATTACTTTTGTTTACCCATGAAAACTGTGGAGGAGGTCCCAACGTGGCCTGGAAAGTCTATGAACTATTGTTAATCCTGATCCAAGGTGTGGATCAAAGTTTATTTATATAAACTGCTTGGTGGCAGGTGATCACCAAGTGGAGTGTATTATTTCTCGGCTTGAGATTGAACCACTTGTTTTATATCAGTTGTGCTATTTTAATTTATTCTACTCTGTTTTACTGATTACTGCATAATCCAAAAAAACACTAATTTCACTTTGATATTTAGTCTTGGAAAGAAGTTATATTTTATTTGTCTTAGTAGGATAAGTTCAAAAGTAATTTTAATAATACCAATTAAGATTACTGAGAATTAATCAATCTTCTAAGAAGTTTTTTAAACAGTCAAACTCTTATAACAGTATAACCTTGATTAACTAGGCTGTATCTATTTTTGGGGAAATAATTATTTGTAAAACTAATATTCTTTTAAACATAAATTTTTATAGTTACTCAATTCACCCCTCCCCTCTTGAGTTAACTACTCTGACCAACATTTGGTATCAGAGGATTACTTTGTTAGGACTCTGTGTAATTTTATTCAACTGTGATTGTAGTTTTACTTTAAAGATCTCTAAATTTCTGTTAATTCTAAATTTCTAGCTCTTTTAAAGTAATTTGTTAGTATGGATGATAGACTAGAAGGTGTTGCTACCAAGAGTCCACCCTTATTTAATGGTACAAATTATGCCCAGTGGAAACTTAAGATGAAAATTCACTTAGAGAGTATGGGATTTGACATATGGGCTGCTATAGAGACTCAATATAAGATTCCAGAAACTGAAAGAACAACTTGGGATGAACCTACTAAAATAGATTACAATAATAATTATAAAGCTATAAATTCCCTGTATTTTTCATTAGTAGATGAGGAATTTAATCACATATTTGTTTGCAAAATTCCCTATGAAATTTGGTATACCTTGGGGGTTTCTCATGAAGGAACAACCAATGTTAAAGAAATGAGATTGAAAACTTATACTATTAAATATGGTAATTTTAAGATGAAGCCTGATGAACCTATCTATGACATGTATCTTAGGTTCAATGAAATTTCAACACTATGAGCTCCCTTGGAAAGGTTTTTCCAGCAAAAGAACAAATCATGAAAATATTAAGATGTCTGCCAGACCGATTGAGAGGCACATCTGTCTCGATTAGAGAATCTTGAAATATTGGTACTTTACCTGTTAAGGAATTAATTGGTAAGTTAATGATGGTTGAAGAAGAATTGAAGGTAAACAAGGAATAAGATGATGAAATAAAGAGGAAGTAAGTGGAATTTAATTCTACTTCATCAAAGAGCAAGGACAAGGAGATAGTTCACATGCCAACTGAAAGCCCGAGTAGTGATGAGACTGCATCTGACAGTGATGCAGAGATGGATTAGATGGCCAGGAGATTTAATATGTTCTATACGAAGAAGAAATTCTTCAGAAAATCAAACTACAAAGGTAAATATGATATCAAAGGACACCGGAAGAAATATTGGAAGAAATCTGATAAGATTGA
Source organism: Viscum album (assembly GCA_963277665.1). NCBI lineage: Eukaryota > Viridiplantae > Streptophyta > Magnoliopsida > Santalales > Viscaceae > Viscum > Viscum album. Next base: position 1,512,297,279 of record OY728119.1, read on the forward strand.
TGAAGTTGTCTGCTATGAATGCAAAAGAAAAGGTCACATAAAATTTGACTGTACAAAATTGAAGTTCAAGAAGAAAAATTACTACAAGTATAATAAGTACAAGAAGGCAATGAAACCAACTTGGAGTGCTTCAGAAGACACTTCAAGTAATTATGATTCTACTAAAGATGAAGACTCTCATAAAGCTAACATGTGTTTTAGGAAAAACACATCAGAGGTAACACTGGACACTAATGCTTTAAATTCATATTATTCTGAAATTGATTCTGATTATAAATCTGAAAACATTTCTAGTGAGGAACTATTTGAATATTGTAACATGTTGGAAGAAACCTATAATGATCTTAAGAAAAAATATAATACCTTGAAGAAACATCTTTCTTTGACCAGTTTTTTTAAATCTTCTCTAGATGTAGAAAAAGAAAAGAATGCCCAATTACTTAAGGAAAATACTGAACTGAAAATGTCTAATGAGTAACTGAGAAAGGACTTAGAAAAGTTCACAAATGGAAAAGACACACTAACTCAAATGTTAGGTAAACAAGTGGCACCAAAATATACCATTGGAATAGGCTATCAGCCTGGAAGGAGACAGATCACTAAAACTAAATTTGTTCCTAAATCTAGACAGAATACTACTAGTTCTAGTTCTGGAAATTCATATGCTTCAACTAGTTATTTACATTTTTATAGACCAAATAAAGTTTATCTTTAAAAATCCAATGATTTTTTGAATTATATGAGAACCATAAGAAAAATCTGGGTACCTAAATCTTTGCTTGCTAACCTGTCTGGACCCAAGAGAATTTGGGTACCAAAATCATTTTCCATCTAAACCTGTTTTGTAGGAGACCTGCTTAAAAAGTTCCTATACGAAGACATGGTACTTGGACAGTGGATGTTCAAGATACATGACAGGAGACTTCTCATGTTTTAAAATTTTAATCAAAGTTGATGGAGGCTATGTCACCTTTGGTGATAATTCTAAAGGAAAGATCATCAGCCTAGGAAAAATTGGTAACACTAACTCAGTTTTAATTTATAAAGTTTTATTTGTTGATGGATTAAAATAAAACTTTTTAAGTATTTATCAGTTATGTGATGATGGATTTAATGTTATGTTTGAAAATGAATCTTGTAATGTTTTAATTCTAAAAATGCTTTAGTATTTTCTGCCTTGAGAAATGAAAATGTTTATGCAGCTGATTTGAATTCTTTAGTCGAATAAAATATTACTTGTTTAAATGATTTTCATAAAGAGTCTTGGCTTTGGCAAAGAAGATTAGGACACTACAATATACATTCACTTAGAAAACTGACTAGGAAGAACTTAGTCAGAGACTTACCCAAACTTTAGTTTCCAAATGACAAAGTTTGTAATCCCTTTCAAAAGGGAAAACAACACAAAATATCTTTCAAACCAATGAAAGAAGTTTCTACTTCTCAACCTCTCGAATTGGTTCACATGGATTTGTTTGGACCATCTAGAGTTTCTAGATTAAATGGGAAGCCCTATGTTTATGTTCTAGTAGATGATTTCTCTAGATATACCTAGACCTTCTTTATGGCTCACAAAAGTGAAGCCTGCTCTTATTTTACTAAGTATGCCAAGTCTGTAGAAAATCTTACTGGCCTTAAAATTAAATCTTTAATAAGTGATCATGGTCATGAGTTTTAAAATCAATATTTTGAATCCTTTTTCTCACAAAGTGTTTGTAATCACAATTTCTATGCCCCTAGAACCCCTCAGTAGAATGGTTTTGTAGAAATAATAAATAGAACCCTCCAAGAAATTGCTAGAATAATGATTAGTGAATATGACCTACCTATTTACTTTTGGGATGAAGATTTTAACATAGCATGTTACATAATCAATAGAGTATTGATTAGACCAATTATAAAAAATACCGCATATAAAATCTGGAATAATAGGAAGCCTAAGGTTAATTACTTTAGAGTTTTTGGCTGCAAAATCTTTATTCTCAACACTAAGGATAATCTTGACAAATTTTCATCCAAAAGTGATGAAGGAATTTTCCTAGGTTATTCAATATCAATTTAATATTATAGAGTATTAAATAAGAGACTAAATGTGTGGAAGAATCTGTCCATATCAAGTTTGATGAAACAGATCCACATGAGCCTAGAACCATCCTAGAAAATATGGAGTCTAATGTATCAAATCTGAACAATAACTCAAAATCCTCAAATACCTCTATGAAAGAATCTGTGAAAACTTCCAATTCTGGAAATTCTGTGCAATCAAGTCATAATGAACCCGAATCTATTGATGAACCTAAAATCTATATTCCCTCTTTTTCTAGAATGGTTAGAACCCTTAGAAACCATCCCTTAGATGTTGTTTTAGGAGACTTAGAGAAAGGAACACAAACTAGATCTTATCTTAGAAATCAGGTTGAACATCAAGCCTTCTTGTCAAAGCTTCAACCTAAAAACATTGATGATGCCATTAAAGATGAATTTTGGGTAATGTCTATGCAAGAAGAACTCAATCAGTTTGAAAGAAATAAAGTTTGGAAACTTGTTGAAAGACCCAAGGGCAATTTTATCATAGGCACTAAATGGGTGTTTAGAAATAAGGTAGATGAAGCTGGAAATATAGTAAGGAATAAGGCTAGATTAGTTGCACAAGGCTATAGTCAAGAAGAAGGAATTTACTATGAGGAGACTTTTTCTCAAGTAGCCAAACTTGAAGCCATTAGAATTCTACTTTCTTATGTTGCACATCTGAATTTCAAACTATATCAAATGGATGTTAAGAGTGCATTCTTAAATGGGTATATAGTTGAGGATGTTTTTGTTGAACAACACCCTGGATTTACAAACCCTCATTTTTCTAATAATATTTTCAAACTATTAAAAGCTTTATATGGTTTAAAACAAGCTCAAAGAGCTTGGTATGATAGATTAAGTACTTTTCTTATTTCCAAAGGTTTTACAAAAGGAATAACAGATCATACCCTCTTTATAAAACGTATTTCTAATGATGTTTTAGTTGTTCAAATTTATGTAGATGATATTATTTTTGGATCTTCAAAAACTTCATTATGTATTGATTTTTATAAAATGATGCAAAACAAATTTGAAATGAGTTTAATGGGTGAACTAAAATTATTTCTTAGATTTCAAATCTTTCAAAATAATGATGGAATTGTTTTTACTCAAAGTAAATACACTAGAGATCTTCTAAAACTATTTGGATTGGATAACACTAAAAGTAGTGACACTCCCAAAAGTACCACCTGTAAGTTGGATCTTGATGAAGATGGAAAATCTGTTGATCAAACCACTTATAGAGGAATGATTGGAAGTCTACTCTACTTAACTACTAGTCGTACTGATATTATGTTTAGTGTGTGTATGTGTGCTCACTTTCAATAAAACCCTAATGAATCTCATTTAAATAATGTAAAGAGAATTTTAAATACCTCAAGCATACACCCAATTTAGGACTGTTCTATCCTAAAAAACAATCCTTTAAACTAGTTAGTTATTCTGATGCTGACTTAGGTGGTTGTAAGTTAGAAAGAAAGAGCACCTATGGAACATGTCACTTTTTAGGCAAGTCACTAGTATCATTGTGTAGTAAGAAACAAAATTTTGTTGCATTATCTACTGCAGAAGCTGAATACATAGCTGCTGGAAGTTGTTGTGCACAAATTTTGTGGATGAAACACACTTTACTAGATTATGGATATCAATTCAGACATGTACCAATAAATTGTGACAACACAAGTGCCATCAACATCTCAAAAAATATTGTTTCACATTCTAGGACAAAACATATTGATGTAATACATCACTTTTTGAGGGATCATTATCAAAAAGGTGATATCACCTTGGAATTCATTGGTACTGAATATCAACTTGCTGATATATTCACTAAACCATTAAATTATAAGAGAATAGATTACATCATACATGATCTTGGCATGATCAATCACAAATAGATATCTTACTGGTCTTACTGTTTAATATTTTACTATATTTTACTTTACTGTTTCATTTTCACGGTTTCTCGGTTACTGTCTCATATTTACGGTCTCACAGTTAGCACCTTGTGTTCACGGTCTATCACTGACTGTCTCACCGTGACTGAATAGTTTACTTACTGTCTCACCATGACTGAACAGATCATTCACTGTCTCACCGTGATGACTACTAACTGTCTCACCGTGACGACCACTGACTATCTCACCGTGACGACCACTTACCATCGCACCATAACAACTATTCACAGTCTCATTGTGAAAATTATTTTTGGTTTTCTTTTAATCTGTATCATGGTAATTATTATTTAACCACTTTTTACTTTCCCGTGTTTTTACTTTTATGACGTTTGACATTCCCAAATGATAAAACAAAAGGGTTTCCCTCGGTTCTTCACTCGGACCTCCTCTCAAACCCTCTCAACCTTGAAACCTTTCTCCTTCTCTCTTTCTCGAACCTCCAGTGGATTCCAAGGATGAAGTGTCTATCTTCATCTACTCTTGAGAAGTGTAGCTCTAAGAAGAATAAAATAGCACCAAAGATGGCACCCGAAGGACCCCTAATTCCAAACCTGGTAAATTGTAGTGTTGTACCTAAAAAGGAAATTTGCCCTGAGTGGTTGTTATCTAGAAAATCTCTAGTTTTAAAAGTTTTAAGAGAACAAGGCTATCTCAAATGGTTCTCTAGGAAGGATAGACCCATTTATCCGAGGTTAGTAGCTCAGTTCTACTAGTATGTACAGTTTTCTTTTGATGTTGGTGAAAGCTATGTTGTGAGGAGTTGGGTTAATGGAAAAAAATGCTCATTCACTTCAAGGATCTAGGATGCATGCCTTAGGATACCTCATGAAGGAATTTGTGATGATTATTAGAGAGACCCCCCACCTACAACTGATTTCGTTGACCTTGAAAATGCACTAGAAACCCTAACTGGAAATGGAACCAAGAGAAGGGACATAGCTGCTGAAGTTGATGGAGAGACAAGGTTGTTCTTTAAATTTGTTCAAAATCTGATTAGCCCAAGGAAAGGTGACTTTAATGTCTTGAAATATCAAATTGTGTTCTTGATCCATCTAATGAATAATGGACACAAAATCAATCTGTTCAAGTATATCATTCACCATATGTGTGAATTGATCAAGATCACATCCAAATCCACATCTCTGTTCTACTCTAGGCTGATTTCAACCATGCTTGTTTCCAAAGGAGTAGTTAGACCCAATGAAGAAGTACTTATATACTATGAATACTATTTATCCAAAGCTACCATCATGAGGATGAAAATAAACTGGAACCCCTAGAAGAAGGAGTGGGTTGAAGATAATGATAAGCTCTATGAGAAGTTCAATCTTGTAGATTATCCAACAAGGCCAAAGGGATTTTATGATCCTAGTTTGGAACTAGATGAAGTTGTGAAATATTCAGAAGATGAAGAAGAAGAGGAAGAGGCATCTGAAGTACCACATAGAGAAGAGGCTGATATACCTCATAAGGAAGAAGTTGTTATTGAGAAAGAAATGATTGTTGTTCCTCCTATTGTTCTTCAAGAAGAACCTCTTGTCCCTAGAGGTGTTGTTAATCTGGAAACCCAACCTGAGGCTGAAAGAGAATTAATTGTCCCAGAATCTGAGCAGCAATCCATGGAAGAGGCTGAAGTATGAGAACTCCCTACTGTGCTAGAATCAAGTCTGGAAGTTCTCCCTATGGAACAGTCGGTTTCTGATTTCATACCCTCTACTGAAGAGAGCATGGAGATATCCTTTCAGCTAGCTAGGCAAGAAATGGATGAGGAAATTAGAGTTGGCCCTGTGAATTTAGAACAATCCCCTGAGCCTCTAGGTCCTAAAAAGGAAGCACATGTTGAGGGGGAGGAACCTCAAAATATTGAGACTAATGAAGCTGAGGCTGATGAGGTTGATCTTGATGAAGCATATCAACCTACTAATTCATATTCTGTATACACTTAGTATGTATTCCCTAGCTTCTATAATGTAAGTGAATCTCAGCAGGTTATTGCAACTAGAATTGATCTTTCTTCTTTGTTTCAATTGATATCTGTCACATACTTTGCACCTGATCCTGAACCTAAACCTCAACCTGATCCTGCACCTGTACAAATACCTGCACCTGCACCTTTACCTGAACATCAATCTTTTGTCAGCAAGGATGATTTGAAAGTCTTTGGAGACACTATCTTAGCTGGAGTTGAGAAACTTAGGTCCTCTCAACCTCGTCTTGTGACCAAACTGAGTCAGGAAGATGCCTCACTACTTTTAGAAAAGATTATCTAGAACATTCAACCCAATATGACCAATGAGATTCAAGAAGTAAGATTTGAGAACAAGTTGCTCAGTACTGAAGTTGCAACCCTGAAAGGTATGGTTGAAAACCTACAGAAAGAACAGTATTCCATATCAGAACCTGCTCCTGCTCCTCCTTCTCTTGAACCTTCTGTTTAAAATATCTCTCGAGATATTGTGTCCCAGATTCACCCATACCTGCTATCCTTTTATGAAAAGATTTCAGAAAGGCACACGCAGATGTTTCACCGTATGAGAGATCTTGTGGAGAACCTGAACAAACTCACAGATGAATATACTGAATGTCTTCAAAAGGTCCTGAAACAGCTCAAATCTCTGACCATAGATGTCAAAGCTTCTCCTTCCTCTGGTCAAACCTCTACTCCTTCTTTGGATAGTTCTCTGCTCAAATCTATAGTCAAGGAAGAGATTCAGAATGCCTTCAGTGGCTTTGATATGGCTCCTTTATCTGAAGTTGTCAAGAACAGTGATCGAGTTCTTGACCTGGTTCAGATTCACTCAAAGATTGCAAATGATGCTCAGCAGAATATCACTAAGAAAATAGATTTTTATTTCAACTGTATTTTCTCCAAGACTGATTTGACCAACCACTTCAAATACCTTGTAGAGACTCTGAGAATTCCTCCTGTAACCCAAGCCTTCAAAAACCAAGTCCATAAGCTCACCGAGTTTACCATATTGTTGTAAAAGTTCATGGAAAATAAAGATGATTTTGAAAATGCCATGAAGTATGGAGGATAGATTATTGCAGACTTCATTAAACTTCTGAGACTATATCTTCATGTTCAAAGTACAACAATTGTTGCTCCAGCGGCTACTCCTCTCAAACCTGGATTACCTACTTTCACTTCTACCATAGCTTCAACATCCATGTTTGTTGGACAGGCTCTTAGTCAGATCAGGCCTGTCATCCTTGACTAGCAACTTCCTTGATCTTCTACTGCTCCAAATTTGGCTCCCTCAATCTTCAAAGGTCTCCCTTTACCTTCTCAATCTTTCACTTCTATGCCTTCTTCTACATCAGAAACTTCCCCTATGGATTCCTCTTCTGCTGCTAATAAAGGCAAAGAGAAGTCAAATCCCTGAAGAAGACCAGTGACTGCTATTTTTTTATGGGGATGTCATTGATTTTTTGTATTTCTACTTTATGTTGTACTACACTCTAATTACTTTTATTGGAATATGAGCTGATTACCCTCTCTTATTTTAACTTTTTGATAATACCAAAAGGGGGATAAGTTATATTCTATATTATATTCTCTATAGTTTCATCCAATTCACACTCTTACTATACATGATTTGTGATCATCAAAAAGGGGGAGATTGTTGGAATCCTCATGTATTAATCATGTTTTAATGATCACAAATCTCAATAATAATTACAAATATTATTAATGATCACAAATCTCACAAATCTTATTAATCATGTGTATTTATGTTTCAAGTTATCTCATACTTTATAATGGTTAAGATCAATTCATTTTATGCATATTACTATTTAAGTCTGAATATAGTTATTTGCCTAAGAACAGACACCGTAAGCCAAACACTCTGTTTGCCTAAGTGCTAGACACAGTTAGCAAGACACGGTCATCAAAGCACCATGAATCCAAAAACTACGAGCAAGGCACCGAAAGCGAGAAACTGTAAGTCAGACACCGTGACTCAGACACAGTGAAGGATACACCGTGAAGGAGACACAGTGAAGACACAGTGAAGGAGACACCATGAAGAAGACACCATTTGCATAACTACTGTGACACTGTTTCCTAAACTATTTTGTCATTTTTCAATTTAACTTTTTAACGGTCATATTTGACGCCTTTAATGCACTAGCATATTTAATGTTTATTTTTATCCATAGTAAGAGGTACGAGGTACAAAATACATGGAACCTGTTGGCTAACACTCATGCATTTGAAGATAAAGAGAAGTGTGCCCAAGAGGAAGAAGAGACACGCGACAACTCAAGAAACGTGAGTGCACTGTACTAAACAGAAAAACAAGCTGACAAGCATGACCACAAAGAAGGCATTGCAAGATCTTCAAAGAAATAATTATCTCATGCATGCAATATGACTCTAATGAAGAACACACTAAGTATACTGGGATCAAGAGAACATCTTTTCTCGTGAAGAACAAAAGTTGAATCGCGACACTCTGTTTTTCAACACAAAAACCAGAGAAGGACTCAGAAGCATTTCTACTGAATCGAAGGATTCCAGAGATGCACTGCTAATCACTAGAGAATTCTAAACTCATATTTACTCTCTCTATCAGTGATTATTTTATTTTATTTCGAGTAGTGTGTGTACTCTGTATATCTTACACACACACTGACTCCTGCACTGAACTGGAGGATTTCAAAATCCTCACACCAAACTCTTTAACCTTGTGTACCCATGACAACTGTGGAAGAGGTCCATGTGTGGCCTGTTCATTACTTTTTTTTACCCACGAAAACTGTGGAAGAGGTCCCTGTGTGGCCTGGTCATTACTTTTTTTACCCATGAAAACTGTGGAAGAGGTCCCTACGTGGCCTGGACAGTCTATGAACTGTTATTAACCCCGATCCAGGGTGTGGATCAAAGTTTATTTATATAAACTGCTTGGGGGTAGGTGATAACAAAGTGGAGTGGATTATGCCTTGGCTTGAGACTAAACCACTTGTTTTATATCCATTGTGCTATTTTAATTTAGTCTACTTTGTTTTACTGCTTACTACATAATCCAGAAAAACACTAATTTCACTTTTATTATTAGTCTTAGAAAGAAGTTTTATTTGATTTTTCTTATTAGGATAACTTCAAAAGTAATTTTAATAATACCAATTAAGATTACTGAGAATTAATCAATCTTCTAAGAAGTTGTTTAAATAGTCAAACTCTTATAACAGTATAACCTTGATTAACTGGGTTGTATCTATTTTTGAGGAAATAATTATTTGTAAAACTAATATTCTTTTAAACAGAAATTATTATAGTTACTCAATTCACCCCTTTCCTCTTGATTTAACTACTCTGACCAATAATATTATTGTATATTGAAATGATATTTATAAATAATCAATTAGAGGATTACATAAGGAGAGATAATGGTGTATTTTTCTCCTATGATATTAAGTGTCCAATATATTTATAAAATAATATGATTTTTCTTTTTAAAATTAAATACATTGATATAAAATATCACTATTATTAGAACATGTGAGAGTAAAATTCATTGGTGATTCAGAATATTACCAAGAAGAAAAATATAGTAAACAAGTTCACTAAATTTATCATATGGAAATATCTGAAAAAACATTATGCCATTTCTGGACATAATATAATTTAATGAGATAGAGATATTGTGTGATATGGTAGTGGAGTATTGTATTTCCTATTCATTTTAATTATGTTGGAATCTATGAAACGTTCTTGATGTGAGATATTTTCTTGAATTTAATACATATTCAAGATCATATTCAATCAAATGTAAGAAGAAACTATGAAATATATCATCAACTAATTTAGTAATATGGAAATGGGATACATCGAAAATCAGGTTGATTAGAATATGATATCTTCTAAAGGGTGTGTGCAGTTTAGTGGTTTAAATTATTGGTTAAAAGATTTTATTGGTTTATATTGGGTTCTATTATAATGTTATGTCAAAGTATTATTCAATTTTTTTTGCAATAAAGTGGTCATAGTAGAATAATCACACATAGATATGTAAGAGTGACTTTCACTATTCACTATATATAAGCAGTGTGATTCAATTTTCTACCAGCTATTGGAGGTCAAAAATAATTAATAAATGGACTTCTATAAATATAATTTTCAGATCAAATAGATGACTGGTTAAAATCTCTAAAAAGATTGTGGGACTAATAGTAAACTTGTGGGTGACTTTGACGTGGTGATATTTAATATGATATCAATTTTAGTTATTGATTCTAATTATGTAACCTTGAAATTATTATTGGAATGAAAATTGTAGCATTATTCACCCATGGATATAGGAGTTCAATTTCATCCATTTAAACCCAAATTGTTATTTTTCTCCATTAATATATATCATCAAATTTGAATTATTAAGAGGTTTGTGTGATTCTTAGATAGTACATAGACTTGTGGTGGTGATTTAGGTTGTGACCATATTTTCTTATGTCCATGTAATCATGTTGGGAGAGTCCTTTTGATCAATGATGTTCTAGAGGTTTTTTCTATTGAAAGATTATTCTAGTGGATAATATCTTGGTATTTTGAAATTAATTGATTCTAAAAAAAATATTGAAAAATTGGAGTCTTCATGTAATATAAAATGTTATATTATATATTACTATTCTTTTTTATTAATGTTAAAAAACACATACATAAGTTCAAATTTAATCAAATCAATTATTATGGTCCACCAAAGAAATCTTATGTTTTATACACTTATAGGTTATCATGGAGGCCATTAAATATTTATTTAATCTAGTCTATATCTCTATTTGATTATCAATTAAATTATAGTATCCTAATCCTTAAACACACATTATTTCATAATTTTTCACATAAAATTAAAACAATAAAAAACCAAGGATATTGAGGTATAGTTTGTTTGGAAGATAAGACAAATAAATACATAATCATAAATTTAAAATAATCATCACTATTTAAAACTCATCAGTTTTTACTAACTCACATTGAACATATAAAACTGCATATGATACCTTGAGGAAACTATCTAAGGAAAATGGAGAGCAAGAAATCATTATTGGTGAATAAGCATTGGGATAAAGCATAACATGAGAGTTAAGAGTAAAAACATGAAATCATAAATTAAATTATCATAAGCATTTAAACATGGAATAAGGATATGAGATCTTAATATCATGGAATCATTGAATATGTGGAAACATCTAAAGTTATAAAATCATAAAAAAAATAGAGTCACTCCACTGACCACCATAATAATTATATAAAGAGTTACATAATGGATTGGATTCACTCCACATTACCATAAACATAGAGGAAAATATCCCATGGTGTATTGGGATCACTCCCAATTCCCATTAACATGGTTAAGTAACTATCATAGATTATTGGTTTTACTCCTAATTCGTATAAATATAGTAGAAAAAGTTCCATGGTGGATTGGGTTCACTCCCCATTCTCATAAACATAGTGAATAATTTCCAAATGTGGATTGTTTTCACTCCCCATTATGATATATATTGTAGAAAAAGTCCCATGGTGGATTGGGTTCACTCCATAATCCAATACTTAATATATATTGAGGTATAATGTTTTTGTTGATCAATTAGTAGGCTATATATTTTCAGTACCGCCTATCACATAATATAGTGTGTTTGGGATAATTCTTGTGAACCATAAATATTATATCAAGATAAATAATAAATAAAAAATAAATAGTAGGTATATTTAATTTTATCCCCAAAAAATGAAATAATTAAAGTCATATATATTCATTCTAAATGATGAAATTTAACCATACATAAATTATAAGAATTATCAAATCCCATGAGAAGCAAGTTGGTCTCATAATTATGATACAAGGAATAACTAAAGGATAAATCACAAGCATTAACAAAAGAATAAAGAACTAATATTTTCCCATTTATAATTTAAAGGTGCACATATGTATTGAACATGGACTTCCAATATAGAAAATTCAGGATAAAGATATACAAGAAGAAATAATAATATTGAACCACTTGGGTGGAGCTTTTAGGAAATAAATACAAGTCAATTTATATTAAGGAAAGACCATATTATTTTACATTAAAGAATAATTGAACTTAAAGGGATATCTATAATATAATTATGGTATTTATAAGCTATTAATTGTTTAATAACATTTTCTAGGTGTGATTTCTGACATGAGTCAAGAACTAATAACTTTCCTAGAAACCAGGTTTACTAAAAAGATAGAAATTATAGGGAACTAAAAACCTATATAATAATATAAATTAAAATGGAATTTAATAAGACATATATATAAGAAAAAAATATACAACAAATATAATATTTTAAAGATAATCATTTTTTGTATAATAGAGTAAAATAAATATATTTTTCAATTGAAAAGTACAGAGGGTGGTATGAATGATCACTTACCTCATGTCTAAATGTTCTCTGAAATTGAACTTAATATCCTAAATAATTAAATTTAGTTTATTAAATTCAAAAAAAATATCATATTAATATTTTATTATTTTTAAAATTACCATTTGATATTTTTTTTATTTTTTAAAAATATATTTTTCACAAACATCGATTACTGGGGCTTGTTCTGTTAATTCCTTCGTAACAACATTAGTTTGATGACTATGGAAAAATGTGTTTCAAAATAACATCAAGATCACCAAAAATGTGTTGGTATCTATCTTTTATTATTCTAATATAACAATAATTATATATGATCAATGGTCACAATAAAATATACTGAAATTAAGAAAGGTTCCTTGATAAGACCATTTAAGCTGGTTATAGTTACTAGGACTATTTATTATTGACCACACATATAAATTCATAATATTATACTTCCTAAATTTTTGTAGTATAAACATTATAATAGTTAAATTTTAAATAAAATTTTAAATTCTTTCGTGTACGGTGGTCATGGAAATCAACACATGCCATTCATAGAGGCGATAGTATGCACACACACACATGACGACATTTTATTTTTTATCAATAATTTTGATGTAAGGTATAAAAATTATTTTCAATTATAATAATAAAATATTATATAGTAACAATACAATTTTTATCATAGAATTATGGATATAGGGGACCTGAGTTGTGTAGAAGAAGAAAATAACTTAAAAATATTAGGCTTGGAGTATCAGTTTGCCCTTGAAAGTTACCTCTTGGGAAACTCATTAAGGTTCCATGGATTTGTCATTTGGATGGATAATGGATTATTACAAATGGGGATGTATTTTAGGAGATTCTACGTTATAATTTCTGTTGTGCCAAATAATTTTATTATGTAGGGAATTGGGGAGGATCTAAGCTCCATTTATAATTAAAGAGTGTGACATTTTTGTAAAATCTTTATATTTTTCACAAATATCATACCATTATTAAAGTTCAATTGATCCAAAAATGTCTAATAATGCTATGGGGAAATAGATAAGGTAAATTATCCCACCTCTATCCAATAACATACATTTTTTTGCATGTTTTATCATTTTTTACAATTATAGACAAAATTTAACATAATTTACCCTTATCTTATTAACTCCTCTTTCACACTCAATAACAAATTTTAATATCCAAAATCAAATTTAGAATCATATAATAATTTTAAAATATTAATTTTAAATATTTAAATAATTTTACAATAAAAATTCATAGACTTTCAGAAATTTATAATAGTATTAGTGCACATAATGAATTAAAAACATTTCTTAGAAAAACATTTATTATAAGATTAAAATATATATATGGGATTAGATTGCCAATAATTTTTAATTTTAATATATAAATTGTATTATTTTCAAAAAAATAAAATTTTTGTGTCTTTGAAATCCAAAAAATACACAATTTTATTAAATTAATGATTAAATGAATGTAAAGTCCCAAAATATTTTGTTATATTATTTTTAAAATATTACTTTTGTTTTATAATGTTAAACAAAGGTTCTCATAAATTTATAATAATATATTTACCATGCATAAAATTATTACCTAAATTATTTAAATGTATTTATAAAATTATATGTCCCTATTATATACTATTTAAGTGATAAAATTGAGTTTTTTGGAAGAAACTATATTTCCACTATTCATATAAAAAGGTTACTTATTTTTGGAAAAATTCCATAAAATCCCATGTTCATTTTTTCATGATGAATAGATAAATTGTAGTCATTTTACTATATTAAGATTCTTTTTATGATAATTTTCTTAATATATAATTCATAAACATAATAAAATGATATAAAAAAATATAACATAAGAACTAAAATATCAAATGTGGGTTTGTAAATTAAAGGAAACATTTATAAAGTTATAAGGCACTTATAAAATACATATTTTTCCTTAGAATAAGGTTTCCTTATTTTCTAATTAATAAATATATACTAAACAGACATGTTATTAATAAAAATATTATTTTCACTATTTACCTACAAATAAATATTTTTAGAAAAGCCCAAAAATTCATCTTAAAAAAATTATTAACACCATAAATCCAAAAATAATATTTTTTTCAAATTTAATTTATATAATTTTATATTTTATATTTTATAAAATATGATAAAATATAATGACAAACAATTTTTATAGGAAAATGAAAAAATTAAATTACCAGTTGATATTATAGATAATTTCTATAAAACAATAATAAAGATAGAATAAAACAATCGATATAATATTTATTAAATTAATCATTTAACAATAATATAATTAATTTTCATTAATAAAAATTATAACATATAAAAATGGTAGATACTGAAACACAATAATTAAGTATATTTATTTAAAACAAAATTTATATATAAAATTTATATATTAATATATTTTATAATTCAGTTACTCATATTAATACCTTATTATTTAACAGCTATGTTTGAATGATCTAAACATATGGAAATTTTGTTTCAGTTTGGTGTTTCATTTCTATAAATCTATCAATCATATTTGAATTAATTAGAAGAAAACGTATATTAAAATCATAGGTCAATACATTCAACCCCTTAAATAAATTGTATCCTCAAAATTTGAAAACTCATACGATGGGAGTAATTTCTTTATATATCTCCTAATTAACTATACATTTTTTCTAGATCATGATTTTTTTCAACGATATAAAGTGGTATTTAACTATAATAAATTTGATATGATCCCATTGTAAAAATACATAGTCCATTATAAATATAATCCTATGAAGTGGAGATAAAATAAATATATTCTGTTTAACTTTCCTCAAACCATGAAAAATATTCATGTAAAATGGATATAATAATTATACCACCTAATTTATTTTATTAATTTCTCAATACCTAATAGGTGTAATATCATACATCATAAGGAATAAAAAAATAGTGATTGAAAATAACTATTTATCTCTACAAAATTCATAATATATAATTTTCCTTGTTCCCATTATATCAGAGGTGGTTTTTGTCAGTTTTCTTTATCAAACCTTGGATTGGTTCATTTGGATGCATATTACTAAAATTCCTCCAATTTAAAACAAAGAATCATTTTTTGATCCTTAGGAAGAAATTTATCTTCATTCATGGTATCCTTTTTTCCTTCAATAACATACTGATCAATGTCCTCCTTTACTATAACCGACACATCTTACAGTATCATTGAAGAAATTTATATGGTACTTATTACAATATTATTGACATATAAACTGTTGAATAATACTTCCCCCATCATCTTTACCTCCCAAGTTCCCATGAGTCTCCATCCTTATCTTCTTTGTTTAGTTTTGGATGTCAACAATACTCATATGGTTAATCATATTTCATGATAGATGGTTTGGAATAATCACCATATTTCTTCATCCATCTCCAACATCAAAGAAAGTTTTATTTATATAATCACTATATTTTCCCTTTCATGTATTATTAACTAGGTTCCATTTGGATTGATAAATTACTAAAACTAAAAGGGATTAATTTGATTGACGAATAATTATCACCATAAGAGAAGTATCTTAAATATGAAAATTAAAATTTAACATGAATATTTATTACTTTCTTATACAATCATAATATACTATAATTATTATGGTTCATACTATATCACTCCTTTCAAAACTATATCTTTCATATATTGATCTACATCATTATTAAATCAACTTATTTTATACTTCATTCAACTTATATCATTATTGATTAATCTTTGTTTTCTTTGGGTTGAGTTTTATCAATAATTTTATCTTAATCAGTCAAATTTTGTCGAATAAATCCATCATAGTTGTTCATAAAGAGTACATTAATGACAAAATAAAATTCCCTAGGGGTTCATTGTCAAGTGTTCAGACTTAATCGTAATTATCATGTATCAAATTGATGATTGATTCAATTCTCAAATAACCCTTTTCAGTGAAATTACCCCTAGGTGAATCTGTTCTACAACCTCATCCAAATTCCAATCCAAAAAGGAATGTAATGTCTTGGAAAACCATATAATCAAAATTTTCCAAAATTCTAAGATATGGTCCTATACTTAGAATTATTCCATAGTGTTTTCACTAATGTTATATTTTCATAATTTCCTAAAATAAATAGACTTTATCTTATAAAAATTACATCTTCTCGATCCTTAAATGGACTCTATATCATAATTTTTAACATTTATTTACAATAGGTACAAAAAAGAATATTGAATTATAGTGTCTCTAAAATATTTGACATATAAATAAATCATGGTTATCATAAGAACATAATCAATATTTAATTCTCCAAAATTCAAAATTAACCCAATTTGATCTTCTAAAACTATAAATTATTCCCTAGAAAAAATACATAAGGAAAATAGTGAGATAGAAAGACCATAAAGCAAATCATCATGGAAATTAACTTTAATGTGAAATCTAGCAGGCGTAACATGATATCATAAATAGAATTACCATAAGTGTAAAATCATAAAATAAGTAAATGAACTCAAAAGATGATGGTATGAATAAATATGTGGAAATAACATAAGACTTTACATCATAAACATAACTCAAGGATAACTCCCTATACTATCATTATAAGACCAATATGTCCAATAGTAGATGGGGGTAACTCCCCATTTCCATAAACATAGTAGAAAAAAATACCATAGTTGATTTTTTTCACTCCTCATTCCCATAAATATAGTGTAAAAATCTCATGGTGGATTGGGTTCATACCCAATTTAGAAAACATAATTTACAGAGACCCAAGGTGGATTATGTTCACTTCCAATTCACATTAATATAGAGGTAAACCTACATTGTTTGATTGGGTTCACTCTTTAATCCCATACATAACCTCTCAATAGATATAAATCATTAACCAATTCATTTTTGGGATATATAATTTTGGAACCACCCATCACACAACATATTGTTCTTATCCTAACTTCTCATGCACCATAAATAGTATATCAAGAGATTGAAACATTACCCGATAAATTTAGTGGATATATAACTCATGAACCACCCATCATATATTTAAAGTCATGCATATTAATTCTACATTAGGAAATGAAACCATACGTAAATAATAATCCTGAACAAAACCAATGAGAAGGTTGTTGGTTTCATAATTCTAATTTAAGGCATAAGGGACGAAGAAATAATTAGGATTCACAAAATAAGAAGAAATTAAATTTTATGACTTCATAATTGAAAATGGGATATAGGACATGAATATGGGTTTCAAATATATAAAATTCTTGAGAATAATCTTGGATAATAAAAAATAAAATTAAACCACTTATGTAGAGAATTTATAAATGATTTAAAGGATCATTTTAAAGAAGGAAAGACAATATTATTTTCCATAAAACCAAAATTGTTCCAATTGGGTTATTTATAAAAAAATAAAGTTTTTATAATAAATTATTGATCTAAATGTTTTTTGAAAAATATTTAACATGATGAAAAAAATATTAAATATACCTTAAATTTGATTTATTAAAAAATTGTAATTTTTATGGATAATAAAAACATTTATAAGTACAATAATAAACAAGTTATTTGACTTGGTGCATATATATGAAAAATATAATCAAAAATTGAATAAATTTATTAAAATATGATTTTATGAGGGATAAAAAGAAATATAAAGTATAATTAATAAGTAACAAATGTTGTATGAAATATCCCATACCTTGTGTCTAAATCTTCTCTACAATTGAGATTAAAATCATGAATAATAAAATTATTTTCATTAAATAATATCTGAAGTACCTTATTCATCTATATTTAATTTTATATGGTTTATTAATTAAAACTTTCATTTAGTTTTAACGTACTTTCAGCTTACATCTGTTAATTGAGGGTGTTTTGATAATTCAATTATAATATTTTTTTGGGTAGTGGTCAAATGTTTTGTAAATTAGAATCATGATCTCTATAATTAAGGAGTATTGTGTTATTTATTATTCCATTTTAATAATACTTATAATTCTTTACATGATATGCTAATATATACTAAAATTAATAAAGGTTCATTGATAAGTCAATTTAGGGTGGTTAAAGTAAATATGACTAATTTTTGTTGATAAAAAATATAAAATAAACAAATGTTATAATTTATATAATAATAATGTTTTAAACAATATCATTTTTAGATAATAAATAAATTTTTATTTTATCTATTTCCGGAGGTTATAAAAAAAGATTCATGGAAGTTGTAGTCCTTGCACACACATGACGATGTTTTTGTTTTTCTCAATGATTTAGGAGAAATGTATAAAATAGTTATTCCTTTAGTATAATAATAATTCTGAATAGTATCAATTCTTTTATTAACATAACTTCATAAATAAGGGGACTATAGGGGTGTAGAATAAGAAAATAACATAAAAATGTTGGGTTGAGAATATTAAATTTCCCCATGAAGTTCTCACTTGGCTAAATCATAAGGTTCCATAGCATGGTATTTTGAAGAAACCAAAGATTTGAGGAATCAAAAGGGTGCTGAGGAGATATTATTTCAGAGTTATTTTGAGCCAATTATTTTCAATGAGAGGATAAATGGAAAGGATATGATCTCTCTTTTTATGTAATGATAGTGATATTTTTTTAAATCTCTTTTTTTAAATAATGTCACTCTGTTATTGAAGGAATAAGGCTCCAAAAATTTCCACTAATGGTGTGGGTAAATAAAAAATATTGAACCTCCATCGAATATAACATATTATACATGTTTTCGCATGTTTTATCCATTCATAGAATATTATACAACTTTTACCCAAATTTATTATAACCACTCTAACTTATCTTTCACCCTTAGTAACTAATTTTAATGGAAATAAATAAAATGGGAATAATTTTCTAATTTTATAAATCTAAATTTAAATATAGAAATAATTTAATAAAATATTATTTATATGAGTTATGAAATTAATTTTATTGTTTCCCAATATAACGCATTGATCTTATTTCTTATAAAAATTTCATTTTATGCTTAATACTTATGTATAGTAGAAAACTACCAAATTTTTTTTATTTTTAGGAAATAAATATTTTTATTATAATATCGATAAATTGTTTTCCCTTTAAAATTAAGAAAAAACTAAATTTTAACAATATAATGTTAAATTAAAAGAAATAGAGAAAATTTTTTCCTATTAAAATTAAAAAATTCATTTGGTTTTATAAGGATAAACACATGTTTTATAAAGTAAAAATAATATTTAAAACATAATTAATATTATTAATTAAATTAATTAAATGTTTTTTATAAAATTATATGTATATATTATATATTAATAATATAATAAATGTCCACCCTTAGGGAAAAAAAATATTTTCCACTATTCATCTAAAAATCAATTATTTTAGAAAAATCTAAAAAATAATCATAAGTTAAATTTCACATGATGAATCCAATTTTAGAATAAATTTTAAATATTGAAAATATATAAGTGATAAAACCTTTTTTATATATAAGTGCCCAAAATAAAAAAAATCCAAAAAATAACCTCAATTCTAAAATTTTAAATATGGGTTTTTTAAATTAAAACCCAAATTATTTAATGTAGGTATTTACTTATATAAAATATATTTAGACATTTAAAAAGTTTTCATGAATATCCAATTCCTCCTCATATACTAAAAATTCCATTTTATTTTTATAGATGGTATTTTACACTATTTAATTAAAAATAATATTTTAGAAATATATATATATATATATACCAATAATGATATTCAAAATACAAAATGTTTGTTTGATTTTCAAATTAAATTTCAAGAATTTTATATTTTAACTAATTAATAAAATCATAAAATATAATGTGAGAAATTTTTAATTAGAATATTTTTTTTAAAAAATATGATGTGTTCTAATTCATAATCTATATAATAAAAAATAAAACTATATTTATGAAATAAATAATATATTTTTTTTAAATAATAATTTAATATAAATATTATTATTTTTCTTTAATAAAATGCACAATTAATAAAAAATAAATATTATGAATCATAATTAATAGGTAAATTTTTATAAAATAACTCTAATATAGGGGATCAGAAATATTAATATATTAAATAATTTATATGATCATATTCATACATACTTATTAAATGACCACATTTTAACTATCTAAAAATATATCTACTTAATTTTAGTTTGGTGAAGCATGTGGAAAAAGATATCAACATATTTGACTTAATTAAAGGAAAATATATATTGAAATATCAACTCACTGTATAGAAATTATCCGGAAAAAAAAAACTATTTTTATAAGTAATACTTATAATGAAATATAGTATGAATGATAGTGAGTCTTTAGAATAAAATTCCTAATTTTAAACACTTTAATCATAGTATTCAATAACATTCACTTCAAAAAATCAAATTTTATGGTGTTCATAACTTATGCTATCTACTTAAAACCTTTTTTATGTTCAATAACATCATCATTATTGGAAAATTTTCTATCCCAAAATTTATTTTAAATCATTATAAAACTATTCTAACTCTTTTAATTTGGTTTATCAATATTTCCAAAAACTGCATTAGGTTATAAAATGGAACTTTATTTGTTATATACCTTTTTGATAAAGAAAATTTGGTGTCATATTTTAATAATGGTTTTTACATAAATAATTTCAATGTCAACACATATGGTCTTTTAATGTTTTTTATATAATTAATGATGATTAAGGACTTTTAAATTTAATTTTATTATTGGTTATGATAAAACCAACAATAAAAGTTGACTTTTAATGTCGTTTATGGATATAATCAATGTTAATTGATTTTAAAAATATTATTACATGTAGGTACTCCACATTTTTTCATTTCCCTCATCCATAAAATGTTATTTCCCTTGATTTATGAAATTACTCCCCCTGTACTATAACTCTTTTATTTCACTAATATTCTACATTATTTGGATGCATTTCTCTTCTCAATCACATTTCTTCACCAGGCTTCACCACCCATGGTTTCATTTATACCATTAAAATTTCATTCCACTTGTATCATTCAAGTTACACCATTACAAAATTTTATATTTATTATCACTCACCCCTTATATGATTTCATACAACTTGAAGTCTATGAATCCCAATTTTGGAAATCTTTATCAAAAAATTTAACCAAATCTTCATATTTGGTAAGTTGTTTTTCTATATTTAATAATTTATTAGTTTTTTTGTTAGTTTTATATTTTATTCATTCAATTATTTTTTTTATTAATATCTTTTAAATTTGTATTTTTTGTTATAATTATTTTGATGATATTATTTTCATTTATTATAATATTTTTTCGACTCTAAATTACGAGTCTATTTTTTTTACTTGTGACTATTTATATTGAAAATTATTTTTATAAAAATATATTATTATTATGATAATTTTGTAGTTAAAATTATTAATGTTTCAAATTTTTTCTCAGTTAGAAATTATTTTTTTATTTATAATTATTTTTTTATAATTTTTTTATGGTTTGAAAAAAAAATAGTTATAAATTGTTTTTCCTTTATGAATTTTTTTTTTAAATTTGTGTAGTATATATATATATATGTGTGTGTGATCATATGTTTTAAATTTCTTAGTTTATTTATATGATTAAATGTTTAAATGTTCTAATTTTTTCATATATTATATAATTTCAATTGTTAATTAATGGATTACAACTGAAAAATGTACGAAGAAATGATGATGAAAATGATAAAGGGGATAAAAATTTCCTGAATTTTTTTAATAAATTCTTGACAAAATTATATAAATTTCTTCCATGCAAGAATGGTTTTAATATGTTAAAAATAATGCAGAACCAAATCATATGCCATCTATTTTTAAATGGTTTTTATAATAATTATAAACATTAGATATAGAAGAGTGAAATTTCAAATATGTTATGATTTAATGATAAAAATATGTTCAATATGAGTCAATGGATAATTTTAAAGAAATAATTCATAGGATATGTGTTGAAACAATTGAAAAAATAACAAGTATTAAATGATTGTGAGGAGAATCTGAAAAACCACACTTCCCAGGTTATGTTAAATTTATCGTGTTATTAAAAGTACTATGATTTGATAACATGAATATATTAAATGGTTTTAGTGATAATTATTTCACTAAATTTATTTAAAAAATAAAATATCTACTTGCAAAAGGATATAATATTTTAGAATGCAATTATGTAGAAAAAAATATCTATTCACCTGGGGTTGTGGTTTAAAAATATATATAATTTCCCTAGTGATTTTGTGTTGTATAATGAGGAATGTGAATTTTTATTAAAATTTCATAATGTTGAGAAATCATGATATGAAATTTATTCTGAATCTAGTTGTGATTCATTATAATGAACATGAACTAAAACTCCCACTAATGAAATATTGTATCCTCCAATAATTCCTTATTTGATGCAAGTAATTTCCAATTAAAATTTTATAAATAATCTATTATGGAATATATATTACAACAACTATAAATAAAACTGACATCACCCTACTGATTCAATACAAAATAAGATATGTAATAAAAAATTCCATGATCATTAATGTGATGATTGAAATCAAAAAATGGGACTATTCCCATATATAATTAATATAGATTGGATCCTAAAAAAACATAAATAGTTTTTTTATTGTTATATTGGATATTTAGAACTTTTACACATATATATGTATGAATATAAACATTTTTTTAAGGATCATAATGATTTTAATACTTACATAACATTGAATGGAAATTAATGTTTAACTATCACTATTGATATATTTTTTTTTAATTTCAATAGGAAAAATGTGTTATAGTTTTTTATTCACACAGTAAAGTGTATTTTATATTTTTTATCCAACTAATGTTCAATATAAGAATATGTTATGAATTGGGAAAAACATCTTGAATCAGTGTTAAGGGATATAAATCATTCCAAATTAGAAAATAAAAGACCTTATATCATGAACTGTATAGTGGATGAATGAAAATGTATATGGTATATAATTGATTTTAAATAATGGGTCATCCTTTTAGAAGATAAAAATAAAAAAAATTATAAGACTGTGATTTTTTTCCATAATCATTTTCATCTGAATAATATTACAATAAGGTAGAAAACAAAGATGCCACATTTTGAAATATTGGATGTTCTGGTCGTTAAATAAATACATAGAAGAAATTGTCAATCATATTTTAGATAATTTATTATATAATTATCAAGGTAATAAATATTATTGGAATTATTCATGTTTAGTTAATGAAATGTGAAAGTTTGATGGGAATATTTTTAGATATTAAAGGAAAGATAAGCACATGAGCCTCATCCCAGTGGGTGAGGACTCCTTAAGTGCATCTAGGAGACCCAGGATCAAATCCTGGTGGAGGCTAATTTTCGAGGGGGTACTGTAGCAGTGATGTAGTAGGTACTGTAGAAGGGACTTTGCAGTACTATGCAGTACTGTAGCAGGTACTGTAGCAGGAACTCTTTGGCACTGTAGCAGTCGGTAATATTCATTCGTTTGGGCCTTCGGGCCACCGATTTGGTCCCTGAGTCCTTTAAGGCCTTCGGTACACCCAGGCCTTCAGGTCAATAAGGTATTTAGGCCACCTCAAGGCCTTCAATCCACCTTAAGTGCAGATGAAAACCAGACAACCTACAAGGAACAAGCTTCAAAAGTAGGATGAGCAAGGAGCTTTCACCAAAGCAGAAGCTAAACAGATTGCAAGAATGAGAGGTTATGGTACCTTCCATCGGGAAAATCATGTTCATGCATGGGAAAGCCTAGAAAAACATCCATGTGAAGGTGGAGAGATGATTTCACGATGAAGATGATGGGAAGGAGTAGTTCCAAGTAGTTAGTCTGGGTTGTATGTAATGTTTGAAGCCTATAGGCAATGAATTCCTCTAAGGCCTATGGTCTATGTAATACTAATGCCTACGGTCCTTGTAAGGGTTCCACCTCACCCCTTTAAAGGTGGATTATCAAAATCAATAAAAAAAATGATGGTATTTGGGCCATTTGATGGAAAGGAAAGATAAAATATATATTTCATTCAAGAATGAACTATATGTCTATGGAAATACATTATTAATTATCTCCAGCTATGAGTGGAAACAGAACCTATTTAACTTCATCCTCTTACACATTAAGAAAGAGTGATATGATAAATTTTCATCAATATCTATATTGTATTAAAATAACCATTGGGTTTTATACAAATGTGAAAATTTTTGTTTTATTAAATGAATTAATGTCAATAGGTTTGACAACTCATTACTATCATGTTTTGAAGAAACAACATATATTAGTTGAACTATGTAGAATAATTTCAATACCTATTTCAAATTCAATCATTATGATGTGTTGCATTTTCAATTCAATTAATAGTTGAGTCAAGGATACAAATTTTTAGATATGTTAGAGAATAATGTTTTCCTCAAACTTTTTCAACTAGAAATGTATTTTACATAACATTGTTTTGATATAATGAATCAACTAATGAGTCATTTTATATTGGTGATAAAAAAAATTTGGGGTTTTCTATTTAAATTATATTTATCCATTCAAATGATATATGAAAATTTTGGATATATTTGTTAAAATTATGTATCAACCAAAGGTGTCAATTGTTCAAAAATATATATAAAGTGTATATTATGTTCCTTATAGACTATTTATATGATGGGGAACATGTTGTCCTAAAAATAACTCAAATTTTGAAAGTTTATGGCGATGTTAATGGGATCTATGGAATAAAGGTAATGTCAATTTAATGTGATTAAGTGGTATAGAAATATTTACACATTTTTGAAAAATATAGATGAGGTTAAACTATATATATCGAAACATATTATTAGATTGAAGGTATGATATCTGAAAAAAATGAAAATTATATGATGATGGAGAATTAAGATATATCTATTTCATGGTTTAAGGGGAAATATAATACCAATTTTTTTCATTGGAATCATTCAAATGGATATTAGGGTGTCAAACTATTAATTTGATCAAATTGTGTTGTTTTGATATTAATTGTTTCACAATTTACACAAAAAATCATGATGATAAGAGTAAAATTTTATATAGTAGAGTAATGGTCATCGCTGGAGGACTTAACTTTTTGAGTACCAAAGATAAAAAATACAATCTCTATATAAGAAATATATTTTTGGAGTAGTTAACGATATATGATAGATTTATTGTACTTAAATATGATGAGCAGAGATTAAATGTAACTAGGTTGACAGAATCAATGTTATGAAACATGACAAGTGTAAAAAACCGGATCTTCTTTTCAAGTATGTTTTTCCTTTCTAGTTGTTTTTGATAAAAAGATGAGTTTTTGGAAATTTTAGGAGTACACGCCATGTACTTTAAGTACACGTCGTGTACCCGGTTGTCGTGGGTGACCATGTACTGGCCATGAAACGGACGAGTACATGGCTGTGTGTGGTGACCTGGAGACCGCCTAAAGTGGAGGCTGGAAAAGGCAAGTACATGTCATGTACTTTTAAAATACATGTCGTGAACTTTCTTTTTTTCATTAAATGGACTGGGGTTGCGTCTAATTGATAGAACCCTTTTTCTCTTTGTTTGTCTCATCTAGGAGCGACCGTATAGCCGTGGATCTTCACCGAGCCCCCGACCCATCGTCCGTTCTCCGAATAAACCATCGTTGATTTAATTGGAATCACCACGGTGAGTTCTTCCTTCTTCTATAACTTCATCTCCTGATTTCTCCTCTCTCACGAGTTATCCTCAATCAAACTTTTTAAGTGATTTTGTAGATATACGGCATTATAGGTCGATTTAAGACCTAAGTTTCATGTATATTGATCTCAAAATGCCGAGGTAGGTGGTTTGTTCCTTTCTGTAGATAGTCTTGGAATTTTATGTGCAAAAATGCCAAATACCCAAGAACGGGGTATTGCGTGTTTATGGTTTTTAGCCCTTTTTTCCTTCTATTCCTTGTTTGTTTGGATATAGATTGTTTTTTTATAAATAGGGTTAATTTTCCATGCTATGGAGGTTTTTCCCATGTTTACTTATTTTGACCATTTGGTCTAGCTTTACCTGTTAGGTTGCTGCTTTGATTCCCATGCCTAGTATTGTTAGGATAGAGTGATTATTATCTGACATGCTATGATATGCTATAGATTGTTTATCCAAGTAGTTCTTGAGGTTTACTTTGGATTCCACATAAATTTTGTGCATGTATGACTTACACAAGACCATGAGAACCTGTTGTAGTAGACCATAAGGAAAATGGACATTAAGGGCTTCTTCATAGTGTATGTTTTACTGTTATGTTGCAAGGCCATAGGGGGGATGGAATTTGTGCTCCCTCAAAGTGTCTGTAGTTTCCCCGATATGGGCCACAAGGGGAATTGGATGTTTAGTGATTCCTCAGAGTTCCTATTAGTTATCGATACAATACCACAAGGGGAATTGATAGTGAGTGCTTCCTCAAAGAGTATTTGCTAAAGCCGAACCAGAGGGGTTAGACTATGAGTACTTCCTAGAGAGTTGCTTGTGTTGTCTGGTTGAACCATAGGGGTTAGGCTGTGAGTAATTCCTTGAGGGTTACCTGTTTTGATTATTTTCTTAACTAATATATGAAATTGAATGTAATTGAACTGTAGTATTGTTTAATTTTTAGTACTTCCTTGTTTACTTATTCTTTTTTCTTATTGCCTACTATATATATTCACTAACTGTTAGGCACAGATATTTGGGTGGTTGCCTACTGGGAATAGTCTCACGCCCTATTTGGGTCATGCTTTTGGGCCCAAACAGATTATATTTCTATAGTTATAGATAAGGGCAAGTGCCCTTCTACTTCAGATACATGATTGTTATGGAGTTGGGGAGCATGGGACCAAGCTGAGGCTTACGATGTTGTAGAGTTTTTTATTTATTTTCTTTTGTACTTTGGTTTAGTACTGTATTCCAGCATTGTGATTTGTTTGGATTTTTTCCTAGACATATGTATCATGCATCATTTATATATGTGTGCTCCAGTTGTTTATTTCTTCAGTCTTCCATTGATTACTTATTGCAGTCTTTTACTGCTTCCTCTATTTTTTTCTATTTTACTTCTATTGTGTTACTCTTCCAATGAGGGCATAGTTTCCCTACTATCACACCCAAGTCCCTCTATTCTAGTCGGCAGCCTCTGGTGTTCAGGGAAATGTGCTTGAAGCCATGTGACCAATCGAGTAAGGGGTGCCCCTAGGCGGCTTTCGGAATTAGGTCATTACAAAGTGGTATCAAAAGGGTTTCTTCTAATATTGACTTACTGTTTGGAGCCTATAGCCAGGGATAGGAAGGAATAGGTACTTGGTAATAAGTTGTGCTCAGGAGTTCCTAACTCACATACAAGTAAAAGCCAATCTACCTCATTATTGAAATTTTTCTTGTTTTTCAATTTTACGTTTGATTTGATTTCACTATTAGGTGATTCACATGTTTTGTGATTTTATCATTGATATTATTAAGGTTCTATTTCTATGGAAACCCGATGAGATGAGGGTATTCCATCTCATGGATCATATAAGAACTTACTAGAAATCACATGTCATGCATTCTTTCCATGCCATTTAGGTTGCATTAATGATTGCATGTTTTTGTGATATATGTTGTATAATATATGCATTTTGTTGTGACAGATGCCTTGATAGAATAACTTCTTTTTATAAGGTATTTGTTTGTGTAAAGTTTTGTTTTAATGGACGCCAAACATTGGTTCTTGAGGTGTTATGGGCCCTCATGGATCGGAAATTGGTGGATCATTTTATTGTTATTCCTTGTGTATGAAATGTATAAGATTCTAAGATCTGATTCGCAGGGAGTATGGGCTCTCACATATCATAATTTAGCACTTTAATGTTCGTTTTAGTGTTTTTATGGGTTCTGGAGTATTTTCTGAGGCTTACTGTCTAGAAAAAACCCAGAATACACAGCGTGTAATGATAAATACACACCATGTGTCCTTCTGTTTGGGAAGGAACTGTTTTTCTTAAGTACACTCTGTGTACTGTATGTACACGTCGTATAGTCTCTAACCATGTCACTAGTTGTGTGGTAATAGTCATGGGGTTGGGAATCTTAGTCGAACACACTATGTGTCAGACATACACGTCGTGTTGTGTAGACCATGTGTCCACCCATGTGACTAACAGCACGGATGGGTGAAAACTTAAGTCATACACATCGTTTCAATCTTTAACATGCCATGTAGTGTAACCCTTGATTCCATTCATTTAATGAACAACACGAGTTAGTGAAATCTTCCAAGTACATGTCATTTCTAGCATAAACATGTCATGTAGAGTGAGTCGTGTAACCAGTCGTGTGACTAACAACACGGGTCGGTGAATTTCATCTAGTACACACCGTGTCTGGCACTAACACGTCGTGTAGTCTTGTTTTAGAAGAACCGTGTGGCTTAGACATGTAAAAGAACTCAGGCAGGGGAAGAGGATTCAAGTACACATCATGTGGTAGAACAACATATCGTGTGTATGGGGCGTTACACATCCTGGGTTGAAAAAAGTACATGCCCATGTGGAGGCTTGAGGTAACACATTGTGTAGTGGATATACATGTCGTGTATCCATGTTTTGAATAACATGAATGATTTCTTTCTCCTATTCCCTTCATGCACTTCTAAGTTTCTGTACCTGTTAATCTTGATCTAAGGTGTGCGCTTGAACTTGCAGAGTCATGCCACTGATACGTCCTCCGGTTTTCTTCTAGTTACAGGGCAGTGATTAGACACTAGATATGGCTGATCAGGGACTACCAGCGGATCCTCTAATTGTTCCAGTCTTGGCACCATCCATCATTCCAGACACAGGTGCTAACACACAGCTTTGAGAGGGCTTTATGAGGTTTATGCAGACCTTATGTGGAGTACCGCATCCTACCCCACCCATGGAAGAGTTGATGAGGGTTTCCCAGCAACAGCATCCTCCCACCTTAATCAGGGAAGGTGGACCTCAGGTTGTAGAGTAATGGTTAGAATCCATGCTTTCTATCTTCAAGCATCTGGAGACACCTTCAGAGAGGAGGTTCAAGCTCACTACATATATGCTTTAGGGTTCCTCCAAGAGATGGTGGGATGTGATCTCATAGGCGGGATGCCAGTAGATTATGGCTTGGGATGAGTTCCAGCATTCCTTTTATGACTACTTCTATCCGGAGACTTTGAGGGCTGATCGAGCCTAAGAGTTCATAAGTATAGAGCAGGGTACTCTTTTTGTTATAGATTATTCTTCTCGTTTCACTAAGCTACAGCACTTCATGCCTATCCCAAGAGGTGATGAGTTATTTCTTGCAAGTAAGTTTGAGGATGGTCTCAGGCACGACATCTGATCTCGGGTTAACATCTTCAGGTTGACTTCCATCACTTCTATAGTCAACCAAACACTGATCACGGACCACAATCTGAGGGATTTTGGTGTGGTGAGCCAGGGCGGTTTGACATCTGAAGTTGGTATCCCTCCTACTGACAGTAGGAAGAATCATAGGGAGTCTATGCACAGAGATCATAGTAGACCAGAGACATCTTTTGGTAGACAGGTGGTGTGCTACCAGTGTGGGAAGAGTAGGAATACTAGGCCACATTGCCTGAGAGACCTAGTGAAGTGTCGATCATGAGGAAATATGGGTCATCTTTAGTACTTATGTCAGATATTCTCACCAATAGCTGGTGACAGGGGTTCTTCTATGACTCCTTGTTCATGAGCAGCACCACCAGTTTCCCATCAGTCAGGGAACTGGAGTTATTTTGGTCGTTCAGGTCGAGGTGGAGGTCGCGGTCGTGGTGGTAAATTTCCAGGCTTTCAGCGACAGTAGGGTGGATCAGCTCAGGGTGGTTAGGTAGGGTCATAGGGCCGCAGTGCAGGTCAAACTTTTGCAGTGGAGCAAACCCAGCAGGAGCAGGATCCCAGACCCTCTACCATTCGAGGTACGATCCTAGTTGACTTAGTTTTTTCTTCTACTCTTTTCAATATAGGGGCTTCCCATATCTTTATATCTATTGCTATTTTGGAGAGACATGGGCTCTATATCTTTTCTTCTGTTGATATCTTGATGTTAGACACTCCGTTGGGAACTAGAATGGCTAGTGTATGTCAGTGCAAGGAGTGCCCTCTTGAGGTTGGTGGATGTCACTTATTCTGGGACCTCTATGTCTTGGAGATGATGGGCTACAATTTCATTCTCGGAATGGACCAGTTGGTTCCCCTCCAGACTTTTGTTGATTTTTATCATCATAGAGTGAGTTTCACGTTGCCAGAGGGCGGATTGTTTCTGCATAAGGGGGAGTGGGATGTCCAGGCGAGCAGAGTAGGACCCGATCATCATGGGTTGGGAGGAGTTACAACCCATATTTCTAGTCTATATATAGATGACCAGGGGAATTCACAGATGGACTTTCCTCCAATGGTGGATCATTTTAGGGATGTCTTCCCAGAGTACTTTTTAGGTTTTCCTCCATAGTGAGAAGTGTACTTTTGTATTGAGCTTGTTCTAGGACTGGCATCGGTGTCTATTCCTCCTTATAGGATGGCTACACCAGAGTTATAGGATCTCAAGAAGAAGTTGGAGGATTTTCAAGAAAAGTATTTCATCTGACCCAGTACTTATCCTTGGGGTTCTCTTATCCTGTTTACGAAGAAGGCATATGGTACCCTCAGACATTGTGTGGATTATCGAAAGTTGAACCATTTGATGGTCAAGAACCAATGTCCCTTGTCGAGGATTAATGATCTCTTTGATCATCTTCAAGGATCCTGGGTGTTCTTGAAGATTGAATTGAGGTTTGGATACCATCAGTTTCATGTTAGACCATCTGATATACAACTTATAGCCTTTTGGGGAAGGTATGGTCTATACGAGTATGTGGTTATGTCATTTGGTCTCATGAACGCGCCTGCAATTTTCATGGTGCTGATGAACCAAGTGTTCCATCCATACTTGGATTCTTTCATGGTAGTCTTCATGGATGATATCTTGGTGTACTCTCACACTCGACATGACCGTGCCACACATCTTGAGATCATTTTTAGTACACTAAGAGAGAATAATTTATATGCTAATCTATCAAAATTCCACTTTTGGATAGACCATATTCACTTCTTAGGTCATGTTATCTCAGAGAGAAGAGTATCAGTAGACCAATAGAAAGTAAGATTAGTAGTTTCTGGGGAGAAGCTGAAGAAAGTATTTGAGGTAAGAAGTTTTCTAGGATAGGCTGGTTACTATAGACATTTCATAAAGGAATTTTCATGCTTAAAAGCACCACTGATGGGTCTGACTAAGAAGGTTGTGAAGTACTTGTGGTCTGATTCTTGTGAGTCGTCCTTTCAGGAGATGAAAGGAAGGTTGACTTCAACACCAATACTAGTTCTGCCAAATTTGGGAAAGATCTATACTGTTTACTATGATGCATCAGGTATCAGGCTGGGAGCAGTGATTATTCAGGGATAAGGAGTCGTTGTGTATGGGTCTTAGCAGTTGAGGCCACATGAGAGAAATTACCCAAAAAAGAATCTCAAGATGGCTGCAGTTGTTCATGCTTTATGTTGTTGGATACACTACCTATTCGGAGAGAATTTTGTGGTCTTCACCGACCACAAAAGTCTCAAGTATATCTTCACTCAGCGTGAACTGAATTTGAGACAGCGATGGTGGGTTGAGTACCTTCAGTATTTTGAATTTGAGCTTGCCTACACACCTGGGAAGGGAAATTCAGTGGCTAATACGTTGAGTAGAAGAACTCAAAAATAGGTAGTTCAGGAGTCCAGTAGTGAGTGGTAGCTTATGGATCTATTCTCTTAGATGCAATTGGAGGTACATGACAGATAGGGGTAGATGTTTCTATCTCTTGTAGTTTTTACCTCTACTCTTCTTGATCGAGTGCGAATGAGGTAGCTATCAGATTCAGAAGACCCACTCCTATGGGAGAGTGTGTTAGGAGAGGACCCTATTCCTGGATGGATAGTAGGCATGGATGAGATCTTGTGTTTTCATGGATGTGTGTGGGTTCCAGCAAACATACATGAGGAGATGATGCTAGACCTTCATTCCTTAGTTTGGGAAGTTCATCCTGGTGCCACCAAGATGTATCGAGATCTACACCATTATTATTAGTGTCCAAGTATGAAGAGAGATGTTGTTGGTCTTGTCATGAGGTGTTCCACCTGTTAGCAAGTGAAGGCAGAGCATCAGTGGCCAGTAGGGTTTTTGCAGTAGTTACCCATTCTTGAGTGGAAATGTAATGATGTCGTGATTATTTTCGTGATAGGTTTGTCGAGGTCACCTCAAGGGAATGATGCAATTTGGGTTGTCATTGACAGACTCACAAAGGTTGCTCACTTCTATCCGATCATGTAGACCTTCAGTGTTGATAAACTAGGATGTTTGTACATCCAAGAGATTGTATGTCTACATGGGGTTCCACACTCCATTGTTTCAGATAGGAATGCATGTTTTAATTCTCGGGTATGGCAGGGACTTCAGCGGGCTTTGGGTACACAGGTACTTCTGAGTATAGCTTTCCATCCCAAAACAGATGGTCAATCCGAGAGTACGATTCAGGTGCTTGAGGACATGCTTCAAGCATGCATCCTATATTTTATAATTTCTTGGGAAAATCACATACCTCTTGTGGATTTTTCCTACAATAATAGTTTTCAAGCAACTATTCAGATGGTACCTTTTGAGGCTTTGTAAGATAGGCCATTCCGATCACCCTTATGTTAGATGGAGGTAGAAGAGCCAGCTATGTTGGGACCTATACTTTTCTAGGAGATCCCAGAGTAGATAGAGTTGATTCAGAAGAGGATGTATACTGCACATTCATAACAAAAATATTATGTTGATCGATAGAGAGGAACTCTAGAGTTCGAGGTCAGAGATCATGTTTTTTTTCATGTCACACCGAGGTTGGGACACAAAAGGATTAGAAAATAGGGTAAGCTTTCATTGAGGTACATCAGGCCATTTGAGATTTCAGAGAGAGTTGGATCAGTTTCCTATCGGCTATAGTTACCTCAGAGGTATCGGGCTATGCATTATGTATTCCACATTTCTCAGCTCCAACATTACTTCCTAGACTCGTATCATGTTTTCCAACCCAAGGAGGTTGAGCTCGATGTGGATTCCTCATTTGAGGAGCATCCTATCCGGATTGTTGATCAAAATTTGAATGTTTTTCGTGGCCAGTTTGTTCCTTTGGAATGAGTTTTATGGCAGCACGGGTGAGTACAGTACGAGACCAGGGAGAGGGAGGTCGATGTACGATCGTAGTGGCCGGAGCTGTTTGAGGATTCTTCTTCTATGATTCCTTACTAGGGAAATTTGTGCAGTAATTTCTTTAAGGGGGGAAGTAAGAACTTGGATCTTCTTTTTTAGGTATGTTTTTCCTTTCCAATTGTTTTTGATAAAAAAATGAGTTTTTGGAAATTTCAGGAGTACACGCCGTGTACTTTAAGTACACTTCGTGTACTCAGTTGTCACGGGTGACCGTGTACTGGCTGTGAAACGGCAAAGTACATGACCATGTCTGGTGACCTAGAGACTGCCTAATGAGGAGGCTATAAAAGGAAAGTACACATTGTGTACTTTCAAAATAAACACCATGTACTTTCTTTTTTTCATTAAATGGACTGGGGTCACATCTAATCGACAGAACCTTTTTCTCTTCGTATGTCTCATACAGAAGTTACCATACGGCTACGGATCTTAAACAATCCCCCGACTCATTGTTTTTTCTAAAAATTGATCTTCATCAATTTCATTTTAATATCCACAGTGAGTTCTTCCTTCTTCTAGAACTTCACATCCTGATTTCGTCTCTCTCACGAGTTATCCTCGATCAAACAGTTTAAGCGTTTTTGTAGATCTACGGCATTCTAGGGGGATTCAAGGCCGGAGGTTCACATATATCAATCTCACAACACTGAGGTAGGTGGTTTGTTCCTTTCCATAGATAGTCTTTGAATTTTATGTGCAAATATTCCCAATACCAAAGAATGGGGTATTGTGTGTTTATGGTTTTTAGCCCTGTTTTTCCTTTTATGCCTTGTTTGTTTGGATAGAGGTTGTTTGTTTATGAATATCGTTAATTTTTCCATGCTATAGAGGCTTTTCCCATGTTTTCTTATTTTGACTGTTTGGTCTAGCTTTTCCTGTTAGGCTTCTTCTTTGATTCCCATGCCTAGTATTGTTAAGATGGAGTGATTATTATCTGACATGCTATGATATGTTGTAGATTGTTTAGCCAAGTAGTTCTTGAGGTTTACTTTGGCTTCCACATATTTTTTGTGCATGGTTGACTTACACAGGGCCATGAGAAATTGGTGTAGTAGACCATAGGGAGAATGGATGTTAAGGTATTCTCTAGAGTGTCTGTTTTTCTGTGACGTTGCAAGACCATAGGGTGAATAGACTTTGTGCTCCCTTAGAGTGTATGTAGTTTCCTCTATA
The DNA here is from genome assembly GCA_963277665.1 of Viscum album. NCBI lineage: Eukaryota > Viridiplantae > Streptophyta > Magnoliopsida > Santalales > Viscaceae > Viscum > Viscum album. The sequence continues at coordinate 1,512,332,233 of OY728119.1, forward strand.
CAGGACATAGGGGGAATTGGATGTTTAGTTCTTTCTTAGAGTGCCTATTAGTTACTGATACAAGACCACAGGGGTATTGACAGTGAGTTATTCCTTATAGAGTCTTTGATAAAGATGAATCAGAGGGGTTAGACTATGTGTGGTTCCCATAGGGTTGCTTGTGTTGTTTGGTTGAACCAAAGGGGTTAGGTTGTGAGTACTTACTAGAGGGTTACCTATTGTGATTATTTTCTTAACTAATATATGAAATTGAATGCAAATGAACTGTTGGATTGTTTACTTTTGAGTACTTCCTTGTTTACTGTTTCTTTTTGCTTATTTTCTGCCATATATATTCACTGACTATTAGACACAGATATTTTGGTGGTTTTCTACTGGGATTAGTATCACACCCTATTTGGGTCATGATTTTGGGCCCAAATAGATTATATTGCTGCAGTTTTAGATAAGGTAAAGTTCCCTTCTACTTCAGGTACATGATTGCTATGGAGCTGGGGAGCATGGGACCAAGTTGAGGCTTGCGATGTTGTGGATTTATTTACTGCTTTTATTCTATACTTTGGTTTAGTACTCTATTACATCATTGTGATTTTTTTGGATTCTTTTCTATACATATGTATCATGCATCATTTATATATGTGTGCTCCAGTTGTTTATTTCTTCAGTCTTCTGTTGTTTAATTATTGCAGGATTTTACTGCTTCTGCTATTATTGCATGTTTTACTTCTACTATGTTACTCTGCCAATGAGGACATAGTTTCCCCACTATCACACCCAAGTCCCTCGCTACTAGTCATTAGTCTCTGGAATTTAGGTAAATACGCTTGAGTCCATGTGACAAACCAGTTACGGGGCACCCCTGGGTGGCTTCTAGAACCGGGGCATTACAATGAGTATGTATTTAAAATCCTTTACATGAAAAGATTTTGTTTCAACTGGGAACCATTTATAATGGAGAGGTATGAAAAGAAGTTTTTTAAGGTTTTTTATCCATATAATTATGGGTGGTATATTATTTTTCATGAGAAAAAATCATTTAGTAGATGAGGATGGTGATGATGTTATGAACATATGTGTTATCTCTTAATTTGTTACATAGATACTTAATGATAATAATTATTGTGATGTTGACCTAGTAATTATTATAAAAGATGATGATATTGAATGATTATTGAAAAAAATAATTAATCTACAAAAAATTCATATACAATTATATTTTCGTTTTTTAATAATCCAGAAAAAAAGGAAAAAACTAGTTTTATAAACTTGTATTTTTTAAATATATATATTTTTATAATTTCCCTTATCTTATTAAAAAAAATAATTATTAGTTTCAATTAAAATATTCATGGTTGAAATTTTCTTTCATTATTATATTTTATTTAAAATTTATAGATTGGGAAAAAATTATCCTGAAAATTTAGATCCATAGATGTTAATCATTTCTAATTTTTTTATTTATTATTATATTTATCAGTTTTAGTTATATATTTTTGGTTAATTGGCCTAACATCGTTATTATTTATATGTAATATACACATTTATTGACACTATTTTTTAATTGAATATTTTTTTATTAATATTTTTAAGATATTCACTTTTCTTTTAATATATTAGATAACAAAATAGGAAAAAAAATCTTACATTTATTAAAAGTATTTTTTTACTTATATTAAATTTACATAGAATTTAATTACATCCTTATATTAAAATAATATACATAGAGACATAAGATAATTTACTGAGGTATTTGTATATTATTTATATTAACATATCTTTAATAATTATACTATTTAGTTTAATGAATCATTTTTATTTTAAAATTATTTATAGAAAAATGGGTGAGAATCCTAGGGTAGTGACTTCTTTATATTCTCCATAGAATATAATACCCATAGTTGGTAGACATGGAATTTCATGTTTAACAAAAATGTTACATCCTCATGGGGAGTAGAGGAATTGAATTGAGTTTGATAATAATGATTGCCCGTGTTTCTTATATGAAAAGTAGTTACATGTATATGAATATCCATTTTAGGATTAAAATTTTATAGAAATATTATTGGAGTGTTTACAAGATGGATAAATATTAGTTATGGTAGAATAAAATGTTAAAATACCTCACCTTATTTATTTATTATCCAATTAATCAAATATTATATATTTAAAATGATTAATATTTAATATATTCAATTACAGATGATATTAGAAATTCATGTTGTGTAAGACATTATGAAGATGTGGCTATCATTATTTGTACTTATATAGAGATATTGAAAACCAAATTGGAAAAAATTTATATTTTTATGAGATATAATATAAAAACTCATGCCTCAAGTATGGTTTTTTAGATTTGATTAAATGGGAGAAATTTTTCACCAACCAGCTGGACAAAACCATTATTGTTTGATAATTACTGTATTAAAATCAATTTTTAAATTATTATTTTATTTCTTGATAAGTTATACATTTATTCTTATGTAATAGTCATCCATGATTTTTCACAATGAGATCCAGTCATATAATGTACACCCATATACTTTATCATATGGAAGGAATCATTTAATAGTTGAGAAAATGATTGATGAAATATTTGGTTCATTAAGAGATAAATGTATTAGAGGCTCCAAATAGGATCATCCGGACCCTCCATCTCCACCCACATTCTATTATAAATTGAAAAGGTTAGATAATTAAAAATAACAGAATGATTCTTATAGACCCATTATGAGAATTAACTGATCAAATTACAATAAAATAATTATAAATTTTCCAAAATTAAGTATTTTGTAAATTCATTTCACTAACATAACATTTTAAAATATCATTTAATTATGACCTTATAAATTAAGAGATACATGGAACTTTTATCCCGATGGTTAGGTTGGATAATCTAGATTTTTATTTAGGAAAATTAGATCACCTAGATTAAATAAGAGAATATAAATCATGTGGTGGTATTATAAAAGTTTTTGGTCATCTTAATATAACATCGAGGGACATGAAAAATGTAAAAATTATATCCATGGTGTATGAGATCTAAGAGATTAAATAGTCAATAAACAATAAAATTAAATTGACTATACAAGATATCTCTACTAAATAACTGAGTTAGACATAGCCTGCACAAACTTCCTACCGAGATACTCCACCTCCTCATCCAGAACAAATCGTATACTATGAGATGCTTATTTTGGATACACATGTACATATTGAAGCATAAATAATCATATCTAATTTGGGTTATTATGTATATAATCATCTTATAAATCCAAATAATGTAAAAGAAATGGTACATGATATTTTATATCCTGCTACTCCAGTGGATTTTACTTATGCGGAGGTGGATAGAGTTTAAGATAGTATATGTTATTTTTTACTCAGTCCAATATGTCTTCATCACCTATTTACATATGATTTATATATTGTTTTTAACTTTTCATTTATATTTATTTAAAATTATGTGCAATGTTTTCATATTTTTTACTTTTATATGAGTGCTTGAAATCAATGGAATAATTGTATAAGAAACAATTATATCCAAAATCAAAATTATTTTATTATTCATAGGTTCTTATTGGATAAGAAAATTATCTTAGAAATCATATATTTTTTCTCCATATTGCGAGTTTTTGATTACCGCTAATATAAGTGGGTTAGATAATGAATTATGAATATTTCAATCATATACCATGGATCATATTAATGTTGAATATCTACATAGCTATATTGTTTTTTTTCTAGGTTTGTATGTTTATTAATTTATTTTTATTTCTTTAAATAAATATAACTTATAGAGGATTAATTTATTAAATATCAAATAAGGTATCCCCATTCTCATTGAATGGAAAAATAGTGAATTCATGTTTATGGTTTACACATCTAGAATATATTTCAAAAACTATAAAATATCTAGATGATATTTTTAGATCTAATAAAACTATTTAATGTAATGAAAGTAATGGTATTGGGTGATAGTTTCTAACATGCATTGACAGGTAAGAATACTATGATATAATAATGCACAAGTCTTCATTATTATCTCATTAATGTAGTTTTATTTATCTTGTAGTGTTAATTTTATGTTTTTTATATTCTTCCCACATAGATATATGGAATATTAGTGATGTTATTCTCTAGATGGAATTTTTAAAACTGTTATAATATTGAGAAATTCATAAGTTTGGATTTATTAGTTATTTAACCATGAATTTTTTAATATTATAAGTTTTGGTAATTTATATATGATAATAATGGTCATGAAATTGATTTAACAATTTTTACTTTATGATTAAGAATCTAAATACAATTAAATATGTGAATGTGTATGTGGATAAATTATATATTAGTTAATACTTTTGTTTTCATACAAATATAATGTTTCTTATTTTTAAAGTGTTATTTCATAACCATGATGTATTCATCAAAAAATAAGTGTTGAATTTGATTATTATATTTTGAGAATCAATTATAAGACTATCTAGAACAGAACAATGACTTACTTTTAAAAGGTTATTTCCATTAAAACTCCTATGTTTTACCCCAATATGTTTTATTGTTAATTATATAACATTTTTTTATATGTTTTGATGATGTTACATAATATAGAGATATTTAATCAAACCACATTGGATTTTTATTTAAAACTATTATTTAGGTATTAGAATATTTTAGATATATATTAAATAGATCTATGTATATGTATTTTTCTTATGGTTAATTTTTAAACCTTGAGTGTTTTGTTGCTTTTTTGATAATATTTTTTGTACTTTTTTTACAGTGTACATTACATGTTTTGGGTTTCTGTGTATTATATTGTTTTATTTTTAAAAAATTATTATGGCTTTCAAATCACTTTCTAAATAAATTGATGTTGAAACATACTTTTGATAGTGGATTATTTATAAATGGACATTGAAAGAATAAAAAATATTGATTATTTAAAATGTTCAATGTAAATATATACACTGAACCAATGATAAAAAATACTTTGTACATCAGTTTCTATACAATTAGATCATAAAAAATATATCAAAATTCTTTTTTAGAAAAAACCCATATTGAAACTCTAAAAATCAATATTTTTTACACATTTAATGTTAGTTTAAAATAATCATTATTCATATTGTAGTTTTTAATATCTATTATATCAAATTATCTATTTAGATAATGCTAAAATTAAATAAAAACCAAAATTAAAAGTCTTCCTACCATCAGTGTTGGTAACAAGAAATATCTATATACATTTCTATTAACAGATATAACCAAAAAATATTTTAGGATATTATGTGATATAAACATTTAATTTTAATTATTATATTCTATTATTTAAAGAACATGAGATTCTATAAGTCTAAATATGCTCCCAATAGACTCATAGACACTATATTATCTTTAGAATATTGAGATACATTACAAAAATTCTATTGTGTTTAGAAAATAGCCCCAGTTTCCAATAGTATGAATGATTAACAAAAAAATATTATATCTATCTCATATATCTTATTCTATTAGTTTGTATCATTATATAAAAAAGAATAATATATTCCCTAAAATATTCCCCTGATGGGTGGTGTGATCTTCATCCATTATATTTTATCAAATAACATATACAAACTCATTTATCATATATAAATCATATTTTACCCTTATCATCTTGTCAAACATGTTATATAATATATTGAATCATAATACATGTTTGTAAAAAAAGAAATTTTCTTTTATTCTTAAAAAATATATTGTTTATAACAATGTCATAATATATAAATGAAAATCAATGAGATACAATATATACATCCTTTATTTAAAATTGATCCAATATTTTATGTACCTCTCAAATCTATGTACTCAACATAAAAATAAAATTTCAATTCATTAAAATAAAATATCAATCTACATTTATGAACCCTTTATCAATTTTTAAATCTTGAATATTTATAATAAATTTAAAACTGTTGTACTTTCCTAGTGGAAAAACATTCCATCATGGAAAAATTATCCGTATTAATATTACCCTCTAGTATAAATTCCATTGTTTGGATTTTGGAAGAACAACTGTTGTACTTTCCTAGTGATCTTTTCTTCTTTTAGTTTGATCATTTACCCTAAGAACTGCCATTATAGAACTCTGGTATTTCCATTCCTTGTCATACTTAGCTATCAACAATATAAGGGGTATCCTAGGTAAATATTTCCTAATTTCATTCATTTTATAATTTACAATGATATACCAAAACCATTTATGTAAAAATAATTCAATGATGTCAATATCTAGATCCTAACCCAGTAGTCACTAAAGCCTCTCCAAGTTATTTAAATAATAAATAATACTATGTATATTAGTATAGATTGAATTATCCTCATTTATATTACATCAAATAAGATATTTTCAAACATTATATCTTTTATGTCATTTTTTTATCCTAATGTATCCTTTTTGGATTCCATTTATCCCACAAGTAACTATGGATTCAAGATTCATCTATAGTTCTATCACCATATAGAGATAATAAATGTTAATAAATAAAATGAATCTATTTTATGTTAATAGTTACCACACTTCCCCTAATGTCAATCATTTTAGAAGTTTTTTTCATCAAAAATAGTTTTTTAATGTATATAATTTCACTACCTACATGAGAACTATTCTGAACCTTTTCTACATGTCTAATAAGTTAATATTATAATGAATAATCATTTTAATATTGACCTCATAGTCAAGTTGGATGAAAATTCATAAATTTATATCTATAAAAAATCTTTTATCATGTGACTATAATGTTTCAAAATAATTTAATAAGAACTCATATTAAATGTGTTGCCAATAAATTGATGGCACTATTAAATTCATCCACATCTATTAGACAGGAAAGACTTATATTTCATTATGTCATTATTGAACTTTAACATTTAACTCAAAATTCAGTATTTTAGTTAGTGCATCATGAAAATTAAATTATATATCAATTTTGGATGGTTAATAAAAAAACTCCATATCTAATCCATCATATGGATATAATAAAGATTATTCTTCTTGTATCATAAATTTTATTGAATCCATGGAACATGTAACCCAAATAAAATAACAAAAATACATAACATAACTCTTCGGGTTATCTAATCACATTCCTATATAAAAAAAGATAGTACATGGACTATAACACCATCAATATGAGCTATTATAAGTTTTATCTTATGTTTCTAATTATTATTTATTTATTTATTGTTTTAGATACCTTTCTAGTTTTCTTGAATAGGTTGTGATTTTTTTTATTTTCACAGAGTAACACAAGTATTCACATGTTGTGGTAGATAGTGTGGTGTGTTGGGAGTGATCCTATACAACATGATCATTTCAAAATCATGTAATAGAGGACATAAACTTAGAAATCACATGATAGGTTCTAGACTATGAAACATGGATAGAGGAAACCCCACCACATTTTGGTTCTGGGTGTTGAATTTCTAAATTGGCTCGGGTTTTTGTAATGTTTTATAATGGCTCCCTAGGGTGGGTTCCTATACATGGTTCAATCAAAGGAAACATGACCATTGAAGAAACCACTAAATAATGGTGATCAGAAACTAGTTTTTGAAATACCCATTTTGGGTTTCATTTATGGGGGAGGTAGTTTTTGGATTTAAAGAGAGTTGTGTATGACATTATGGTGGTATTAAAATTAAATTTTAAAATTATTTTTACCATTTAAAAGTGTAAATTGAATTATTCATGAAATAGATTTTTATTCAAGGATCATCGAAGGGGATTACGGATAAACATTTTGAATCTAATGAACCTTATTCACTATATCTTCATCGCATGATCGGTACTATAGAAATGAATTTCTACTTAGTTTTTACTAATGATCATAAGATATAGGTGGATCCTGTATTTTTTTCATATATTTTAGAGCATGATGTATTAGTTATTCTTAATTTATTTTCTTGTATTTTCAAAGGAAACATTATATGTTATCATTAAGGAAAACTATTTAGGGTTTTCTCTTGTAAACATTGTATTTTGAATGTTTTTTTGGAAAAAACATTTTATTTTGGGTTTAATTTTTTTTTTTTTTTATATTTCCAAGTTTTTTTATTTAATAACTTTATATATAATAAGTTATTTATGTGAAATAAATGTATGTGAGAACGTGGAATATGTGGAATGGGGTGTTTTCATTTGTCGTGGACCTATCCAAAAAGGTAACATGGTGATAGACTAAAGAAACTATCAGGATTATCACTAATGGATAGCGTGGTGGATGGATGAGTAACCACTCAAGAGTATTAGGACATCCATGGTATATATATGTGTGTGTGTTTTTCTATTTAAAAATTGGAATGAATATTTCTAAAAGAATAAGTGGATAAAATATTTTTAAATTTTATGATAAAATGTTATTAACTGGTAACTACTTATTTTATTCCAGTTTTTTAATTATATAATGAAATATGTGGTAAAGTGTTCTTGTCCTTGTGGTGTATTTTTTGAAGAATCATTAGGTTTTCACACTGGGTATGATTACCCACCCAATGAAAATATAATTTGGTACTTATGAAAACTATATTTTCTATTATATGGGAAGGGGTATTATCTTGTGTTTCACCTAATATTCTTGTTATTGTTGTTGTATATAGATGGATTTTTAGAGTTTATATTGTTCTTCGATTATGGTGAGACACCACCTTAGTTTCTGATTCATGTTTTATTGTGGTTTCATATTGTCTGGTTTAATAGTTTCTGATGTTACAATGATATTGATGATTATTTATTTTTTATTTGAGTTTTATTGTTTACTATTCATGAATCAAATAGTTTGGTTTGGTTTTTTTATTTTATATTTAAATAATCATTTTAAGGGGAGTAATCTCCCAAAGATTTAGTAATCCTTTTTCTATTTATTCCGATCATTTGTTGTCTTGGGGATGTCAGCTTTTTTTATTGTAACCTCAACTATTTCTATGACAATGGTTAGGTTCATGATGTCATAATTTCAATAAGTTTTTTTTAAAATAGAGTATTTGGATGGTTTTAAGGATTTAACTAATTTTAAAACATTAAATGTTTGTTCTAGAAATATGTATCTAACCTATTTTTATTAATATAATTATATCCAAGAACATCCTAGTAAAAATTTGTTTTTTCAACACCTATAATAGCATTTTCATCTCAATAGTATAGGTTTTGTCAATGAGAGTATCACATCTTGAATTAATAATGGCACTTCCCACATAGACTTAATTTCTCTATTATGATTGTTTATTATTCAAAATTGGTTATATTTTTTCTTTCTAATGATGATTTAGAATATAATAATACTTATATTTACTTGTTAAATTTTTAATAAGGGATGTTTTTTATAACTATATATAAATAGCATAAGATAGTTGACTAAGAATCCTACATAAAGAGGCTATAGAGAATGTGTTTGCACTTGTACCACAGGTGGAATGATATGTTGGTCAATGAATTGATCATGATTTTTAAGAGGTCCATATGGGAAATTAAATTGATGAATCATAACAAGAAGATAATTCTGTAAAATTTAATAAACAGTATCCACCAATCAATTAGGGGGATTCATAAACTAAAAATACTAAAGAATATCTTAATAGAATGAATCATTACTAGAGTTTGTGTCCTAGAACCAACTACCTGTACTTTGATTACATGGATATTTAATGTATTACATATTGTTCATTGTTCTACATGACTATGATGTAATAATGTCCTAGAGTATTTGTTTCACTAATAAGGTCATGTCACTTCCCCACTATGATGAGAACCTTGAAATGATATAAAAATATTCTTAAATATAGTTATGCGGTTGGATGAAATGATTTGATGGGACACATGGCATACAGACCATCAGGTGCGAGTACTCGTAAGTAAATGAGACTTCCTCTCATGAAGTTCACACTTTGTGATCTCCAAGACAGAAGATTATGATAATAGACCTGCCAGTAGGAATTCTTCATGTTTTGGTGTCATCAGATATTTCTATCTACAAGCATGTTTAATGATCCATAGATTTTAAGATTATTATTAATACGTGTCATGACTCGCGCACTTTGATTTACTAACAAAAACCATCACGGAGATAATTGGTGGGAAGTAGGGTACGTTGGGTGCGTCATGAGTGGAATGTTATTAATGGATAATTTTAGGAAGAATTTGTCCCTTCCATTTATAGAAGTTGATATCTTGACCCTTTGATTGAAATATAACCGTCATGCGAAATTTCATGGCCATGGTGTAACGATGAGTTTATTTCAGGTAGTCAAAGAATGACGTATCAAGCACATAGGTTGATGACACTATCATGAAACCTTCTTTATGAGATATTGCGACAAAGGGATTATATTACATAGTAAGTGTTTGTATGTGGATGTTGGTCTTACGACTTTAATTTCTTTCTCTTGGGTTCCTTGGCCCATTGCTAGACAATACTCTTGAGCTTTAGGCAAGCCTGCCTAATGCCAACAAGAAATAATCCTAGAGGGTCACACACTAAGTGTTTCTGGTGATATCGATTAAATTATATTTGAATTTAATTAATAAATATTATTCTCAAGAAAGTGGAATAGTTTTATTCATGTAGAAATGATTGCATAAATTAAATAAATATTTATTCACCAGATTGTGGGTAAAATATATTTATTTATTTTATTGAATTTTTAATAAATATTTATTTACTAGTTTGAAAATAAAATATTTATTTAAGATAATAAATTGTTTTTTTATTTATTCGGGTGTTCAATAAATGGAAGTGAAGTTTGAGAGGACCAAGGCCAGTCTGGTAGTAAAATAATTATTTGCAAGATGATAAATAATTATTTAACTAGTTGGCACAAATTAAAATAATGCTGCTATAATTTCGTGATGTGGAATTTTATTTATAATTTCGTTTTGCACAAGTTTTCACACCATAAATAATGATGAATTATTATTATTAATAGCATGGGTTTTCTCTAAGGTTTTTATTGTATTTAATTGATGTTACACAATTAAATATTCTAACTAAAGCCCCATGTAAATAAATAGACACATACGTCTATTGTTCCATGTACCGAACCACACACCCGGTGAATTGAGAATTTTTGAGCTAAAAAATTTCTCTCTCGAATCATCTTCCCACCCCTTTCAAGAATGATAGACATTCTTTAAGGCCGAAGAACAAGCGATCAAAAATGATTGACACAAGACACTCGCTTTGTCGCGCTAGAACCCAAAGAATGAGCGGTGTCGATCAGAGGCCATCGAATCATGTGTGGATCACAGCTATAGGTATTCTAGTTTGGATCCTTTCAAGCGCAACAAGATAATTCGGAAGGGTCAATTCGGATGATCAGCATCATCAACGAAGAAAATACTGAAGATCCCGATATTATTTTCTTTATGAAATTAATTTAATTAATTATAAACATGATGTGCAATATCCTCTCTAATGGTTTTGGGACACTTCCTTCTTTATCTAAATCTTTGATTCTATTCTGTGGATACCGGCATTCATCATCATATTGATCCAAGAATAATCATTGATCATGGTAAAAATTAGAGTTGGGTTATGTCCCAACCACACTTCTGCTATGCCCGGAGCCTTCAAGTGGTATTATAGAGATGACATCATAGTTTATAATTATTTAAATATTTTTTTGATGATTTACACATTTAATAATTTAGTTGTTTCAATTCAAGTTAATCGTTATGAAAATATGAATCTCGAGATATGTTCCACCTCTTTTGTTTCTCATTCACCTTACAAAAATGATCTTTTCTTTTAATTTTGATTAAAATAAAATAGAGGATCTCATCTGGAGGTTCCAAAGGTTCCTGGACGTACAAAACAATAACACATGACGTGTATTCGGTATTACACATTGTGTATCCAAGGTTTGATGCACTAGGTCTAGTCCGCGAAACCAAACCATGTCATTGGAGTTTTTCTAAGTCTTAATGACTCTGTGCATTGACTAGGAATAGGTGGCATGCGGTTTCCAGATTACATACTATGTGGCCCACTGGACACGATGTGTTGTCCCTTCGGGTTAGGGTTAGACCGTGTACCCTGTACATGGCTTTCCTGGCTGGAGACCATGTAATGAGGAACTACACGGCATGTGTCCTATTAGACATGTCATTTACTCCGAATATTTCTGAAGTACACTCACACGTTGTTTCCTCAGGTGTGTACTTTGGATTGATGGTGAAAAAATAGTACACACCATGTAGTTGGAACTACATGGCATGTACTCATCCAAATTATGTAGATTTATTAAAATTTATTATTATATTATACAAACTCTTGAGACGTGTACCATCATGCAGGCATAAAGCTAAGGCACAACATGTGATAGGTGTTTTATATATATGTGTTTAATTTAACATCTGTGTAATGTTAATTTCTACTCATTGGGTAGTTATGAATAGGAATTCACTGGGTTTCCTCCAAGGTACAAGTTACGTACAAAGATAATTTTAAATGAATTTATTTGTTTAAAATTATGATGGATGATAATCTCAAGGAAATTCAGAAAAGGGTTTAAGATAAAAGTATTGATTAATTAATGAGGATAATTAATTTATTTGAGCGTGATTTATCTTAAAAAAGAACAATTAAAGAATTGAATGCTAGTTTTATTTATGCCTAAATATAGTTGCATGTATGGATGATCATGAGCTAGACCAAGTACTTTTTATGTGGATGGTTTAATTTAATTTATTTATTTAAATTAAATTTTTTGGCCTGCGAGCCTTCTCATCATTAATATGTAGGGCCTGTGTGCCCAAGGTTTCTTTTATGTAAAACCCCTTTTTACCCATCACCTACATGTGAGTTAAAAAAATGGGCATATATAATGGATGGGAATCCCAAGCTAGTAGAGGTGGTTCAAGCTAGAGCCGAGACGAAACCAATCCCAGGAGATATAGAGGTGGACAGGTGGAAATTTGTAAACACAAAGCCAAAAGGTTCAAGATTTTTCTCCCCTAGGTCAGGGTTAGTTTATCAACTTCTAGATAAACTAACCATTATAAAATCTCATGATCATTCTCTTTATTTTATTTTTTTCAGTTACATGGTTTATCATTATGGATGTGTTGTCGCGATCACATAATTAATGAATTAAACAAGAATGCAAGATAGAATTAAAATAAACCAGACTTATGTGTAAATATTATCAAGACATGGTTAATAACTTAAGTATGTTCCACTTAATATTAAAAGGAATTTGATAATTATAATAAGAAATTCACGCATAAGAGATAAAAATCCCTCAAATAAAATAATAAGTCATACCAAGCCTTATGTTACTTGATTAAGGGAAAAACTCAATAAAACTATGTGTTTGACCAACCCTTGTTAGAACGCTTAATTTTATACAGGAAGACCTTATAAAAGGTTTTAGGTAAACTTAACTATATTACATCAAGATGAGTAGCTCTTTCTAGACTTGGTGTAATATTGAAGGCAAGATTTGAGGAAATCCAAAGTCATGATTTCAAGATTGGGGAGTCCACTCAACAAATCAAGCTACAAGCCCATAGTTGGCAAAGACCTGCCTACCTAAATACCTTATAATATCTTGACCAACCCTTGTTGGGGTTATGCGAAGGGGAATATGGATCCTTGCCACTAGAATGTCATGGAAACTGTACATTCTAAGTTTAATGGTGAGGATAATTGGGACTTGATAAAATAGTGGGAGACTTAATAAAAATTTATTATTTCTCATAAAATGTAATCAATAAATTACTAATGATCTTCTCTTTTAATTATAGAATAAAAATGATAAGATCATCAACCACACTATCCCTATGATCAATTTTGGATAAAGAAAACATTATCACTAGTAGTAACTTCCAGGAATGGTTTAAATGCATTCGAGTTATCCTACGCCATGAACAAAAGTCTTACGTTCTAGAATCAGCATTACCTGATCCACCTTCCAAAGAGGCAAGTGATGAGGATTTTCTAGTCTATGAGAAACATATTAACGACACGGTCGACGTTCAATGTTTGATGTTATCATCAATGTTTAGTGAGATCATGAATTCTCATGAAAATATGGATGCTTATAGCATTCTCGATCACCTCCATGGTCTTTACTAGGAGAGAGAAAGATAGGAAAGGTTTGAGGTCTCCAAGGCACTCTTTTAGAGTAATCTTAGAGAAGGTTTCCCAGTTGGTCCTCATGTAGTAAAAATCATTGGCTACATTGAGCACCTAGAGGTTCTAGGGTTTAAACTCCCTAAATAAATGGGTACCGATCTCATTCTTCCACCACTCCCTCAGATCTTCTCTAGCTTTGTTGTTAACTTCAACATAAACAACATTGAGAAGTCTCTATCTGATCTTCTTATCCTCATTCTCCAAGTGAAAAAATATATAAAGCACAAAAAGAAATATGTATTTATGTTGAATAAGAGGAAAGGGAAGGTGAAGATATTTAATCCCAAATCTTCTTCACAACCTTCCAAGGAAAGAAATATCAAAGGGGAGGCAAGGGAACAGGAGGCTATTTGTTTCTCATGTGGCAAGAAGGGCCACTGGAAGAACTGCATAGAGATAAAGAAGCATGGGGAAGCTTCAGGTGCATTTGTTATCGAGTTAAATATATATGTTTCTATAAATTGGGTATTAGATACATCTTTTGGCACTCACATATATATCCAAATATAGGAACCAAGTAGATTTAGGAAGATTGATCAAGGGAAGGTAGATTTATGAACAGCCAACAGAGCCAGACTTGCTATTGTATCTGTTGGGGACTACTATCTCACATTGACAACTGGGATGATATGGGTATTAAAGGGTTGTTTGTATGTGCCTTTTGTAACCAAAAACATAATTTTTGTATCTATACTAGATATAGATGGATGTGTTTTCAAGTTTGGAAATGAATTTTGCTTCTTTTATAAATATAGAATTTGTTTTGGTGGGGAAAATTTATACAACGGTCTTTATGTGTTGGATTACACAAACCAAGTAATGGAAATCGATAACAAATATACTTCACATGATTCATACCACATTGGTCTGGCTCAGAATTTTCAGTGATAAAAAAGAAATTATTAAAGAAGAATAATAAGAATTAAATAGAACAAACACAAACATAACAATTAACCCAAATTACAATACTCTTTCATCATCCACAGCCCCAACACACAGGGTGTTTAGTTATACATGGAAGAAAATATGACAACAAAACCCTTGATGCCTGATGTGGTCATCACAGAAACATCGAGGGGAGGTGAATTCATTGGTAGAATGGTGGAATGGTGGAGTAGCGGAACAACAATAGCACAGTAGTGGAACCTCCCTCCTTTGAATATTGAATAATGAATCCCTCAAACCGGAGGCCAATACCTCTATTTATATAAAACAAAATTACATGGCGTGTATGAAAAGTACATGTTGTGTAGTGTCGTCAACGTGCTTTTGTCGCAGTTTTTCTGAGGTAGGTGGCCAGCTCCTCCATCCTTGACTTTCGCGGTGTCGAAGGCCGGTTGGTGGAGGGTACACAGTGTGTGGCACTACCACACATGGTGTATAGTCTCTATAAAACACCACCAACTGCATATATAATCCTATACAAGGTGTGTAGGTATGACCCGCATGGTGTGTCGTCTCTGTTCTGGTGACTTGGGTGTGTACTCATATGGCCAATCCATGTCTGAGTCTGAATGTACACAATGTGTAGGTATGTACATGCCATGTAGTTGGGAATTTTTCTCATAGTTCTCTTAGTGTGTGTGTTTGTCCAAAAAACACCTAAATTTGAACAAGATCACCAAAATCAAATTATTTTTCCACTAAGTAGTAGGTATTTGCTGAAAACATGTTCTTATTTTCAATAATATATGTGGAAATGTATATACAAATCGGGTGTATCAAACTCCCCCAAACTTAGTCATTTGCTTACCCTTAAGAAAATATCATCATATAATTAAAGGAGTCTTTATTTTAAAAGGAATCCATTCAATTAATCATAAGTTTAAATGATACAGTCACAAGAGAAAATTCTAAAAAGGTACAAAACATATTCAATTCATAAGATATTCTAATCATGCCGCATATATAATTAAATTAACTACTTTCAACCTCTTTTAAACAAATTTTTCAACCTTTCAAAAATAAGCATGCCACTTGATGATCTATCTCACCAGTAAATAATGCACTCAACACTCAAGATATTGTAAATCAAAGTTACGTTCAATCTAAGGTATATACACTCTATCCATAGGTTTGAAAGAAATCTAGTTGTCTACTTTATAAAATTGAATTAAAAAAATCATGAGGTCTTTTAAATAAGGTTCAGATGTATCTGTGGTTAAGGGTTGGTAGGTAAAGATGTGAAAAATAAACTATGAGGCTTGAAATGGGAGGCTAAATTCTTTAAATAACACTACATGATATTCAAAATAAATCTCAATGTAAAATCATCCTCAACAATCTCTGTCAAATGTTCTCATCACCACTATCTCCCTTAGTCAGGTAGGGTTCACAAACCATCAAGTGAGTATAAGGTCCCCTTGTCTTTATCATATATATATATATATATATATTCCTCTTTTTTTAAACAGAGGGGACCACTTAGGAATTCCATGAATAGGGGTTTGGAACCCTTTCTGCCCCAAATGAATAAGAGGCCCTCCCCCACACTTAATTTCATGACTATTCAAAAAAAATGTGCCATGTACTGCAAATTCCCTCTCTAAATCTCCAGTGAATAATCATGCAAAATTAAAAAGAATTAGGGTAGGAAGAGAAATAGGCTTGTAATGTGTCTTCCTATCAAGGTTGTTCATGGTTTCTAGGGGCTTTACGAAGATCAGATGTAGGGTAGGTTTCAAGATAAAAGGGTTTGAAATAATTTAATGTCTCAATTATTTTAATATAATTAAAAAATTATTCATGTTTAGAAAAAAAACTTTCAAATTCTGGTAGTCATGTATTTCCTAAGAATCTCTCAAGAAAAATGGTATTAGAAAGAATACGACGAAGGGTTTAGAATACATATCAGGAGTGGGAAAAAAAATAAAGAGACAATCAGGTCGTGACATGCATATAAATGATTAGCCTAATCAATGTAATTATCCAAGTATTACAAGTTGAAATTTAAACTATATCAGCAATCATTTTAAAACACTTAAGAACTAAAATAATCATACAGCATTTAAAAATTTCTTACTTATAGCTTTATTATTTATAAATATGACTAACCAAATTTCCTTCACATTTTCAAATATATCTTCTAATAATGATTTCTCCTAGATGACGGTAAGGGAAAATACTAAGGTGGTTGAGAGACTCTCCCCCGCACTTAATATTGCACATGGTCCACCAAGTTCACTACAAAGGGGAAAAGGAGGATGGAGACACGAAAATTCATGGGAGAGGGGAGGACTAAAAAGAGAAAAAAAAACTATGAAAACTGAAAGAAAACTCCCCACATGCCATATAATAAACTGTGGTAAGAATTAAAGATGTCCAAAAGTTTCTTCAGTGTACTTGTGATTGTCGATGGAAAATAAAATTGCAAGAAAGAAAATCATTACAGTGAAGAAATGGACAATAGATATATATAGAAGAAAACTAAAATTTCATAGTCACGGTGTATCCGTAGGGGAGGCACTATCTAGTACAGGTGGGGTGGAATAATCAGATGTAGTAGCAGGTGGAATAAATCCTACGTCCTGTGTTAATGATGTTGCTGAAGGGGCGTCCGTGACAGTGAGCTCTGCAAGAGGAGGTGGGATGGTACCTGTAGTAAAGATGAGTATGGAGTCTGTGGCCATGGAAACGTCAAAAGGGGGTATGATAGAATCTAGAGGCGTAGTAGTAGAGGTAGACTCCAGTGGAATGGTAATCCCCTGATGATGTAGTAGTAGCTCTATCATATGCTCAATGTGGTCCAGGCACTAAGTAGATGTAGTCTGCCACTGAAGGACAGCAGTCTGCTAATGCTCCAGACAATCCAAGCAGTGGTTGATCGTGGCTAGGTGGATGGTGATGGGGAGGTTAGCCGAGGGTGTGAAAGGTTAAGGGGAAGAATAAGGCCCATGAGGTATAATGGTAAATGCATTAGGGAAGGGTGAGGAAGTCGTAAGGGGTGGGGAAGGAGGTGCATGGGAATCCTCGGGGGAAAAGAGGTTCGGTAGGGGGTGTTGGTGGGGCTTGTGCAAGGACGTAAGTGCCCCCTACTTCCGGACCAATCCCATGTGAATAATCATGAGAAATTCCATCTGCAGGGGGAACCTAATTGGTCATGGGGAAGTAAAGGCTTGAAAATGCTGAGGTGGTGGGCAAGGCGGGTGGCGTAGAACCCACCATTCAGGTTTCCCTGACATCCAGTGAACATAGCGTGGAAGTAAGAGGCAGCAAGGTAGGGGAGGTCCGGGTTGTCCTTTCAGATGACACAGGTGAGGAGCTCCATGTCATGGCCAATCACAACCCTCATATCCTCATGGCGGGGAAACATGATGGTGCTAAAGCACTAGTGTGTGAAGTGGAGGATAGGCTCAATGATGAGGGTACTCTTCTGGAAAGTGGGGGTGTGGTGGTGGTTGGGGCCAGAAATATCTCTCCACAAGGCGATGAGCTCAGAATGATCGGAGAAGGTCAGGGTGGAGACAAGGGGTGGGGTGACTGGATGAGGATAAAATCAACACCCTCGGCCAAAATCGAGCATGGTAAGGGAAAAAGGTCGACCGCCTAGCTGAAATCGGACCATCGGGACCATGTTGCTAGGTGTAACCCAATACTTGCTCCCATCAAACTCAAAGGAAACAGTGAACTCCAAAAATAAATCTCTAAAAATAGGAGTGATGACCTGGAAGATTGCAAGTAACATTGTGTGCCTGAGCTACTCCAAATCTCCCCAGATACCCAGCTTCTAAGGAACACTGCTGTCAAGATAACGACTGCTCAACTGGATTGTGCAGTGTGAGAATTGTTGAACTCGGTTGTGTGCCAGGTCTGTGACTGGAAACACCAGGTAAGGATAGGGGGCACCGGTAGGGACTGTCCTAGGTGGGGCAGCAATATGGTCTGGCTCTAGTGGCGTAGTGGCCTTAGTAGGTGAAGGTCTGCTAGACGGGGCATTCGGTGAGGGATAAGCTGCTACTTTGGAGGGTTCAGGAGGTGTGGCTGTTGTTGGTGAAGAAATAGTGGTGCTCAGAGGATCCGTGTGGGGTGTTGTAGGTGCAGTACTAGTACCAGCCTCTACTGAGGTGGTGAGTGGTGGAAATATGGCCAGCGGAGGAGGTTGGTACGCCGGGAAGTCTGGGGCTAGTGTCATCATGGGATAGAGTCATATCCGGCGAGAAGTGGGCCTCTCACCCTCAGTAGTAGAAGTGGTCCACTTTCTACATGTAGGGTCTCTATCTATCATAACCTAGAAAAGAAAGGAAAACAAAATAAAAGAAAAATAAAATAAAAAGAAAAAGAAGAAAATGTGAGAAAACAAAAAAAGTAGAACACAGTGTGTATATCCGGAGTACATGGTGTGTAATGTAAGTGGGTTAGCATCCCGAGTTCTCTGTATAGACATGCCGAGTGGGCATGTTACTGGCCAGTGAAGGATAAATGGTGTGTACTAAACATACACATCATGTATGTGCAAATGGGTTCCTGGTCGTGTGGTTCAAAGACACGGTCATTGTCCGAGTAGAGCTGAGAATGAAGTACACTCCGTGTGAAGGTACGACACAGCGTGTGTAAAAACATAGTTCATATGGCTGTGTGGAGTGCTGGACACGGGTTGGACCATATAAATGGGATACACAATGTGTACCAAACATACATGTTCTATTTATAAACATGGTTTGCATGGTTGTGTGAATGAGGTACTCGAGCACGACGCTATATGGTACATGGTGTGTACCAAACAGACACACCGTGTAGTTTTAAATTTCGAATTGTCTAGTGTGTATCTATGTATAGAAGTACATGGTGTGTGTTATTCATTTCATGTTTGTGTACTACGGGAATCCAAACCAGTGACCGATCCACAAATCATCCTAAACGCTATAAAAACTAGGAAATAAGGAGTGTAGAATGGCGTACCAGAAGTGAGGATCACAATGAAGAAGAAATTAGACTGGAAAATGCAAAAAATTTGTGGATTTGAAATTGGGAGGTCGACGGCCGTGCGGGAGAAGAAAATGGGGAGAGAGGGGGGTCACACAACATGATCTCAGGCCAGGTGGGGCACGACCTTTATAGTCACGGTACACGGCATGTACTGGGGCCCACACGCTGTGTATTTCCATTTTTTTAACATAGGTATATAATATAATTATTATAGTAAACTATATAATAACTAATATTAATAATTAAAATAAAATAAATATATACATATATATGTAATTTACTAAAAATAAATCTATACATGTAATGTATCAGGAAATACACGTCGTTTGTTCTAAAATAGGACAAAGAGAAGTATAACCTTTGGTCTGGTGTTTGGGGTGAGATTCAAACTAGTGATCGGTCGATCCAAACACAAGTCCTCAACCACTAGATCAAAGTTTGTATTTATGCTCATGTTTATGAATTATATATATTTAATGTACAGGTCCAATACTACATATGAGGATTTAAAGTCATGGCGTGTAGTTTTTAATTAAAATAAAAGGGACGAAGCAGGCAGATTATCTAAGTTTGAACATGGGTCTTTCAGGTCTAGGGCCGAGACTCTTCCAATCTTCCAACTTCACCAGCATGTATTCCTTTATTTTGAAAATCTTTTTAGTTATTAATGAAAACATGGATCACACAATGTATATCACAATACATGTTGTGTGGTTTTATTAAAAGTAAAAATGATGGAAATGGGACGGTTGTCAGGATTCGAACCCGGGTCTTTTGGAACCAGCTTACGACCTTGGCCAATCGGTCCATCCCTATCATGGGTTTTCTTTTATTTAAACAAATACATATATTATGAAAAATACCACACATTTCATGTATTTAAAACATGGGTATAAAAAGGATGAATAATGTGCCGAAGGTAGGGATGGAGGGATTCAAACTGGTGATGGCTCAGATAAACTCCAGTGACTTTACCATCGACATCGGCATCATCCCTATTTATTAAGTTAATTTATATATTTATAATATTAAGAATATAAACTAAAAGGACTCAATACACACCATGTGTATAGGTGGTACACTGCATGTAACTTCTGGTTTGCCTCCCAAGCATCACCTTTGTTTAAGTCGTTGGATCAACCTATTTACCTCTACTTACCTGAGATGCATGGTGGAGATCATTCCCACCATTTATTCCATGTGATGGTAAGTATTTATCCATTTTCCATTCACCTTGAATGGTCGACCATCCTCCCCAACAATTTCCATTTCTCCGTGGTGAAATACTCTTACGACTCGGAATGGTCCTGACCATCTTGACTTTAGATTTCTTGTAAATAATCTAAGATGGGAGTTAAAAAAGAGTAATTTATCACAAAGTTGGAAATATTTTCGTAAAATCATCTGGTCATGGGTTACTCTTGTCTTCTCCTTGTACAGCTTGGCGTTCTCATACACCTCCCATCGGATTTCATCAAGTTCCAACCGTTGGAACTTACGCTTCTCTTCAGCTACCTTAAAATCAAAATTCAGGGTCTTGACGGCCCAGTAAGCTTTGTGCTCCAACTCTACTGACAGATGTCATGGATTTACATAGATGAGGTAGAATGGGGACATCCCCAGTGGCATCTTGAAGGTGTTTTGATATGCCCACAAAGCATCGTCTAGCTTCTTGGACCATTCTTTCCTTGAAGTGTTCATCGTTTTCTCCAGAATCTGCTTGAGCTCACAGTTGGAGAATTCTACTTGTCCAATGGAGTATGGATGATATGGTGTACGCATATGATGCTTCACTCTATACTTCGACAGTACTCCTTTCATCAATGTGTTGTTGAAGTGGTTCCCTCTTTCGATGATCAATACATGGGGAACTCCAAACTTGCTAAAATTTTGTTTCTTTAAAAATTCCATGACCACCTTGGTCATGTCATGTGTTGTAGCAGTGGATTCCAACCACTTAGATACGTAGTCGACGTAGACCAAGATGTAAGTGGTCCTTAAATATGAGAGGAATGGCCTCATGAAGTCTATGACCCAGACATCGAAGATCTCGACCTCCAGGATGGGGTGTTGGGGCATCTCATCTATGCGCCCCACATTACCAATTCTTTGGCATCGATATCAACGGGAAACAAAGGCTTGGGAATCTCTATGCATGGTGGGCCAGAAAAACCCAAACTGCAGGATCTTTGCTATAGTACGATATGGCCCATGATGTCCCCTAACTAGCGAGGCATGACATAATTCTAGGAAATCATGAACTTCAGTTTCCGGCATGAAATGTTAGATCACCCCATCCCCAGAGGATCAGAATAGTAAAGGATCTTCCCAAAAGTACCTCTTGACATCAGAGAGAAACCTCTTCCTCTGTTGGAAGGAGAGGTCGGGGTGGATGGGATATGTAACCAAATAATTAGAAATATTAGCATACCAGGGCTAGGTTGATTTTTCGACATAAAAAAGGTTCTCATTAGGGAAATCCTCCTTGATCTCTCGATCTTCCTCCTTCTCCAAATTTGGAATCTCCATGAGGGAGAGATGATCAACAAAAACATTATCACACCCCTTCTTTTCTCAGATATCCAGATAAAATTCTTATAGGAGGAGTACCCATCGAATCAGTCATGGATTTTCATTCTTCTTGTTCAGAAGGTACTTGAGTGTTGCATGGTTAGTATAAACAATAACTTTATATATCACTAAATAAGAACGGAACCTGTCAAAAGAGGACACCACTGCCAGCATATTCTTCTCTATGGTAGTGTAGTTCATTTGTGCCTCATTTAGTTTCATGATGACATAATAGATGGTTTGGAAAATTCAGTCAAACCGCTGGCCCAGGATTTCTCCCACTGCATAGTCACTGGAATTTCACATCACTTCAAATTGCTCCTCCTAGTTGGGAGCAATCATCATTAGAGCTTCCACCAGGCACTGCTTCAGGTGCAAAAAAGTTTTGGTGCATGCCTCATCGAACTCAAAAATGGAATCCTTGGTCAGAAGGTTGGTGAGGGGTTTATATGTCTTCGAGAAGTCAAAGAAAAACCT
This sequence comes from Viscum album, assembly GCA_963277665.1. Lineage (NCBI taxonomy): Eukaryota > Viridiplantae > Streptophyta > Magnoliopsida > Santalales > Viscaceae > Viscum > Viscum album. The sequence goes on from OY728119.1 coordinate 1,512,355,377, forward strand.
CCTGTAGAAACCCGCATGTCCCAGGAAGCTGTGGATGGATCTAACGGAAGTCAAAATAGAAAGTCGTGGAATGACTTCTATCTTTTTTGGGTCCACCTCTATCCCCTTCTCTAAGATTATATGGCCAAGTAAGATTCCACTTTGCACAATGAAATGACACTTTTCCCAGTTCAAAACTAGGTTGGTGTTCTCACATCTTTCCAGTACTAGCTCCAGGTGCCTCAAGAAAGTGGTGAATGGTTTTCTGTAAATGGAAAAATAAACCATAAAAACCTCTAGGATTCTTTTTGTCATGTCATGGAAGATAGCCACCATGCATATCTGGAAGGTGGTGGGAGCATTGCACATGCCAAAGGACATCCTTCAGTAAGAAAACGTATTGTAGGAGAAAGTAAATGTGCCCTTCTCTTGATCCTCTAGGGCAATGAAAATATGATTATAGCCAGAATAGCTGTCGAGGAAGTAGTAAAATTTATTCCCCGATAGTCTCTCTAGAATCTGATCCATGATGGTTAGGGGTAAATGATCCTTCCTCATGGCGTCATTCAGCTTTCTAAAGTCCATACAGACTCTCCAGTCCGTGACAGTGCGTGTGGGGATGAGCTCGTTCTTGTCATTTGAAATCACATTGATACCCCCCCCCCTTTGGATACCACTTATAGGGTACTCACACATGGACTATGTGAGATGAGGTATATAATGCCTACATCCAGCAACTTGATTACCTCTTCCATCACAACTTCATTTATGGGGGTTCAGGCATCATTGGGGTTACTGAGATGGATTTTCTTCTTCTTCAAGCATCACCTTGTGGGTGTAAATGGTAGGGATTATTCCCTTAAAATTTGCAACTATCCACCCATTAACCTGCTTCTGATGCTTCAAAACCTATAGAAGTGCATCCTCCTACTCTTGTGACAGTGCTGCACTAAGTGTGATGGGAAATGTCTGATGGTATCCCAAGTACCCATACTCCATAGAAGACAGGGGAGGCTTTAGTTATAGTGTAGACGCCTTTATAATCGAAGGTACAAGTGGTTGTACCTCTTCCCACTTCATAATTTCAATAATAATAGCACACTTCCAATAGCAGTCGCTCTGGCCTTCAAAGAATTTCAAGTCCTCTAGTGCTTCATCAACCGGAATGTCTAGAAAAACAAGTCATCTAAGGTGGAAGATCATACCAGATCATCTCATTTTCTGCTCAAGTGATCATCCATGGTGGTCACTGCATAGCAGACCTCATTCTCTGGTAATGATTCTTTCTTGACGACTTTTAGGACATTGTAGGAGACTCTTTCATCTTCTAATATAAAAATCAGCTCCCCTGGTGTACATCGATCAATACCTTCCAAGTGGCCAAGAAAGGCCTTCCCGGAATGATAGGAACCTTCTAGTCTTCCTCCATATTGAGGATAATGAAATCTTTGGGGAGGATTAGCGTACCCACCTTTACCATCACATCCTCCAGTATCCCCTTTAGATATTTGATAGATCGATCGTCAAGCTGAAGGGATACTTGGGTAGAATTAAGGTCGTTGAGATCTATCATCTTAAAAACTCCGAAGGGCATGAGGTTAATGTTGGAACCTAAGTCGCAAAGGGCCTTCCCAAACTCACATGGTCTAATAGTGCATGGGATAGTGAAGCTACCTAGATCTTGGAGCTTGGGAAAAATCTAATGTTGTATAACCACTGATCACTCCATGGTCAGTGTAATAGTGCCCAGATCCTCCATATTTCTTTTGTTAGAGATTATCTCCTTCATGAATTTTTCATATCTGGGCATCTACGCCAGTGCCTCTAAAAATGGAATATTGATTTGCAGCTTCCTGAACAGTTCCATGAACTTGCTGAACTAGTGTTCTAGCTTTCACTACTTCATCCTCTCTAGGAAGGGCAAGGCAGTCTCAAAGGGTTTTAAAACCTCCTTTCCTTTTCCCTATGGGGCCTTTTTTTGTGGTCCTTTGGATGAGGAGGGGTCTGTAACTATACCTTCTTTGTCAGTAGGGGGTGTAGGTGCACCTGGTTTTGTCGGTTCCTTCTGTTGTAGCTCCTTTACACTATGTAGTGTGATGTCATGGGCCTCCTACCTCAGGTTTTTCTCAGTGTTACCCAGTAGTGTATTGGGATACCTCGTTAAGAGATAGTTTTAAAAATAGCCTATTTGGTTCTCCAGACTTTCAATGGAAGCCTCCTCATTCTCGAATCTGGTCTCAGTAGTAGATATAAACTTTTTAATGAGATTCTCTAACCTTGAGGTGTTCTCCTGTTGAGGTGGTTGTGCAACTGGTGGAGGTGGTGGCTGCCTCGGATACTACGGGTGAGGGTTTTGATACCCTTGCTACTGGTAAGATCCCTATTGATGATTATGTGGCCTCGGGTATTGGATTTGATACTGGGGATGACCGTAGATGGGTGGTTGCTGGGGCAGAGGATTCTACAAATGTGGGCCCCAGCCTGTGTTCTGATTATCATGCATTCCAAGTTCTGATACTGTTGGTACTGGTTCGACCCTCAGTTTTGAGAAACATAAATCACCTCACTCATCGAAGGGCCGGCTATAGGTCTCGGTCATTCTCTCATGATTTGTTTGTCACCACATTCACTGCACGTCAGATGGTTCATTGCATGTACTTGAGACGCGCTCTATAGATTTAGTGCGTAGATCTTTTTGAACATAGAATCCAACTAGGTAGAAAGCATAGTAGTTGAATTGATATTGTGCATACCTCGTTTTTATGTTCCCTACTCGAAATGCCACTAGAAACTGTTGGCAGACATGTCTTCTAGCAGATCAAAAATCTCTTTAGAGGAATTCCTCATAATTGTACCTCCATCCGCAGTATCCACCATGGAATTTGTGTTTATCTTCAGTCCTCTATAGAAGGTCTAGACTTGAATCTAGAGTAAGAGTTTGTGGTGTATGAATTTATGCAGAATCTCCTTGAAATGCTCCCATGAATCATATAATGACTCTGAGTCGTGCTGTTGGAAGTTGTGTATTTCATTCTTCAAGGTCACCATCTTCGAGGGTGGGAAATATTTTGATAGGAACACCTAGGATAGATCCTCCCAAGTGAGGATAGATCACTACAGAAAACCTTTTATCTAGTCTTTTGCCTTATCCCTTAGAGAGAAGGGGAAGAGGAGAAGACGAATGGCATACTCGAATACTCTGTGGTAGCAGAACGTATCACAGATCTCTAGTAAATTCAAGAGATGGGCGTTTAGGTCCTCGTTGGGCTGGCCATCGAACTGAACTATGTTTTAGATTAGCTGCATTATAGCAGGCTTGATCTCAAAATGTTGGGCCTGCACTGGCGGACGGATGATGCTCGTGTCCTCTCCTTTAATAGATGACAGGGCATACTCCATGAGAGTACGATGTGGAGGTGGCTACTGAGGGAGTGGAGCCTGCATATATTGCTTCTCTTGAGGGGTGAAGTACAGCTGCTAAAAGATCTGATACGGCTACTGGGGTCGTCCGTACTCCAGAGGGGGTTATTGTGGCGGCCTCTGGTAGTTCCTCGGAAGGAACTCCATGAATCCTCCTTGTGGGACCTACACCGGCATACCTATAGAGGGAGGCTAACGGTCCTAGTACAAGTTCCCCACTAAAACTTTATTGGGAAGCTCTACCACCTCCTTATTCACCATGGGTGGTGAGTTATGGTTGTGCTCTTCCACCAGTGCATGACGACGTCACAACAATGTTCGTTCAATTTCCGAGTCAATCAGAAAAATGTCTGATGAATCGGCACTCCTGGACCGTGTGGGGCATCGGCTCATGCACCTTTGATCTTGAATACACACAAAAAAAATCAGGCATAAAATGTAAAAAGAAATATAAACAGAAATAGAATTAGAAAATAGATTTTTGGGATTTTATTTTATTTTTATTTTCACTAAATTAATTAAAACGCAACTACATTTAACACTCAAACCAAAGTCCCTAGAAATGGCACCAAAATTTGGATTGTCATTTCTCCGAAGGTATTTTATCAGTGTACCAAATTATTATTACCCACTCTTAAGCTAGTATAGCATAAGTTCGGGTTTGATCCACAGGGAACTGGTGAGTGCGTAAATTCGATGGCATTTGGAATTAACTTAGTGAAGGATGCTGAATTTAGAGTGGGATTTTTGTTTTTGAAAATGAAAAACATTTTTATTATTTAAGTGAAGATTAACATTTAAAGGTAAAGAAAACAAAAGTGGTTTTTAATGTGGTTGATAGAAAAAAGGAGTGTGTTGGGGCTATGGTGATTATGGAGGTTATACGAACTTCTTATTAGGTTGTGTTGTTCATAATAACCCAACACTCTGGGTTTCAATTATGATAAGGTTCCCTTGGTCTGGTAAACTATGTCTGGAACTATAGAAAAAGGAAAATGTTGGGGCTATGGTGATTATGGATGTTATACAAACTTTTAATTAAGTTGTGTTGTTCATAATAACCCCACCCAACTTTGGCATCACCAGCTAGGTCATGTAAACGAGAAACACTTGACAAAGTTACATCAAGATGGATATTTAGATTATTTTGAACTAAAACCACTTGGCATATGTCATGCATGTTTACAAGGCAAAATGTCCAAAGCCTCATTTAGTGGGAAAGGTGAAAGGGAAAAAGAGATGCTTGAATTGGTTCATACCGATGTTTGTGGACCATTTCCAGTTGAAGGAAGGGGTGGGTACTCATACTTCATAACATTTACTGATGATTTTAGTAGATATGGATATATTTACTTAATGAGGTATAATTTAGATTCCTTTGATAATTTCAAGGAATACAAGAATGAAGTTTAGAACCAACTTGGTAAGAAGATTAAGAAACTCCACTCAGACCGAGGTGGGGAATATCTTAATCAGGACTTCATTGATTACTTATAGGATTTTGGGATCCCATCCCAACTCACTCCTCCTTACACACATCAATGGAATGATGTAAGTGAAAGGAGTAACTGCACCTTATTGTATATGGTGAGATCAATGATGAGTCATGAAAATCTTCCATTATCCTTTTGGGGGTACGAGGGCACACATACTAAACCAAGTACCAACTAAATAAATAAATGGTATTCCATATGAGTTCTGGAGTGTAAGAAAATCCATGTTATCAAATTTACAATTATGGGGTAGTGAATCATTCTTTAAGGCCTCTTCAGGTAACAAACTTTCACCCCAAGGCACAAAGTGTACCTTTATAGGATACCCCAAGGAAACAAGGGGATATTACCTATACAACCCCTCAAACAAAAATTTTATAGTGTCATGACATGTCATATTCCTTGAGAGTGATCACATCTCCAAAAGAGATAGTGGGATCATGATAGACTTAGATGAAGTCGAGGCTCAAGGTACACAAGAGTTGGTACAGGAACAGATTCTACAAAGCCCCATGGAAGAAGAATTTGTTCTAGAGACACAAGTACTTCATAAGAGTACAAGAGAGGTTAGAGAATAGGTACGGTGTGGTTTTCTAGTTACCAAGGATGGCGACTCATTATTAGTTGATAATAATGATCCTCTAACCTACAAGGAAGTAGTACGTGGAACAGACGTTGCTAAGTAGAAAGATTCCATGAATTTTGAAATGGATTCTATGTACCAAAACCAATTATATATTTTGGTAGATCCTCCAGTTGATGTAAAGCTCGTTGGATGCAAATGGTTATTCAAGAATAAACTGGACATAGAAGGAAAATTCAGTACATATAAGGAACGGCTGGTTGAAAAAAGGGTTTAAATAGTGTCAAGGAATTGACTACAATGAAACCTTTTCACCAGTTGCAATATTGAAATACATCAGAATTCTACTTGACATTTTGGCTTACCATGACTATGAGATTTGGAAAATGGATGTCAAAATGGTCTTCCTTAATAGGAACCTTCAAGAAGATGTCTACATGACACAACCTAAAGGGCTTGTGACTCAAAAGGATTCCAATAAGGTATGCAAGTTGCAGAAATCCATTTATGGATTAAAGCAAGCATCCAGGTCATGGAACATTCATTTTGATGAATCCATAACAAAATTTGGTTTTATCAAGAATGAATGTGAGCCTTGTGTCTACAAACGGTTTAGTAGGAGTGTAGTCATTTTCTTAATTGTATATGTTGATGACATATTACTTATTGGAAATGAGATACCAGTTTTACAGTCTGTTAAGGCATGGTTAAATCAATGCTTCTCCATAAAGGACTTGGGTGAGGCAGCAAATATTCTTGGGATCAAGATCCATCATGATAGATTCAAGAGATTTTCGGGCCTAATTCAAAGTGCATACATTGATAAGATACTGAAGAGATTCAATAGGGAACAATCTAATAGGGGATTGTTGCCAGCATCACATGGAATTCATCTTTCCAAGAAAATGTGTCCTTAGACACATGAGGAAAGAATTATAATGGAAAGGACTCCATACGCATTAGTGATTGGGTCAGTCATGTATGCCATGTTATATACTTGGATGGATGTCGCCTACGCATTGAGTGTGGTAGGCAGATATCAAGATGACCTAGGTGACCGCCATTGGATGGCATTCAAGACTATCCTAAAGTATCTGAGGCGTACTAAGGATATGTTCCTGGTTTATAGAATATATGAGGAACTATTAATCATAGGATATGCAGATGCTAGTTTCCATATAGATCAATATGACATGAATCCACAAATAGGATACATCTTCACTTTGAATGGAGGAGCAGTGAGATGGAAGAGATCAAAGAAAAGTGTGGTCGCAGATTCAATAGTAGAGCCCCACTATATCGTATCTTATGAGGTAGAAAAAGAAGCATTTTGGATGTGAAGCTTCATCCAGGAGCTAGATGTGATACCTAGAAGTAAAGATCTCATCACATTTTACTGTGATAATACTGCAGTGGTGGATTGTCATGACCCATCCTCAGGGCCCGTGCCGTGACTTCCCCAAGCCCGCCTTCCATAGGCCAGGGGCTGGTGACTAGTACCAAAGGCATAAATCCCGATAACTGGGAAGGCATTGCCTTTATAAAACATAAACACACCCAACCAGAGTACAAGCGGAAGTAAACATAAGTAAAACTGAAAACAATAGTAGTGCTGAAAGTAAAGGGGCCAGAAATACAAGCCAAACTGTAAAGTACAAGGAAAAAGACAAAACAGCTGGAAGGCGACAAGCAGCTCCTGGATCGTCCACCATGGATCCTACCTGAAGGGTAGGTACAGATAGCGTAGCTCCTGGTTCGTCCACCATGGATCCTACCTGAAGGGTAGGTACAGATAGCCTCCTCAGCGCCCTTGTCCGTCAACCTCCTCCGGGTACCGACTCGTCGTGAGGTCCACCTTCGGGTACCGACTCTTCGTGAGGTCCACCTCCAGGTTTCGTCCAGTCCTCATACACTCAGCCCCTGTCAGCGATATCCGTCGTCTGCATCCAACACAACGAGGTGCGGGCATAGCCCGTGCAGGGGTGAGTAAAACGATACTCAGTAGGGAGCCCGATACCCTCAATGTCTCACTAAATCCAACAAGGATAACCATAAAGAAAGATCTCAATAGATAAACTTTACTTAGGTATATTCCCATACATATACCTAAGTTATTAGGTAACCCATCTCAATCATGAGGAAAACACAAAGGTCATTGACTCAACTCAAACCAGGATTTTCATTATCGAAACCACAACTGCTAGAGAAACTCCTCCTCTGTCGAGTACAGTGGCCCTGTCACGACTCTGAGGCACTACTCACTAACCTTAGACTTCTGAGGTACTCCTCCTGTCGAGTATCGCGGGTCTGCTGCCAAATACCGGGTGCTCCATCCGTTGAGGGCCTGACGCCAAATACCGGGCACTCTCCCTAATATCCTTTAGAGGTACTCCTCCTTTCGAGTACCGCGGGTCTGCTGCCAACTACCATGTGATCCTTCCTCCATGGGTCTGGCACCAAATACCGGGCGCTCCGTCCATTGGGCTAACTGAATCACTATGATTCGAATCGGTTAAGCAGTCGTCAGGTCTACAGCTACTCGGTCTCCGCACTCCGTACACTCATCTCTGGGAGGGTCCGCTCCATGATCTACTAGTTGTTACTTACAAGTTTCACTAAGTCTCACGTAGAAGTATCACAAAGGACCACCTCGTCATAGGGGTCTGAACTAAACAGACGGTGCGTCAATCGGACGCCCGGTCTGTGAGTTATTAACATTTCTGTTCCAGGGGCCCAGTTGGATTTCGGGTACAATTAAACCCAGAAATACTCTAACTGTGTCCAAACCCCATTTTAATTATGCCAAAATAACCGTCTCATCAAGAGGAATCCAATAAAGTCGACGGCACGTCAATCGGACGTCCGGAGCTCAAGTTATAAGTGCTTCTACTTCGAGGGCCCGGTTGGTTTCAAGTTTGAAACAACCCGGACATACAAATACTTTGTCGAAACCTTGGTTGTAATATACCGAAATGACTATCTCTATCCAAGGAATCCTACACAACTAATGGTGTGTTGATCGGAGCTCTGTAGCTCAAGATATGTCTGTTTAACCGAAAACGGTCCGAAAATAGGGGGTCTGGGCCTGGTCCGACCCGGCCCAACACCCCAAAGGTCCACCCGAACCGGGTCAACCAGACCCGGGTTCGGGTCTGGCCCGGTTCAGCTGGCATGGCCTAGCCCGGCGCTGGCGTACCGGCCCGGCCGACGCAGTACGGCACGGCCGGCGCCCGGCCGGCGCGGCCCGGCTCACGTGGCCCACGTTGTTGGCCATGTGGCTGGCCGACCAGGCGGGGTGGCGGCACCTAGTGGGGCCTGCCCTAGCCACTGATTGGAGGGGTTAAACCCCCCCCCCCCCCCCTGGTTCTTTGAAATGGTCGGCCGTGTTGGTCGGCCCTTGGGTAATCGCGGGACCCCTCGGGTCCCGCCTCTTGATGGCACCGGCGGTCGGCAGAGTCGGCCACCCTTCCAGATTCTCCGCAGCCTTAGGCCGCAGCTTTGTTCAACCGGCGCAGCATGACAATGCCGCGCCCCACCGTCGTGCCCCACCCCGGCCGCGGCCCCTGTAGCTCCGGCGCGGCGCGACGGTTCCGCGCCCCTTCGCCGCGGCCCGCTCCGGCTGCAGCTCCTATAGCTCCGGCGTCGCGCGACGACGCCGCGCCCCTCCGCTGCGGCCTGTTTCGGCCGCAGTCCAGCTCTACTCTGTGCGGCACAATAGTGTCGCGCCTTTGCGGAGATCAAGCAATCATGCGCTAACAATCCGCTCGTGGTCGGCCCAACGTCGGCCGGTTCTTCGCAGTCCGCCTCCATCGTCCACAAACAACAAACGAGAGGGGAAGGGTCGGACTGTGTTCGTGCGGTCTGAGCCCTTCTTCGTCAATATGGTATCGTGCGGCCAAACGAAACTCAAGAATTCAAGAACGATGATGAACGGTTTTAAAACCTGAACATAACAACCCCTACCTTATAAAACAGCGTTAAACGATGGAGAGTCGCAGAATACGGGCATCATTCCGTCAACGTCAGGAAGGAAGGAGCCGAGGGTGGCGTCGGCGTTCTTCATTCTTCGTTCTTTGTTAGAAGAAGAGGAAAACTCTCCAAGTGTTGGGCGTCGTGTCTCGCTGCTAGCGTTCCGCCGCTTGAAGAAGTTTTCCAGAACTCCTTCCCCTATCCTCCTTTATATAGGAGTGGGAGGGTTCATTGTTGGCACGCCAGTCATAAATAGAGGATTTATGACAGAGGGATCCACCCAATTAATCCGCTGCGGTGGCACATTAAAATGGGGAGGAAGTCAAAAAAAGGGGTTATTGGCCCGGGTGGTCCCAATAGAAGAATATCCTCCAAAGGGAGGATATTTCCTAGCGGGCCCCACCATTAATTAACCACAAAGAGGAAAAGGGGTGGTTAATGATTGGTTGGTTCCCTCATTAAAAAGGGAGGTTTCATCCTCCTCAATTAAGAGGGGGATTTAAACCTAGAATCTCTCCCTCATTAATGATAGGGAGTCAAGGAGTTATGATTCCCCTCCTATTAATGGGAGGCCTCGTGTGGTTTCCACCACAATCAACCTCACATGGGAGGTTGGATATCGGTGGTCCCCACCTCCATAACCTCTCATGGGGGTTAGGGTGTGGTGGTCCCACCACCGACTCCCAAGTGGAGTTTCTAACCACTTTATCCGCACGACACGTGTTTAACAAAATAAAATAAATTGTTCACTGATTTTATTTTATTAACCCACGTAAAACCCCAAAAACTAAATTTCATACCTGATCATTTTTCATCGAGGTGAAAGTCTTCTTAAGTGAAAACCTATGCTGCGAGTTTAACGGTGCCCTCGGATTTCAATTCCGAGCACCAGTTCAAAAGATAGAAAAACTCACTCGTTCGTTCACTGAACGTACCCGAGCTAAACTTCAGAAATTGATTCTGGGCACACCGGGCCTCGGAATCAAGTGTCTTCAGAAGCCACAGACTCATAAAATTCCAAATAAATTAAGAAAAAAATTCCCTTGAAATTTCTAGGTCTTTATATTACTCCCACCTCATGGATTTATGTCCCTGTAAAGCTACAACACAAACTAGGGAAACTAAAGGAGGTACTGAGCACACATCTGAGCCTCCTGCTCCCATGTGCTCTCCTGGAGGTTCTCGTTCTGCCAACGAAAGTGCACAAGAGGAATCTATCATCCTAGTATGACCCACTCCTGTCGATCCTCAACCTCTACTGGAACCCCATGAAGGTTTCCCCGTCATCGATGTCCATCTCCCCATGGTCGATGATGATGGATAGGTCATGCACACATCTCTTTAGTTGAGATATGTGGATGACGTCGTGCACCCAGTGCATCTGAGGTGGAAAGGCCAGGCGGTAAACCATCTCACCTACTCTGCTGAGGACCTAGAAGGGTCCAATGAACCTCGGAGATAACTTTCTGCTTCGGACACATATCTGTAGACCTCGTCGTGGTGAGACCCGTATAAAGACGTGTTCGCCATCCTTGAACTCTAAAGGCCTTTGTTCCCTGTTTGGAACTCAAAACTCAAAACTCTTGCTGCCACGAGGGTAAGGTTGGCCGACTCAAGAGTGATCGGCCGCACCCTCCTATGCATGATTTTGTCATGTGCTACTTGGGGTTTCCTTTTCATCGACCAAGGAAAACCCATCCCATCATTGTAGGTAAACCACAACCTTTTTCCCTAATACATTCAATCTGTGTATGAACTATGGTTGCCTAGTCCATACCCAAAATAATGTCGTAAGGCCTCGACGTTGCCGCCAAGAGGTTCCAACCAAAACTCTCGCCTCAAGGGTTAGATCACACTTTCGGCGTAAGATTGATTATCGAGTCTCCTCCCAAAGGTATCTCCAGACGTGAGGGTCAAGTCAACGGCTTAACTGGAAACTCTAGGTCTAGTAAAAGATTTAAGGAAGGAATGATTCGTATCAATGTATGTTGTTACGGAAGCTAGTAGTAGACACTGACCGTACCTTGAATCATTCCTAGAGCCCTTGGGTCACACTCCTTGACCGCGTGCAGCTACTCTCTTCCCCTTCCCTCCTGCTCCCAGAGCCTGGCGGGGACTCAAAAGCGGGTGGTTGTAACATGTTGAAAAGTACACCACCTCATGCTGCTCTCCTAGCTCTGCTTCCACATATGTTGCTCTACAGATTCATCTGTCTTTAACACTTTCTCTTCTTAAGACATTTAACATGCCCAAGTCTCCATGACTGGCGCTAGTTTCCTGCTTTCCCATTGCTAACCTTCACTGGCTGTATCCACTCAGCCAAAGAATTCTCAACCACAAAGGTTCTCTCTAGCACCCTAACATAAGTAGGAATGAATAAAGTAAAAGTGTTGGCTCAGATATCCTTTAAACACACCTCGCTTAGAGGTCCAAGCTCTAAAGAAATAATATAATCGTAGTCATCAAGTACTAGGAATGATCAATACGCCTTGATGAATACTCAGATACCGACATGTTGTCCTATCGAAGCTATATAAGCTCTAGAAAACTCACAGCCACCTCCTCAAGCCAGTCCTCAGCCACCTGTGTGTCGGGCTCACCTTAGAACCTGAAGGTATCTGATGCTGAAACATGTGTAAGGCACTAAGCCTACATGTGTCCTCTACCGGTACCGCCGGTTGAAACTGCTGAACAATAGCTAGTGATATAGCTGGCACACTAACCAAAGGTAATATCTCAGGCATCGATCCACGTACCGAAGTACCATCACTATGTCGACCATCCTCATGGTCACTCACTGGTAAACACCAGTAGATAAGATCGCCATCTGCTCTACTAGTGTCTAAACTAGGTGTAGAACTATAGCAATTGCCTTCAGCCAGTCCACTGCTGCCTGGGAATTTGTCTCGCCTCGTAACCTCGGAGGCCTCTATTACTGGAACTCGTGCAACGCGCTCTATCAGCGTGCACTGTCCACTAGTACAGCTGGTGGCATCTGCTGCCCAATGGGTGGTGGTGATTCTGATACACCACCAGAAGGTGCCAACATAGTAAGAGGGCTCTACACCGGACCTCGTCGCTCGGTGGGCCATCATCGGGTACTCTCTCAGAACTCCAACTGACTGTCTGTGTGGAGGAATCCTGAACATATGTGACACGGTCAAATGATTTAAACCTGGTGAGCTGACCTGGTTTGAGCTGAATTAAAGAAAACTTTTGAAAACACACACGCAATCAGTGTTTTCGTGCACTGAGTCAGAAATCAGAAGTCAAGGTCCTGGGGTATGGATACGTCGGCCGCCGCACCAATACTGGACTCGCTGAACTGAAAACCACACTCGGTACCCTTAACACTATTGATTCAAAGAAAAGAATGATCAGAGTCATGAGTTCTGCGGTAAAACTGACTCCTCTGATACCAATTTTTCACAACCTGTCCTCAGGGCCTGTCTCGTGACTTCCCCAAGCCCGCCTTCCATAGGCCAGGGGCTGGCAACTAGCACCAAAGGCGTAAATCCCAATAACTGGGAAGGCATTGCCTTTATAAAACATAAACACACCCAACCAGAGTACAAGAGGAAGTAAACACAAGTAAAACTGAAAATAATATTAGTGCTAAAAGTAAAGGGTCCAGAAATACAAGTCCAACTGTAAAGTACAAGGAAAAAGACAAAACAGCTGGAAGGTGATAAGCAGCTCTTAGATCGTCCACCACGGATCCTACCTGAAGGGTAGGTATAGATAGCCTCCTTAGCGCCCTCATACGTCAACCTCCTATGGGTACCGACTCATCGTGAGGTCCACCTCCGGGTACCGACTCTTCATGAGGTCCACCTTCAGGTGTCATCCATTCCTTGTACACTCGGCCTCCATCAGCGATATCCATCTTCTGTATCCAACACAATGAGGTGCGGGCATAGCCCATGCAGGGGTGAGTAAAATGATACTCAGTAGGGACCCCGAGACCCTCAAGGTCTCACTAAATCCAACAAGTATAACCACAAAGAAATATCTCAACAGATAACCTTTACTTAGGTATATGCCCATACATATACCTAAGTTATCAAGTAACCCATCTCAATCATGAGGAAAACACAATGGTCATTGACTCAGATCAAACCAGGATTTTCATTATCGAAACCACAACTACTGGGGAAACTCCTCCTCTGTTGAGTACAGTGGCCATGTCACGACTCCAAGGCACTACTCACTAACCTTAGACTGTTGAGGTACTCCTCCTGTCGAGTACCGCGGGTCTACTTCCAAATACCGGTCGCTCCGTCCGCTGAGGGTCTGCCGCCAAATACCAGGTGCTCTACCTAATAGCCTTCAGAGGTACTCCTCCTGTCGAGTACCACGGGTCTTCTTCCAACTACCAGGCACTCTGTCCAATGTGGGTCTGCCGCCAAATATCAGGTGCTCCGTCCACTGGGCTAACCAAATCACAACAAGTCGAATCGGTCAAGAAGTCATCAGGTCTACAGCTACTCAGTCTCCGCACTCCGTACGCTCGTCTCCAGGAGGGTCTGCTCCACGAGCTACTGGTTGTTACTTCCAAGTGTCACGAAATCTCAGGTAGAAGTATCACAAAGGACCTCCTCGTCATAGGGGTCTCAACTCAACAGACAGCACGTCAATCGGACGCCCAGTCTGTGAGTTATTAGCATTTCTGTTCCAGGGGTCCGGTTGGATTCGAGGTACAGTCCAACCTGGCCATACTCCAACTACATCCAAACCTCAATTTAAGTATTCCAAAAGAACCGTCTCATCAATAGGAATCCAATAAATTCAATGGCATGTCAATCGGACGTCTGGAGCTCAAGTTATAAGTGTTTCCGCTCTGAGGGCCCGGTTGGTTTCGAGTTCGAACCAACCCATCCATACACAAACTTCGCTGAAACCTTATGTGTAATATATCGAAACGACCGTATCGATCCAAGGAATCATACACAACTAACGTTGCGTCGATCGGAGGTCTCTATCTCAAGATATTCCTATTTAACCGAAACCAGTCCGAAAATAGGGGGTCTGGGCCCGGTCCGACCCGGCCCAACACCCCCAGGCTCAGCTCGAACCGGGTCAACCCGACCTGGATCCGGGTCCGGACCGGTAGGGACCGGCCTGGCTCGGCTGGCGTGGCCCAGCCCGGCCTGGCGCTGGGGGCTCGGCCCGCGTGGCCCACGCGGTTGTCTGCGTGGCTGGCCGACCAGGCGGGGTGGCGGCGCCCAGTGGGGCCTGCCCTAGCCGCTGATTGGGGGGGTTACACCCCCTCCCCCCCCGGTTCTTTGAAATGGTCGGACGTGTTGGCCGGCCCTTGGGTAACCGCGGGACCCCTCGGGTCCCACCTCTTGATGGCACTTGGGGTCGGAACAGTTGGCCACCCTTCCGGATCCGCCGTGGCCTTTGGTCGTGGCTTTGTTCAACTGGTGCGGCGCGACGGCGCCGCGCCCCACCCCGGCCGTGGCCCCTATAGCTTTGGCGCGGCCCGACGGCACCACGCCCCTCCGCCGCGACCCACCCCGGCTGCGGCTCCTGTAGCTCCGGCGTCGCGCCCCTCCATCGCGGCATGTTCCGTCTACGGTCCAGATCTACTCTGCGCGTCATGGCAGTGTCGCACCTTTGCGGTGACCCGGAAATCATGCACTGATGATCCTCTCGTGGTCGGCCCGACGCCGGCCGGTTCTTCATAGTCTGCCTCCATTGTCCACAAACAACAAACGAGAGTGGAAGGGTCGGACCGTGTTCATGTGGTCCAAGCCCTTCCTCATCAAGATGGTATCATGCGGCCAAAAGAAACTCAAGAATTGAAGAATGATGATGAACGATATTAAAACTTGAACATAACAACCCCTACCTTGTAAAACGGCGTTAAATGATGGCGAGTCGCGGAAGATGGGCATCGTTCCGTCAACGTCGGGAAGGAAGGAGCCGAGGGTGGCGTCGGCGTTCTAGTTTCTTCGTTCTTCATTAGAAGAAGATAAAAACTCTAAGTGTTGGGCATCGTGCTTCACTGATAGAGTTCTGCCGCTTGAATAAGCCATCTAGAACTTCTTCCCCTAGCCTCCTTTATGTAGGAATGGGAGGGTTCATTGTTGGCATGCAAGTCATAAATGGAGGATTTATGACAAAGGGCTCCACCCAATTAATCCGCTGCGGTGGCGCATTAAAATGGGGAGGAAGTCAAAAAAGGGTTTATTGGCCCGGGTGGTCCCCACAGAAGAATATCCTCCAAAGGGAGGATATTTCCTGGCGAGCCCCACCATTAATTAACCACAAAGAGGAAAATGGGGGGTGGTTAATGCTTATGTGGTTCCCTCATTAAAAAGGGAGGTTTCATCCTCCTCAATTAAGAGGGGGATTTAAACCTAGAGGCTCTCCCTCATAAATGAGAGGGATTCAAGGAGTTATGATTCCCCTCCTATTAATGGGAGGTCACGTGTGGTTTCCACCACAATCAACCTCACATGGGAGGTTGGATATCAGTGGGCCCCACCACCATAACCTCTCATGGGGGTTAGGGTGTGGTGGTCCCACCACTGACTCCCAAATGGAGCTTCTAACCACTTTATCCGCACGGCACGTGTTTAACAAAATAAAATAAATTGTCCACTTATTTTATTTTATTAACCCACGTAAAACCCCAAAAACTAACTTTCATACTCGATCATCTGTCATCAAGGTGAAAGTCTTTTTAAGCAAAAACTCATGCTACGAGTTCAACGGTGCCCTCGGATTTCAATTCTGAGCACTGGTTCAAAAGATAGAAAACTTCGCTCGTTCGTTCACTGAACGTACCCGAGCAAAATTTCGGAAATTGATTCCGGGCACACCGAGCCTCAGAATCAAGTGTCGTCAGAAGCCACAGACTCGTAAAATTCCAAATAAATTAAGAAAAAAAATTCCTTGAAATTTCTGGGTCTTTACATGGATCTTGAAAAATATCTAAGGTCATATCAGCTGATGAAGAACATATTTCAGAAGTATCATCTCTTGAGTGATTTTTCTCAGAGAGGTGAAGTTACAGTGAGCATTATTTTCATGGAAGACAATTTGGAAGATCCCTTGACTAAATATTTGACTCAGTAGAAACATGATCATCATGTGAGGTCTAGAAAACTAAAAGTCGTAGGAAGTTGTCTCTAGTCCAAGTGGGAGTTTGTTAGAGTTGGTGTCCTAGAACCAACTATTTGTAATTTGATTACATGGATATTTAATTTATTGCATATTTTTCATTGTCCTGCATTACTATGATGTAATAATGTCCTAGATTATTTGTTGCATTGATACGGTCATGGCAGTTACCCTCTATGATGAGAACCTTGAAATGCTATAACAATATTCTTAAATATAGTTCTGCAGTTGGATGACATACTATTATGGGACATGTAGAATATAGACCATTAGGTGTGAGTACTCGTAAGTAGATGAGACTTCCTCTCATGAATTTCACACTTGGTGATCTCCAAGAAAGGAGATTATGAGAACATACCCTCAAGTAGGAATTCTGTAAGTTTGGTGTCATTGGATATTCATATCTATAAGCATGTATAATGATCCTTAGACTTTAATATTATCATTAATATGTGTCATGACTCGTGCACTTTGATTTACCGAAAAAAAAAATTCACGGAGACAATTGGCGAGAAGTAGGGTACATTGTGTGTGTCACGAGTGGCGTGTTATGAATGGATAGGTCGAGGAAGAATTTGTCCCTTCCATTTATGGAAGTTAATATCTTAGAACTTTGATTGAAATATAATCATCACACAAAATTCCATGGCCACGGTGTAATGTTGAGTTTATTTTAGGTAGTCAAAGAATGTCATATCAAGCACAAAGGTTAATGACACTATCATGAAAACTTCTTGATGAGATATTGCAACAAAGGGATTATATTACATAGTGAGTGTTCATATGTGGATGTCATTGTTGCAACTTTAAGTTCTTTCTCTTGTGTGTCTTGACCCATTGCTAGACAGAACTCTTGGACTTTAGGCAAGCCTTCCTAATTCCAATGAGAAAGAATTCTAGAGGGTCCCACACTGGTTGGAAAGGTAGACCATATCCCCACCAAGTGGATAACCCACCCATCAAGCCAAATTTATTCAGTATATGGCCCGTAGGCACAGTGGAAAATTAATAAAACATATATAGATATGTTTTGAATAATTTCTCAAATAAATAATTTTATTTTAAAAAGTTAAAATTACAAATTATGAATAATTCATAATTTAATATAAACTATTTCATATTTTTACATTAATTTTACATTTAAAAAATCATAAATTATTGTATAATTTCAATAAAAACATTATTTAATTGATATTAAATTTCAGGAGATATAAAATCATACATAGTTAATATAAAAATCTAATATTATGGATATTTATTGAATAATTGTTTTATAAAAAATTTGTGATAAATTATAATTATATAATAATTAATTAATTTGTAAAAACTTTACAAATTAAATAAATATCCAAAAATAATTTTTTTGTTAATTTATGAACATTTAATAAATTATAAAAATTTATTAATATTTTAAAAACTGTAAAATATAATAATTATATGTATATCACATTCATTGATATACTCTATATTATCAAATATTCTTTCTTTCATTTTCTATCATATTTTATGATAGATAATTCATGGGATGTGATATAACATTCGGAGTGTTGGATGTTATATGTTTTTATATCTCTTATATCATATCAATAGTAAATTTCTTTACTTTTTAAAGGCAAATTTCCATTATTATCAGCTATGACCTTGAATATCTTCGGTTATAATATATCAAAAACTGTGAAATTTAATTATTTCTCCTCTAAAAATATCACATATTATAAGGATATTCTATTACATGGCCTATGATTTCATATATTTTATATCCCATTACACAATTTAAAATCTATAAATTTTAATGACTATCAATATTATATAAAAATTACATATATTTCTCAAATTACGAAAGATGATTTCAACAATCGGGAGGCATGTAAGAGATCTAATATCACTAAATGGTTTCTATGAATTGAGAAAAATATTGAATGAACCATAATACAAGATAAAACACAATACCAATATTACCATTATATTAAAATAAAAATATATATAATATACATAAAATTGTGCACCAGTCACTGTTGATAATTGTTACTCCCATACATCAATCATAGTGATTAATTATGATCCCTAAGTAGAAAACAAAAAGTTCCTAATCCATTGTATATATGTTGTTCCCACATAATTAATCTAGATATATTGAGAGGGGGTTTATTTTTTTGGTTTAATATCCCAAAATTTTTAAATAAGGACATTATGTTTTATAACGTGTGCAACACGTAACATCAAGCTCAAATAAAACAATAAATAATATTATTTAAATATGACCAATATAAGCTAGACATTGAATTAGAAGATTTTAATATGATAGAATACTTTATAAAATCTATATAATGGTAATAGTCAATTCAAAATTATATATTAAATAATAGGAAGTAATCACTCTATTTTTATTAATGACATTATTCAAAATAAATAAATTTCATTCAAATATGATTTTATTAATTTTTATTAATAAATATTATAATTTATTTGTTAAAATTATATAAAATTTATTCCCTTAAAAATATATCATTTTTTAAATCATCATATAACAATTAGCATAGGGTGAAATTTTTAGAATTTTCTGAAAAGATTTATTTTTTAGTGAATAATGAATTTTTTTTTATTTTTATTGAAAATTGTATTTTTAAAGTCTTCATAAAGTCAAATTATAATTTTTTATTAGTATTAAAATATTTTTTTAGTTATAACAGTATGAATATGGTATTTTAAATAAGTTATATACTTTAATTTAATAGGAAAAATTTTTATACATGAAAATTACATATTCTGAAAAAATTGTATTTCATTTCATTATACCTGCTTAGTTTTAAATTAAATTCTAAAATATATCTATTTTTTAATTTTAAAAAGTATTCCATATTTTCATCCAAGAGGACCAAAATTTTTAAATATTTCCCCTTTATTTTTTGTCAGTATGAATAACAAACTTAATAATTTTTGTTACTATAGTACAAGATAATTCAGGTAATTAATGTTAAAAATAAAAATATATTAACTATAAAATGACCCTAACACATAAATTAATTTTATATTATGATACCATTTAGTTCATACTCATCCAAGATTCATTTATATGAACTTTTTTCATTTTTATGTAATTATAAACATTGTATTGTTTTATTTAAAGAAAAGTAAAAAATATCACTCTTATTTTTAAATATTTAAAATAAATTTAACATGGATATAAAAATGATATATATTTAGTTATAAATATATATTTTAAATATAAATTATTTATCTTAATAATTTTTATTCATTTTTAATTTATAGTTAAGTATTAATCAACATAAATTCTTAAGCAACACTGACAAAATATTTATTTTATAAATGGAAAAAATGAAATATTGGACATTATAAATATTAAAAGTAATATAATTTGAATTAATTATTGTGTTACATTAATTTTTTAGATAAATATAACATCTTATTAATTTTTTTAATGTTTTTATTCAAATTTAATTTGTTGTCTTGATGTTATTAATGTCAATGTAAATGAATAGTTCTATAATTTCAATTATTGATATTTTTTTTTTGAAATAATATATTATTAAATAATATAAAATTCCTAAAAATAAAATATTTAACCAAGATATTAGTATATGGTTTAATATATTATCCATAGTCCATGTTGTTCGGTATAGTAAGTATCATGTCCCTCAAATTTCAAAAAACCTTATTGTCATGGTAAGTGTTTAAAGGGTTAATGGGGGTTAAAAAGTGATAAGGGTGAAAATATGATTGAAACATGTCAAAATTTAATTATATAAGATTATTTAGATTCATACTAATATAATATTTAAATCATATAAATTTATATATATTTTTACGTAATTATTAACTTATATTGATTAAATAATTTAATAAATTCTAAAAGTGCCCGTCCCCTATATTTTAAAAGGGAACCACATGTCATCATTTATTCAAAGTAGAAAACCCATTTCATTAATAATTTATCTACCCAAACCCATTCCAAATGTCATTCCCCCACATTATAGTGACCTTATTTTTGAATAAATAACAATTTTATATGTCATAATGTGTAATGAAAAGGATGTTGTTCGAAGAAGATGTATAGTTCATAACTGAGATTTTCTGTTTTATTTATTATTTTACATCATTAAATAATTTTAATTTTTTTAAAAATAATAAAATTAGTATATATAATATACTATTATTTTTTATTGTTATTGATGTAACATATATCCATCTCCAACCTTCACCAAATGGGAATGGAATCCATTGTCCAAGTATACCGGAGAATATTTCCTCACAGACCAATGTTATTAATTTTCCATAACCACCTTTCATGGATAATTATAATGATGAAATTAATATATATATATATATATATATATATATATATATTATATTAATGATATATTTATCATTATTAAATATAATATAGTAGTTACATTCATACATTTCCTTTAACTGAAAAATTATAACATCTTTCATGTGTACATGTGGACTACAACCTCCATGAAGTAATGTGAATCGTTTTTCATCACCTCATCAAATGGATGATATATATAAGTATATTAAAATAATTAATATGATATTTATGTAATTATGATCATTATGGAGATATAAAATAATAATTTATTTCTTTCTATAATGAATATTGGAAAATGGAAACATTACTCATACATATGTATGACCTAACGTCCCCATTATTATATCATAGTTAATTTTTTATAATCATATTTAATGGTTATAATTAAATGAATAATTTATTCCATGATTATTATTCATGAGGTGATCTATAAATGGTCCATTACACCAAAGTGAACAAAACGAATCCATTTTTAAATTATGGACCAAACATCTTCATAACACCAAATGTGGACTTAAAGGTTGAAGTAGTTAAATAAGTCATTATAATTAATGAAACAAATGATTTAATTATAATTTTATAATAATTTATAGGAGTTTATTATAGAGGATTAAATGGACATACATGGAACATCTAGACTCAATATGAGGGATTTCATCTCAATTTCATTTTAATAAGACATATTTTATTATTATTCTCCAAATTTATTTTATATAGTGAATAAACTTTCCCATATACATGATATATAATAAATAATTAAAACTTAATGGTCATTTATGATTAAATTTTTATTATTTCAACTAAGTGTATTTGACATGGAATTTTCCAATAGGTACATGGTTTCTTAATTCAATCTTCTTTCATTGGTTTATAACTCTCCTTAATTGACTTTATTATGCTAGTATTAAATGTTAATTAAACTATACATTTTATTATTATTTATTACATCTTTTTTGTATTTACATTTATTACACATAATCTCTCAAATAATTAATTCCCAAATCAATGATATTATCATTATAAGTTCTATTTTTCTCAAATTATCTTTCTCTGAGGTACGTGTTTATGATATAAAGCTATCTTATTTCATAAGGTGTTTATTCTACCCATTTTATATGTTATATCATTAATATACTTATGTTCATGATATTTAATGTTTCATTTGATGTTAATATTTAAGGATCTTGTGATTGAAAGGTTACCAATGTTGAAAAGGCTTTGTGTTGCAATCTCTTTTCTTTCTGAGTGTGTTTTTGGTGAAGGTTACTTTAGATGAAATAATATAATCTTATTTTCATGAAACAAATTTCATTTATGATCCACTGGTTCTGAATTTGGTTCAAATTTTTAATTTTCATTTCCTCCAATATTTTCTGAATAATCATCAATAATGATATTTTTAGGTGATATAGATCTTGTTTCTCCCATTAGATCTAGAATCATTATCTTCCAAATACATGATTTCTATAATGCTTTAAAAAATTTATTTTCTAAAAAAATGATTTTTAATTTGAATTTACATGATATTTGAAATTTATTTAATGTATATAAAAGTAAATTTTACAAATTGGTCACTTTTGATTCCCTTTTACAAAATGATTTAAAAGAATGTTTAATATTAAAATTTACAACAGGAATGAATTTTCTCACTATCATGGCCATTATTTTCTTTGAATAATCCATATAATATTCCAAGGTTATTTTCATTGATAATTATTTTAAGTATATTTTATGAATTGTTAGTTTTTAAATGTGATTTTTAATGTGAAAAAAGAAATTTTCAACATAAATATTTTTCTTGATCTTTTAAGGGTATTTCCATTCATTAATGCCAACAACACTTGATGATAATTATGATACACTAGGGATATTTGGTAATTATTCCATACTTGTTCATTATATGGATGTATTATGATTATTTCAATTATATTATCATGGAATTCGTTTCTTTTACATGGGTTAATCATGTTATGAAAGGAACAATGGTTTTTTCTTCGAGTTTTATGATCATATAAATACTATATGAACTTAATTAATCTTATGGTTCATGTACATTGTTTATGGTGATGGTTGGTTATATTATATACCAAATATATGTATTTCTATTATAAACCATTTATGGGTGGTTATTATATAATCAAATATGTGTGGGTCTATAATTACCCTCCAATGAATTAGGAATAGAAGTTGATTGTATGATTATTACATTAATAAGAGTGATTATAAGTGCAATATGGAAAATGATGTCCCCACTTACCTACACGTTTTATATATACTTTATATAGTGTTTTATGGAAATATTATGATTTTACAAGGCATAATAATGAGTTTTTTTTAATGATAATTATTTTCTACTTTTTTTAAAGGTTGGGGCTGAAGCCTCATTTTATTATTAAAGTAATTAAAAGACCTCTTTTAACTGGGTAGAGGGAGACCCATTACATAGCCTGAAGGCCTCGTGGGCTTGTAACCCATTACATAGCCTATAGGACCAATTTTTTGGCCCAATTTCCATTCTTTGAATAGTAACCCGGCTGCTACAGTACCCGCACAGTACCACCGCATAATTATTTTCTACTTGTTTTGTAGTGAAATCTATGGTTTTTTAAAGATTTCATTTACCAAGATTCACATAACATGGATCATGATTATTGATTCTACTAATTCTTGGAATCTTTAAGTCTTTATAACATGTTTTACTATTGATTATCTAGGAATTTATGGGTATTAATTCAAATATGTTATGTTCATACACTTTGATTATGTTGTCATAACATTATGATTATCTAATTCTCATCGATGACGTTCAATTGTTAATAATTGTTATTACCCAAACTGATAATTTAAACTCACACTTAAAATTTTTCCTTTTCCTTAGTTTATGAAGAATGTTTTTATGTAATTTATTCCTACATAGGATTCTAAATGTAAAGAACATAGTGGGAGATGATGTTGATCTTTATAAACAAGCCCTTTATGAATCCAAGCTATTGAGAGATTATCCTAGTTCAATAAAAATCTAAATGAAAATGGTAAATGGGTATGTAAGTTATATAATATTATTATATAAAAATTTAATTGTTAATATTGGGTCACATTTATTGGTATGAAATAAAAAAAATTAGAACCGGATCCAGGAGTATAGGTTTGGGGATATTGCACTTGGTATTAGAGCAGGGTTTAGATAATAATAGGGATTTTAAAGTTGTCATCGGAGGATAAAATAATAATTCAAGATTCCCTAATGGGATTATAATTATAATTTTGGTAAAAAGTTTTATTTTTTTAGAAAACCCTTTTGATTTTTTATTTGATGTAAATTTGAGGTGATTAATTATATTTTGGGAGATGTTTTATTGAGTATAGAAATATCTAACCCTTAGGATTAACATGAAGTAATATTTAAGGAATAATGTATTTACATTTTGTTGACATAAGTTTGAAAATTATATATATCCTTTAGGAATATATGATGCGGGTTATTAAAATATGGAGACATATGTTTTATTGTATAGATATCAATGGGATTAAAGAGTGATTTCGTGATTAAGCGATTAATGTTATTTCATAAGAATATCATTGTAATTTTTGGGAATATTTAGTGATATTAGTGAATTTTATTTTAGCTGTCAAGGTTGTTTTATTTTTTTGAAATTATATATGGATTTGTGGTGATTTATGGTGATTTATGTTGTTTCTAGTGTCCCATCTGAATGGCACCTCACTCACCTGACTCTGCTCTCAGCTCCAGCTTTCGCTCTCGGCATCATTCTCTTCCACCTAGGGTTCTGGTTCTCCCCAAAGCGATGTACCTCTCATCCTCTGTCGTATTCTTCATCTTTTGACTGCCTCCTTCGTGGTGATGGGTCCTTTCTCCTCTGGATTCTTTGGGCATCATCCTCATTGGTTCGTTTTCTTCAGGTTCCATGGAGCTGTCCCATTTTCCCCTCTTCCATCCCTACTATGCCAATCTGGTTCGGCACATACAACCCCATCTCGGTTGGGTGTGTTGGTTTTTAAGATCAGTTTGGGACTGTGGGGGTGGAAGTAAGGGTAATGCGGTATCCTTTGATCCGATGTATTATTACTCAGTTTCTATAGATTTTTTTGGGGTTCATAATTAGGGCTTGAATCTTGTTTTCTTATTAGGGTTTCAATACCAATTCACCCTTCTTTGATCCTGTTTCTTCTGGTTATTGGTATCAATTTCTATTTTTCCTTAGGGTTTCAATCCCAGTGTTTATATCTCTCATTACTTGTCAGTTTTTGCTTGTCCTTTTCCCTTCTCTGCCACTCCTGCCTTCTCTTTCTCCCTGGTCCCTTGCTTCCTTCTAGGTCGGTCGGGTGTACCAGATACAAAGGGAGCTTTGGGATTTTTCTAAGGAGTGGTAAGAGGTCCCAGGTGGAACGAAATATGGTGGATTTTTCTAGTTGCAATGTTATTTTAGATTTCTATTTTGATGATGTTTTTAGTTCTCTTGGGTGGTCGTTAGTGATGTTCACAATGATATCGCGCTGCTGGTTTATGTGGTTCAGTGATGAGGGATGGAGGCAAGTCTCAATGTTTGACGACGGCTTAATGATCTTTGACATTCTACGGTTGAATGATGTGGTGTTTGTTTTATGACAATGATAGTGGAACTGTTTTGGTGTCAATGATAGGGACAATGATAATTCCGAACTCTGAGACATCATTGAAGATGAATATTATGGCGATAGGGCTTTCGGTAGGTCTCACTGGCGTGGTGATGATGGGAGAGGTGGAAGGACATGATGTTGGAGGTGATATATGTCAGACTTGAGGCAGGCGCATGACTCGAGATTCACGCGGGGCATGGTTTTTTTCTTGAAAGTTGTTATTTGAAATTTCAATTTGTATACTAGTGCATCTTTTGAACTTTTGAAATGTGAACTTTTGAAATGTAAGGTTTCCCACTAACCCTAAAAGCGGCCTTTTAAAAATGGAAAAAAATGATTTGGAGAGAGGTTGTTTCTATAAATTATTATAATATCATAGAGACTACAGATTAATTAATGAAAATTTTTTGAATGATAGTGTATGTGTGATTGATGTTATTTTGAGATAAATTTTGTAATAATTTTATGGAGAGTTATTTACAGATTGATTTAGATTTAACATTAGGTATTAAAATTAAATTTTTCAGACTAATGTATCATTTAATTTTCTAATGATTTATTCATTTTAGTAGTTATCATACCTTAAACTAACCATTTTTATTTTCATAAATGTTTACATATAGATATAATATTGTATTATCCTTTTGTGGAATTTTTTGATCCATTAAAGTGTATTTTAGAGATTTAATCATAAAAAGTAATCTTTAACACTAATCATTTGGAGAAAAATATGATATTGGGTTGAAAATGGATTAAATGATGAAATTATACTTATCATGTAAGTACATTTTATAAAGTGAACCCAACCCTAGTAACTCAGTTTTGGTGACTACTTTGTTAAATTTTCATAAGATTTAGGGAATTTAATCCAAAAGGAATAAATAGATTTTTATTCTTAGTGGACAAGATAAATACTTCAAATTATTATTAAAATTGAAAACATAAAAATAAAAAACGTATTTTCTTTGATAAATCCATTATTCTACTTAGATTATGTCTATATATCAATCAAAAAATACTTCATGGTATCCAAGGGAAAATAAAACATTGGAATGGGGTGAGCATAGATGCTATGTAAGGGTAATAATATAATTAAAGATAAGAATAAATAAGGAATAATCAATATGGAAAGG
Organism: Viscum album; assembly: GCA_963277665.1. Taxonomy (NCBI): domain Eukaryota; kingdom Viridiplantae; phylum Streptophyta; class Magnoliopsida; order Santalales; family Viscaceae; genus Viscum; species Viscum album. Next base: position 1,512,382,056 of record OY728119.1, read on the forward strand.
TAAATAACTAAAATACATTCCATTTAATCACTAACAAGACCATAATATGGATGAAATAAAAAATTATCAAATAGTTCCATATAAATAATCTCATGAGAATGAACAATTACCATGGATATTCTAACTAACCAACTAATCAAATGAAATTTCAATAATTGAATTCATAATTATGGATTTCATAATGGTTGAAATCTAAAACATATCATTGATGCATTATGATGATACATCTAAGAAAATGGGTATGGCCTTGGCCAAACCCCAATCTAGTTTGTCTCATGAGACCTACTAATACATCAAGGGTCTATAGTGGGCCCTGAACATCACTTATTATTTCTAATGAATTCATCATATGAATGGGGTGAAACATTGTCAACATAAACATTCATATTTAAAACCTAACATACAATTTGTTAATGCATACCCCATTCAATACTCCTAATCATTAACTATCAAGAGTATAATGGTGAATGGTAAAAAAATTACATCCTCAAAAAAAATATTTATAAACCATCCATAGAAATAATAAGTATGGTGTCAATAAAACATAAGCTCAATGTATCATAAGTAAAATAGATGGTTGATATTATTAATAAATATATATACCATAAACGGACCATTAAAACATTTTCAAGGAAAATAACCTTTGAATTTTGAAAATCCCCTTTTAAAGAAAAAATTCCACCAACCATTTTGAAAATTATTTTTTTTTCAACATAACTATGAAATAATTTTAAATAATTTTTAATATATTGAGTGGTGAATATGGGGGGAAAATTTTTTCATTTCGTACATGTTAAAATAGTGATTCCTTTCACATTTTTTGTAAAATCCAAACAAGAATTTTTTTTAAAAATAAATAATGATTAACTTAAAAAAATTCAAAATGGTTTAAAATTTATTTAAAAAATATTTTTTAAAAGGTTAAAAACAATTTTTTGAAATATTTTTGGAAAAAATATGTTTTGATGAAAAGGTATTTTCGAGAGAAGAGGAAATAATTTCATATTTTCATAAATACATTTCCACAATCATTTTAAGTTAAAATGATTAAAAAATGGTACAATTACGTGAAAATGTTCATTAATAACCATATTATAGGGAAATATATTTGGATATTGATTTAAATATTAAATAATTCCCCTAATTGAGACATAAAAATAAACAATCCTGAATAGTGATGAGATTCTGAAATAAACCCCTTCCACTTTGATAACTTCTGAATCACAAGATCTATAAAAGTAATAAAATTAAATTATTAATTTAATACTAATAATATAAGTATATTCATGATATAACATATCAATGGGGAATTATATACATCATATAAATAAATACATGGTGAATATGGCATATGTACCACAGAAGTAAAAGTGAGATGATAAACCCTTATCTCAGGTATGATTTCCTTTGTAAATGACCCTAGATCTTTTATAATATTTTTAATCATGTTATTAATTTATAAAATTACCATATTAATATTTATAATATCATATATGATCCTACTATAACATTTACCACCTTTTTGTTAATTATATTTTATTATTTTCATTATTTTGGGTGTTAGTTACCTTATTTTCTCATGCGCAATTTTTCATGAATGTTCTGGATATTATTAATGGAACATATATATAAAAATAATAATGATAATAATGTTATAAATATAAAAAATACTAATTATAAATATTTTTAAAACCAATTATGAAATATGTACATGGGAAAATAATCGCTCCGCTTCGTGGAGATGGGAGGTTGTACATACGCACGAGTGAAAATACCATTCTTTTAACGAGTGAAATAGTAAGGAATTTTGTGATATATTAATTTTATAGAATCAATAAAATCACATATATATCACATATATTCATTTATTTTATCCTTATTACAATCCATGTCATGTTTATGTGTAAAACAAATCACATCTCTTAATGATTTGGTACTCCTACGCACACAAGAGTGATGTTATAATATTTGAAAAGGAATTTAAAATAAAAATGTATACATTATATTATTATTATTTACATATAGTAATATCATAAATATCATATAAATTTGGTTAATACATAATTATATATCCTTAAAATGTAGTTATTGAAAATGAACTACATCAGTTCGCGAGGCGGTAGTCCACTATACATAATATCAATGATTTCGTTTCCCATTTTATGGAAGAGGAGTTTGATAAATATTATAAATTAAACATAATAACATATAATTATATGGGAGTTACTATTGTTATTATATTTTGTGTTTTTATACATAATTTAATGTGTAAAAATATGAAATAAAATGAAAAAGTTTTGCTGAGATAATTACCATCTCTAAGAGAAACCTCATTTAAATCTCCTCTTAAGGACCCTAAGGATGATCTTTTTAGAGTACAATCATATCTAGAATATGTATGAGGAAATTTAGGACATAATTTTTCTAGTTTTGGTTGATCTAAATGTCTTTGTAGGTTTAATGATGTGAAGGGAGGGAGTTCCCATTTATAAGTGGGGAAAAGGAACCCTTGTGAAAATTACATGGAAATTTATCAAAATAATCCAAAATGATAAATTTATTCACATGAAAAAAGTATTCAATTCATCAGAGGATCTTATTTTTGATATTATAAGGAGTAAAATTTCTCTAAAATAATTTGTTGGAATGTTTTTAAGTCATTTTAAACCTTATGATATTAGTATAAACCCACATTAAACCCATTTTTACCTTTATTGTGGTAAATAAGTTTTACTATTTTCACTGTTAATTTTGGTCAAAAATTTATTCAATATTATTAGATAATATAAATTATTCTAATTAAAAAAAAATTGAACAAATTTTTACATATTTTATTCATATAATTGGAAATTTTTAATTTATAATTAATCCCACAAACATGACAAGAAATTGGGTTTTTAAAGAGAAAATGTTCAAAAGGTTACAGTTTTTTTATATCAGTATTCAATATTGAAATGATTAAAATTACATAGATTACTTAAATTTAAATATAATTTAACTAAATTTAATTTAAAACCAATTTAAAATATATTCTAACTATATCAATAATTTAAATTAAAATACATATTTTAAATAAAATTTAGTATTTTTCACTAATCTTAAAAAATTATACTTTTTAGAAAAATACAAAATATTCACCCTAAGATAATTTTTAAATTATTATTTCAAAATTTTAGTTAAATTTATAAAATAAATTTTTTATAAGTGGTAAAAATTAATTTTATATTTTGTGTGTGAAGCATGACTAAACCATATTTTAGATTAAATATAGTTTTTTAAAAAACATTTATTTTTCTTTTAATTGATTCATATTTTATTTATAATAAATTTATAACAAATGAATTTATGTAAACTATATACTTTTAATAATATAGGTAGTACTATTCAAACACACCAATTTAATGGATATGTTATAATTATACTATACTGTGATTCATTTAGACACTGGGTTATGTGTTCCTCATGCTATTGAAAAGATAAAATTTAAAGAAATATATTTCATAGGTTGTTTAATATTGGTGTTGTATGTCTCAAACTCTATCAAATAAGATTTATTTATTTTATAATTTCGGTTTATTACATTCTCCCCACCTTAAATATATTTCTTCCTCAAAATTTTATCATTTTCTAAAAAAAGGATTTATATTTAAATATTCCTCTTTTGAAAAACCACATTCTAAAAAAACTTAATAAAATATCCACATAATAAGATAAAAAGTTATGTAAAAAGTTCATATGGAATAAAAAATTACTATGATTATAAGTATAAAAACATTAATGTAATTTCAAGATGTGATCATTGAAGAAAAGCATCCAAATTTTTAGATAATTATAGAGTTTATTGATCATAATAAAGTAAATGATCAATGGAATGTTAAGGACCTAAAAAACATAAATCTATGCTAATTTAAAAGATTATATAATTCACGAATTTAAAATTAATAGGGAAAATTTTTTGTTTCATAATAATTTTCATAATATTGATAAATTATTTTACTATCTAATAATTTAAATAAAAATATTTACTTTATACGTTTATATTTCATATGAACAATTTCATCCTTCTATTATTCTTTGATAAATTTACAATTCATCTCTTAATCCAATAAATGAATATCCAGAAATGAATTTTTTATCCATAATGAACTAAAATTAAATTTTAATTCATTATAAGATCCATAAGATAATGATAAGTCATTACTTTGATCTCTAGTTATTATTATAAAAAAAATGGTTAGTGAAGGTTTTCTAATATGCATAAATCACTATATGGGGAAGTATACACTAATATCTAAAACCCCATCCAAAGTAAAACTAAAATAATTTGATAAATCATTAACATTATGAACCATCCAAAAATATTAATATGTGGAACATTAAAAAAAAGTAACTAAATTTACAAAATGAACTTATCATTAATCTCCTAAATAATATGAAGTTTGTCTTAGTCACCACAAACCAAACATTTGAATACATTCATCATGTATTCTCTTGAAACATGGTAGTAATATAAATTACAATAAAACCTTATTGAAAACATGAATTCTTTCTTAACACTTAAATAAAACATATATTATTGGATATATTCCTTAAATCTGAAAAAGTTATTATCTTCATGAATGATAGAATAAATCACTTTTGAAACAAACCATTAACTAGTTCCATGGTAGTTAGTGATATCAAATTTAATTTTTCCATAGAAATCATCTCTTTATCCAAAAATCATTATCTCAACATTGGGAACATATTAAGGGTTATCTTTTTGTCCATCATGTGTTTTACAAGAAGTTTAACTTTCCACTGAATCATTTTTCTTGGTTATCATTTTCATTCAACATACTCTATTATATCATTAACTAAAAGTTACTACAATAAAATCCTTTTACATTTTATAATTATTATAATCAGTCTATCATTGATAAAATAATAAAATTACTTAATTTATGAATCTAATCACAATAATATTAATCATTCCACTTCATTTATGGTAACATAATAATCTTTACCATGATCCATTAGTTGCATTTGAGGTATATTTTTTTAACACTTAGGGTATTTGTTTTTAGTTCCCCATCTCATTATTATTGAGACGTTGAAAATTTGAAACCTTTTTTATTCTCTTAAAATCAATAGAATAATGGATTTTATCTCCAAACATGTATAAAACTCTTATTCCCTTTAATAAACTACCAAATTGGTTCATTCCACATTTATCACATGTGGGGAAATCCTTCTTTCCCTTTATCCCTTTATCCATATTTTTCTCTGGAATCCTCTTCTTATCTTTCTTCCCTTAGAATCCATAAAACATAGAGATTTTGACCTCTATCTTGTTATCACATGATTCTCTATCCTCATGTGATGATAATTTTTTCGATACTATATTCCTTTAAAATATTGGATTAATCCCATAAGAGAAGCTATCATTAAAAATATTTGCATGCATTGATGCAGTTCTAATTACTTCATCTAGGCACCATTTATAAATGATATCATACATTGGATTAGATCATATAATGATAAAAAATATTTTATAAACCCAAAACTACTAAAATATTTAACATAAATTGAAAATTTTATGCATATATAACCTTATAATTATAAACATTGATTCTTTAGGGATGTCATTATTTTTAACTCTTTTGTATTTTTTTGTAATAAAAATGTGATTTATCCTAAGAATGTCCCTAGGAGTGTCAAACTAAGTTTACAGTAAATAACATTTTCATGAACCAGGTGATCATCAGGTCAATCCCAATTCACTATTTTCTATGTTACTACCCCTAGGTTCATTTTTTCTATAAATATGTCCACGTTTAGTACCCAAACATGGATGAATTTGCAAGGAAAACCACATGAAAACTTCCTTACAAAAACATTAGGATGTTATTATATATGTATCCTAATTGCCTATCATGGGGTGATGTTATGTAATCTTTTTTTCCATAAATATAGTTCCCGATGATTCTACTAAACCTCCTCTGATACCAACTATAGCAACATTGACCCCAGTATCCCGGAATCAGTGAATACTTTTTTACATTGGCATAATATATAAGGAATCGAATCTTGAAGGACTTAGTAGGTAATAAGTATTAGTATGATAGATACATACTTGAAATTATTATTACAATTTAAAACATAAAATATAGAAAGTATATTCTCTGAGAACTCTATTATTCCCCTTAGGATATCCCTATATATCAATCAGAAAACACTTTTTGGTATCCTGATGAAAATAAAACCTAAGAAAGGGGTGACCTAAGCTGATTAGTTTGGGTAAGCATATGAAAATATATATGGAAAAAAATCATAATAAAAATGGAAATGTATAAAAATGGAATACATTCTATTTAATAAATAACATGATCATAATATAATAGTAATAATTTATTATCAAATAATTATATATAAATAATCACATGAGCATGGAAATTAACCATGGATATTATAACTAATCAAATAATCACTTGGAATATCAATAATTAATTTTATTATGATGGAATGCATAATTCCAATAATCTAAAACATTCCATTGAGACCTTGTTCCAAAACATCTAAATAAATGTATAAGGACTCGACCAAAACCCATCAAAGTTTGTCACTTGAGACTAACCAATGCATCGAGGTGTTATAGAGGGTCTTCCCATCACATAATAAGTCCAATGAATTATTCATATGAATGGGGTAAAATAAAATCAACATAATAATTCATATTGAAAAACTAACAAAAAATGATAATACTTACACCATTCAATATACATAATAATAAACCATCTATAGTAAAATAGTGAATGGTAATAAAATTATACATCCCCTATCATACTGATCAAATATCATTTGGAGATATAATAAGGATTCTATCAAAAATTCACACTCATTGGATCATAAGTAAAATATATTTCTTATTTCATTAATGAATATAAATAATATGATAATACCCTCAAAAACATGTTTGAGGATAATAACCATTGTATTTTTTCAAGTTTCTTTTTAAAACAAAAAGATCTCAAAACATTATGATAATAATTTTCATTTAAAATAACCTTGACATGATGTAAAGTAATTTATTAAACATTTAGTGGTCATGATGAAGGAATATTTCATTCATTTCATGCACATTATAACAATGGTTCATTTCATATTTTCAATAAAATACAAACATTTATTTTTTTTAAATGAAAGAAATAATACTTTAAAAAAATTATAAAATGTAAAAATAGGTAATTTTTTTTATAAATAATTTCTAATTTTTTTAAAAATAATTTTTTTTACCAAAAATGAGTTTTAATGAAAAATTATTTTTCACCAAAAAGAGAAATAAAGTCAGATTTTTATAAAAATATTTTATCAATCATAATAAGTACCAATGAGTGAAAATGGAACTAATAATTGAAAACGGTTAGGGATAATTATATGAGAATAATATAAATTTTTTTAACTTATAAATATCTATTAATTACACCAAGGGAGATGTAAACATAATCAATCCCTAATAATGATGAAATTGTGAAATAAACTATTGAAAATTTGTAACTATTGAATCAATGGACCCATAGCCAACGAGCCCGTACCCAAGCGGTAAGGGCTCCTGCTTGGCATCCAAGAGACCCAGGTTCAAAATCGGGTAGAGGCGAATTTCTAAGGGTATTGTATTAGTATTTTAATAGGCACTGTGGCAGTACTATAGTAGGCACTAGTCGATACTATAGTAGTTGGAACTATTCACTCGATTTGGGACTTTGGGCCACTGGTTTGGACCTATAGGTCTCAAGGGCCTTTGAGTCATCAAAAAGGCCTTCAGGACTCAGGGCCTTTGGGTCACAGAGACCATGGAGTAGCCCAATTCACACAGAGAAGGCCCTAGAAGAGGATCAGAGCAACAAGTGTAGAAGTCACCAAAAGCAGAGCTAACCGGATTGGAAGAATGAGAGGGTATGGAAACCACCATCAGGACCAGGCACCGTGTAGCTTTGTACGGGGAAATTTTAGCTGGTAAGCAATGCAAGGTGGGGAGCTAAGCGATCAATGACGTAGAAGCTGGGGAAGGGGCGGTTCTAGTGGGTTGGGCCTACTGGTCATATATGGGAATAGTATTCCTCTGGGCCTTCGGGTCATGTATTGGCCTTCGAGTCATGTTAGGTCTTGTTTCTTGGGCCTACGGGTCATGTAAGGGTTCCCCTTCAACCCATAAAAGGGGGATTATCCATAATAAAATAAAATAAAAGGCCTTTGAGCCATTTGGGAAATCAATGGACCCATAAAAGAAATAATATTAAATTAAATGTTAAATACCATGAATATAAGGAGATTTAGGATATAACATATGAAATAGGAATTATATATACCACACAAGGTGGTAAATATGGCATTTGTCTCACGGAAGTAAAAGTGAGACGAGAAACTCTTACCTTATGTCATATTTCTATTGTATGTGTATTTAACTCATTTATAATGGTTTAAATCATGTTATTATTTTATACCATAACCATAATCATATTTATAATATCATATTTGATCCCATTATAACATTTTACCATGATTTTGTAAATATTATTTCATTATATCCACTGTTTCTAGTATTAATTGTCTTGTTTTCTTATTCACATTTTGAAATGAATGTTTTTTCCTTATGAATATGATATATATATATATATATCATCTCAAAAATGATATTAATGTTATAAATATCATATTTACTTAGTAGATACATTTTGAGAAAAAATTATTAATGTTGTACATGGAAAATGAATTGTATCACTTCATCGAGAAAATAAGTCATACGTATGCATGAGTAGTGATATCATTCTTTTAATGAGTAATAGAGTAAGTAAGTGAGTGATATATTAATATTAAAAAATAAATATAATATAATATATATCACATATATTTCTTAATTTTATACTAATAACATTCCACGTAAAGTGTATGTGAAAAATGAATCACATCGTTTCGTGAGATGATAGTCCACCATACATATAAGAAACATTATCGTATTTGAATCTTAATGGAATTTAAATAGGTATATATTATATTAAAATTATATAATAATTATAATATCATCAGTATCATATATATTTTTAAAATATTTCATTATATCCATCTATTATTGGTTGTGATGGAAAATGAACTACATATATTCGTGAGGTGGTAGTCCGTTGAACACATGATCAATATTTCATTTCCCATTTCATGAAGGTGTATATGGATAAATATTATTTCATAAACTTTATAAAATATTTTTATAACTTATATACTAGATTAATTATATTATATGTGTTAATGCAATTCACACATATAGGTAAGGTAATTACATGATGGATTCCCTCATGAGTAAAGAAAATCTTAGTGAAGGTATCACTATTTATCATTATACTATCTCTTTATCTTCTAACTTCTATAATATTATAAGGGGGACACACTTGGGATCCACCATTTCTATCCCCTTTTAATTTTTTATTATCTATTTGTGCTTTTGAAAATAATAAAAAATGACTTTTGAGTGAAATAACCTTCTCTAAGTGAAACATCCTTTGAATATGCTCTTAAGTACCCTATGGATGCTCTTTTAGGAGTAATAGTACTTATAGAATATATATAAGTATTTTGGGGATGTATTTTTTCTTAGTATGGTTATGTGAAAAAAATAATTTTCATACATTATTTGGTATTAATACTACATTTAAATTTAATATATAGGTTATAAAGGTATACTATATTATGGTTCATTTAGACTTGGGGATCCCTATTCTGTAAGTTATCAAAGAGCCTTTATTTAAGAATATATATTTCTTGGGTTTTTTAAGCTTGGTGTTGCATGTTGAATATGAAATTGAATAAAATGGTATTATTTTATAATTTTAGGGTGTTTTATTTCCTTATTTTATTCATCTAGATAGTAAATTAATTATTCAACGTTAGAATAATGATCTTGAAACATGAATTTAATTTTATTAAAATCATTTTCAATTTATTGATGGTATTTTTCACATAACTATGGTTAATGATTTTCTATCCTTTGACTTACTAATAATCATTTATTTTTTATGATCAATAATCTCTATCACTCTCCATAATTTTCTTATATTATGTTTCTATTCCAGGTCCATATCATAAATTCCCACAAATGTTTTACTATTTGAAAACTTAGTATGTGTTATTTTAGATAACGCTCATATTTCCATTACCTCACTTTAATAGGATGTTTTATTAAACCTTTTTATGATGTGGGATTTCATCAATGGTAAATTGAAAATTCAAACCCCAGGGTATAGAGCTTGAGTTCAAATTGTGAGGATGCAATTTATTAAAGGTGTAGAATTTAATGTTTTGTGATTTTAAAAGAAGGTAATTATGTTTGATAACTTATTAAAAATGAAGCAATATGATTAAATTAACATTGTCATGAACTAGACCAGATACCCTATTACTCTGATAGATGATCTGATCACAACATATCCCAAAGTGTCTTCCCAATTCATATGGGTTGGTGACTAGCAACTGGAATTATATAAGATAGCAAGTGGGAAAGGTTTTTCCACAAAAACAACAAAATAAAAAGATACAAGTCATTATGCATAATGGAAACTCACAAAGGATACAATACCAAGATTCAAATATGCATAACAAAAAACAAACATTAAATCACTAAAGTACTATAAGAACAAGATAAATAACCCAAGTCTAAATAGACATAACACTCCAAGCCCAAAAAATGAACAAAAAAATGACCTCTATATGGAACTTTCCCCTTACTCGAACATGGAAGAAGGAAATATTCAAAACCCAGAAGGAAATGGTAGGGTGTCAGATAAAATCTTAGTAGGGTCTCACCAAGTGTTCCATAATAAGATTCTATACTAAATAAACCAAATCATGTTTTCAATTTCAAATAAAATAGGCATGGAAGTATAATTGAAAATTTAATTCAAAACATTCTTTTCATTTCAAATGATAGAATCATTTCAAACAATGGATTAAGTAAAAATTTTATATAAAAAAATATTATATAAATAACAAGGCATGAGTAATGAAGTTTCACAATCAATGGAATATAAATAAATGTAAATCATAACAAGAAACATGTTCATCACCCCTACAGTATGATGGTTCCCAGTTATAGGATCATCACACACTCATTTATGTGATTATTGAAATGTACACACACATACCTCGGGCTTAGAGTTTTAAAGTTTCATTAAATTTACTATAATATTACCATTATAGCATGTTTTTTTCAAATAACCAACTAACTACCTATGAATGCACATGCTCAACAAGTCAAACAATAATAGGAAAATTATTTCAAAACATTTTTAAATAAAATTTCTACATTTCCAACTTCAATATACCAATTTCAATTTGAAAAAAAAACCACTAGTTTTTATCAATCCATGAATTTTTCATGATAAAACCAATTATAGGTTCTTATCAACTCAATTGAATCAATTTTTCTCAAAAATAATTACAAAAATCAATTTTAAAAAACAATTTCACTAATACTACTGATTTTAAATCATACCCCAAATTTCAATTTCATTAGAAATGGGGATTTCCTCAAAACTCCTTTCCAAATCAATCTCAAATCCCAATTCATAGCAAATTGGGTTTTTCATAATTAAATTAAAATCAATCTAATTTAAATTAATAAAATCAAGGGTTTATAAAATGGAAAATCTCAACGAAACCACCTACCATTATCATGGTGATCACGTAACACAACACTAACAATGGGATTTTCCAATAATGAATGATGGTTATATAGATCTCAAAAACGATTATAGAATCAATATTTAAGACATATGAGTTTAGATCCATCAACAAAAATATGATATAACAAACTATATAGAGGAGAGATTGAGAGGGTGGGAGAGAAGGAACTGAAGAAGATCTCTTATTGAGGAGGAATCAAACAAGTTTGTCCAAGATTTGATCCACCGTAGAGTTAGTTTAGAGGAGCCAAAACAGGTCATTAAGAGATCCCAATACCTAGGAAATCATGTAATCCTAAGTTCGGGTCATGGGTGGTTTATTTGGGGGTTCATGAATTTTTATAATAACTTTTAGAAATAAAAATTATTGCATCCACGGTTAGTTGAGAAGGTCGCACGGTATGTCAAATTTTGAAACCTAACCATGAAGCCCTATAATGGAAATAATGATTTATACTAGGTAGGTATAAAGTTTTTCAAACCATTCCCCAACTGTGAAAACCCCTGTTATTTATGATTTTATGGATTACCCTTTGTGGTAACATGGTATAGGAAAATTATGTGCCAACCATTCATAGCCCAAGAGCCCTCTAAAAATTTTAAAATTTCACCTGAAGTACCACTAAATGAGACCAAAAAAATGAACAAAAATAGGGTCAAGGAGTGCCTAAAAATATTAATAGGATGTTTCAACCTCCCCACAGTAGAAAAAATTATTTCCCTAGAATTCTTGTCAAGAAGTTTACATGTCAAAAAATGAGGCCAATGTTATCTCATTAGGTCCTTTCTCTCCAAAGTATCATGAGTATTATAATTGTGCTACCATAGCACTATAACCAAAGTTTTCATCCTCCCATGAAGTACCATGGTTTTAGAGTCACCTATTCTAGCTAGATTCTCATTCAAGGATAAATCAAACTTAATATCAAGATCACTCCATATCAGAACCTAATGTGGATGAGAAATATATTTTCATAGCTATGATAAATGGAACAAATTATGTATGTACATCAACTGTGATGGAAGTGATAAATGGTAAGTCACTTTCCCCATACTCTCAACAACCTCAAAAAGGTCCCATGAAAGTGGGGAAATATTCCCTTTCCTCCCAAGACGTCGATGACCCTAATGAGGTAAAACATTCAAGAACACCTGGTCAACAACTAAAAATTACAATGGTGTATGGTTATGATTATAATAACATTTATACCATCTCCATGCCATTAATATCCTATAGTGAATTAACTAAATATATGATGTCATATATTTAAAAAATATTATTCTAACCAAGGAAATTTTACTGATCTCTGACCAACGCAACAGAGATTTACAAGGCTAACTATAAAAGGCCTCAAAAAAATCCATCATGATTGAGAGCAAGTATATATTATGTTATAAAAAATTAAAAATACCCAAATTGTCATCCCAAGCTTAAAAAAATCAATGGTGTATGAACAAATCATATCCTAATGAATCTGTATAGCTCTCTCTACCTATCCATCCATCTACAGATGGTATGTCGTACTCAAATGAACATTGGATCCCAATGCCTCTATAAGGCCTCTCCAAAAGTGATAAGTAAAATGTGGATCTCTATCAGAGATTATAGCATATGGAACTCTGTGAAAATGAAAAATAACTTTAACATAGATATTTTAAAACTCCTCAACTTTGGTTGTTTCATGAATGGTTATAAAGTTAGCCAATTTCTCCATACTGATGATCAAAACCCATATCACATTCTTCTTTATCTAGATATGCGGAAACCCAACCACAATGTTCATAGTGATCTCATATCACTTATATGTTAGCACTATAAGTTTCTGATTAAAACCTAAAGATATTTGGGGATCAGCCTTGACCTATTAGAATTTATAACAATGAGAGAAAAAATCAGCAATTACCCATCACATACCTAACCACTAGAATCATCACCTCATGTAATAGAACATATTTATGGATCCTACATGAACAACACACTAGGAATTATAAAAATCCCCCATCATAGATTTACTCATAGAAAAAGGTACAACAAACAAATTTTGAAAACATAGAATACCCTCCATGGATAATGACCACTCAGCAATGGTCTCCCCGCCATAAATAGAGTATCTAATGCTATAAAATTCGTCATCGGGCTTCTGTTCCTGAAGTATCATCCTGAGAAAATGGAGTTCAAATGAAAAGTTGAAAAAACCACCTCATGATCTAATTCCCAAACCCCAACATAAAAAATGTGAAAAAAGAGTCATCAATTTCCACTCTTATGGTGATTCTTTCATGTCCTAGGTTGAAAGTTTCATGTTCAATGCATCAAAAATGACATTCCATTTCCCTATGATATAAGAAATATTGAAATTAAAATATTTCTGATACACCACCCAATGCCTATAGTTTATATTAAAGTATTTTTTAGAGAAGATACAACTCAATCCCTTTTATTTAGAAAACATTGAAAACCTTTCTTCAAAAAGGTAATGTTTTCAACTTTGATGCAAAAAACATCATATGTGAGAGTTCAAGTTCATGGGTTGGGTAGTTCTTCTCATGTGGCATAATCTACTGTGATCCATAAGCAATGATATGATGACACTATATAGAAAAAACCCCAAAATCAAACCTAATGTGTCATAGAAGACCTCATATCCCTAACTGATCTATGTAAGATACAACACTAGTGTTGTAGTCAAAAGAAATTTCATCTCAATAAAATAACTCTGACATCTATCATCCCAGAAAAGCATTAATCCCTTCTAAGTTAGGGTAATAATCAAAGAATAAAACTTCAATAATTCCATTATGAACTAGTGATAATATCTAGCTAGACCCAAGAATCTCTGAATCTCCAAAACAATACACGGTTGCTCCTATGTCATAATAGAATTCACCTTATCAAGATCAAATGAGATACCATATTCTGGCACCATGTTCCTTAATAAAATTACTTTCTAAATCGAGAAATCACATTTCAATATCTTGGCATAAAGTCTTAGATTTATCAATAATTCTATAACATTTATCAGATGATGCACATGATCCTTCTAGGACATAGAGTAAACCGGTATTTCATCCATAATGACTAAAATGAATGTATCAAGATACTCTATGAAAATCCATTTCATTAAACTCATAAAGACTTCAGAATAATTTTTTAGACCAAATGAAGTGAAAAGGTATTCATAATGTCCATACCTAATCCATAAGGTAGTTTTTAGATTGACGGATTCATTTATTCTCAGTGGGTGATAACCATATCAAAGATCAATCTTAAGAAAACACATATCCCCTTTCAACTGGTCAAAAAAATCATCAATATGTGTAAAATAATACTTGTTCTTTATCATATCTTGATTGATTTTTTGGTAATGAACACAAAGGAAAAGTTTTTTGTCAACAATCCTAGAAAATATAATAGGCGTCGACCAAGGTTACACACTCATGAATATAAATCCTTTTTATAAAAGATCATCTAGCTGAGTCTTGAACCCTTTCATTTTAGGTATTTCCATGTGGTAAGAATTAATAGATACTAGTTGATTACTAGGAACTAAATCAATAGAAAAATCTACCTCCCTTATTTGTGGAAAATCAAATAATTCTAAAGAAAAATGTTGGGAAAATCAATGACAACAAGAGGGAGATCATTGCTGAAATATTCTTGCTCTAGATCGAAAGAAAAAATTGAAATTACTTTCCCAAAATCTGGATAAGAAGGTCCAAATATACTCAACCTCAAGTCCCATTCCCCCTTAATATATGACACACCCCATCTAGCATCTTATTGGAGACTGTTCAAAGATAAAAATCAATTCAGGATTTATTAGCAATGAGAAAATCCATCCCAAAAATGACATCAAGAGGATTCAAGTTGAGAACTGTAAAATCCCACATAAGCTCAATATATGATAATGTGAAAATCCAAGAAGGACAATAGAGAATATACTCTCTCTTCCTTCCAAGGGGTGTAGTAATATCCATCATATAAGATAAAATATATGTAGGGTGATTTATCATGTTCACAATAGGATACTAAATAAATGAATGATATGCACCAATATTAAATAATGATTTCTCTATAGTTGAATCAATAAAGGTGGTACCTCTCACAGTCATTGGACCATATCTTATTCCTCTAAAGACACCTCCATTGTGTGAAGAATATTCATTCTAGAGTTCTATGGATAAAACCCATTAGTTTTTGTAGAATCTAATTGAACCTAAATATTTTTAGGAACTGATGATCCCATGCCACTAATGGAACAGAAAAAATATGACATAACCACTACAAGTTACCTAGGAATCTACCTAAAACGCATATATTTGGGGCCTTAGTGAAAACATGATTCAAGTACCCAGGCTTTCCACACTATTAGTAAATAAAAGGGTCCCTTCCAAGCACTATAGAAGTTCTAGAAGTACCCTATTATCGAGAACTAACATGAGACTAATCATGTTTCCTATTTCTTTTAATGAAACTCACAGAACTTCCACTGGGATAAAAAAAACTCCCATAAAACCTGACTTACCAGTCAGGTCTATCTCAACCATCAACACTTTTTCCAGCACAACAGTATAAGACGAAAGATTCAGCATGAAAACCCGATAAAAATACCATATAAAAGTCCCATCTAAAATATTCATTTATTCATATAATAATTTAACAAAATATAATGTGTAAACTCCATAATCACAGTGAATCTATTTTCAGTTTCTCTCACATTCATGTCATCCTGCTCATGTTTGAAAAACTCTATAGCCTTAGCTAGCACCATGGACTTTGGATAAAACCGGTTGGTAAAAAGAACCCTAAATTCCTTCGACTCTAACCCCTATTTCATATTCACTATCACCATTGTGTCCCACCATCTCCTATTAAGTCCTTTAATCATTAAGGTTACACATTTATCCTTGATTTCATAAGGCATCTCTAAGAACATAAAAAATATATCAATTATCCTCAAACAATCCACAACCTCTTTAAGATTGTTTGATTATTGGAAAGCTAGTGCCTTTTGGAGAAGTAACTGTTGATCACAATTCCGAAAAACATCCCTCTGAGGTTTAATAGCTTATTTCTGAACTGGAACAGGTGTAGGTTCCTATACCAGAGTGTGGAAAACACATAAAATCACCTCATCAAGATTTTGGTCCACAAAATGATTCACTAATTATGGTTCATCAACAGTTTCCTACTAGATCCTATCTGCACATCTTCTTGAAGGCATGATACTACACAACATTAGCATACAATGTTGAAGACATCATAGGATTAATCAAATCAATAACTCAATAAGAGAAATAGAGAGATTAATCCCATAAAATAAGAAAACAACATTTGGATTTCAACATATACTAATAAATACCAAGTAAATGAATATAACTAATCCTAATATATATTTCCTAAACCACTCATGGTTACTTAAGGCTCTTTATGATGAGATCTATCTAGGAACTCACTCAAAACTATGAACTAAGTCCCGATAAGATTTCTCAATTACATACAGACATCAAGGAAAGATTCTTAACCTTCCCCTCAAACCACTTTCATGAACTGACCAAGATACCTTGGTACTCTGATACCCAAGATAATCCCAACATAGCCTAAAGGAAGTTCTCGATCCCCACAGGTTGGATACTGGCACCTAGAATTATACAAAACAGAATGTGGGAATGGTTTTCCCACAAAACAGTAGAAGAAATAGAAAGAATCCAGTATGCACAAAGGAAACTAACAAAGGATGTAGTACCATAATTAAAATGGGTATAATAAAACCAAAATAGTACATCACCAAAGTACCATAATAATAAGATAAAAAACCCATGTCCCAATAGATACAGCACTCCAAGACCAATGAATCAACAACAACTACCACCTCCAAGTGGTTCTTTCTCCTTGATCGAAAATAGAAGAAGGAAATCTACAAACACCTAAATGAAAAGGTAGGGTGTGAGCTAAAATACTAGTAGGGTCTCACCATGTGTTCCATAATAAGATGGCACAAACAATAGACCAATTCATTCTTTCATTTTCAAATTAAACTGGCATGGAAGGACAATTGCATATTTAAATCAAAACATGCTTTTCATTTCAAATAACAAAAACATTTCAAATACTACCTTATGTAAAAAATATATATAAAAGAGTTCATATAAATCACTAGGAATGAGTAAAGTAGTTTCATAATCAATGGCATATATATAAAAGTAAATCAAAATAAGAAAAATGGTCATGTACCCTACAGTGCAATAGTTCCATGTTATAGGATCCACACACACTGATTTTTGTGATCATGACAATGTGTACACACACCCCTCAGGCTCAGCCCAAATAATACACTTCAACAACCCATTGGGGATAATATCCACTTAACAAGGAATATTTTAATGTTGTAAAGTGTCAATCCATTGCTAGGTAATTTCCATCTCAGCGTTTTGGTCCCAAAAAACCCCACTAACTACCAAGTCTTTCATGTTCTCAAAAAATCAAACAATAATGGGAAAATTATTTCAAAACATTTTAAAATACAATCACCACATTTCCAACTTCAATATACCAATTTCAATTTAAAAACAAAAACACGGGTTTTAAATCAATTAATGCGTTTTTCAAGACTAGACCAATCAAGGGTTCTTATCAAATCAATTTAAGCAATTTTTCTAAAAATAAATTTCATAAATAAATTGAAAAAATTAATACCACAAATTCCATCAAATTTATATGACACCCTAAATTAAAATTCCATTAGAATGGGGGGTTTCCTAAAAAATTCAAGCCAAACCAATTTAAAAATCAAAATTTAAATCAAATTAGGTTTTTAAAATTTTAATTGAATGGAATATAATTTAAAAAAAATAAAGGGTTTATAACATGGAAAATCTCAGCAGAACCACCTACTATTATCATGTAGATCATGTAACTCAACACCTGTAGTGGGATTATCCAACAACGAATGATGGAAATAGAATTATCAAAAACAAATCTAGAATCAAGTTTCAAAAAAAGGTGTTTAGATCTATCAACCAAATGATGAAGTAATAAACCCTATGGATGGGTGATTGGGAGAGTGGGAGAGAAGGAATGCGATAAGATCTCTTACCGAAGAGGAATTGAACATGTTTCACCAAGCTTCTATCCACCTCAGAATAGGTTTGGAGGAACCAAAAGGGGTCTTTGAGAGATCCCAAGACAAAGGAAATCATGTAATCCTGAGTTAGGGTCGATCATCGATTCATATGCGGGTCTAAGATTTTTTTTAATAATTTTATGTAATAAGAAGTCCTGTGCACATGGTTGGTTTTGTAACACCCCAAGATTTCATAGTACGTTATTTCTTCAAATTAATGCAATAACTTTCACTACACGCAACACTGAGTTCAAGCGCACCACGACTTACCAAAATAGTCGTTCAAAAGCGGTTATGAATAGAATTAACTGAATTTTGAACTTTATATAATCCTTATAATTTTAGAATCCATATTATGAGTTTATTAGACATAATGTAAGAACAAATTTATTTTTTTCAGATAAAAGAATTATTTTTCAAAAAATTAAATTTTGCCGCCTTTTAATAGCGAACCCATTTTAAATCCAATATTTGAAACTTTTATATATTCAATTTGACAAAATAAACTTCTCATTCAGAATCAGTACATAAGAATTTAGTTTCAATAAATTTTTTGTGTTTTTCTGATTACTTTCATATTTGGGTGAATAATGAAAAATACTATATTTTAACTGAAAACAACTTTTTTAATCAAAATAATTTATAGTGAGGAATTATAAATTTTAATGGTTTAGAAGTATAATTAGATTATATTTTTACCATTTAATCCAATGATGGTCATTGTAAGTAATTTCACTTTAAAATTGGACATAAACAAGTATCAATCTTTTGATAGTTATTATTTCTTAAAAATACACTTTTT
Organism: Viscum album; assembly: GCA_963277665.1. NCBI lineage: Eukaryota > Viridiplantae > Streptophyta > Magnoliopsida > Santalales > Viscaceae > Viscum > Viscum album. The sequence goes on from OY728119.1 coordinate 1,512,401,693, forward strand.
GGTTTTGACAACGAGAATTGATTTTAAATTAATTAATGAAACTTTTATGTTTTTAAATTGGTAAAATATAATTCATTTTTTAATTAGGGATATCAAAATTATCTTATGGTGAATTTTTGGTATCTTTCTGAAAACTTTCAATTTTTGATGATTAGTGAAAAACACTGAGTTATAGTTTAAAACCGAATTTTTAATTAAATAATTATTTGTTTTATTTAAATTTATTTTAGGTAAAAATAGATACATAATACTTATATAAGTTCAATTTAATTCATTGGATTCAGTTTATAATAACTTTAGATATATAAAAATTTTATTGAACTTTTTACCGTCTTTACCCACCTCCTAGGAGCATTTGAAAATTTACATAAACCTTAATTTTACCACTTCTGTGAGTTTAATTTAAAAACTTCTAGAGACACGATTGATATTGGTAAGTAAAATTTGGTTCAATAAGATGAAAATAATTTTTGGTGAATCATAACTTTTTACTTTTATCTACCACGGTTAAAAGTAAATAGGGTAATTTAGGGTAAAAATGATATTATTATTACCCTAACACATTTCCTAATTCTATTGGATAAGTTTAATTAAGCCAAAAACAACCTTAGGAATAAAATATTATCCTTTAATTACACTTGGATTATATTAGGACATTTATTATTATTTAAGTCAAAGAAGAGTTAAAACAGTTAAAATCAATGTTTAATAACTAAAACATTTTTAATATAGAGTTAAACATAAGATAAATTAGACTATAAATATTCATTATAAAGATAAAAATATTTCTTACATAATTTTATTTTATTTATATTTTTTATATATTAAATAATTTAATTTATTTATGACACAATGATGATGTAGTAATTACCTAATTAATGAAAGATTAAAATAATTGACATTATAAATATCCAAATAAATGTAATTTGAGACTTTTTATGAATTAAACTAATTTTATAGGTTAATATGAAATATTAGGGTTGGTTAGATGGATTTTTTTAGAATTAATAATGCTGTTATGAATTTAGAAAAAATAAAATACCAAATAGTGTCAAAATTGACATAAAAGAGTTTTTAAAACAAATATTATATTATTAATTGATATTCTATTCCTAAAAATCTAAGGTTCAGAAAATGGTATTAAATAATATTATATATGTAATTAATGAACCACTTGATATTCTATTGGGAGTATATAGTAAGTTTATTAACCATATAATATAAAACTACAAAGAGACATGGTAAATGTCAAACTATTTAACTAAGAGTTAAATTTAAAAGATAAAGTTAATATACTAAACCAAACCTATCTAAAACCTATTGGTTGAGTGTTTTTAGAAATATCCTCACTTTATCCTTTAAATAATTCATTTTTTAGCCATTAAAAACTGAAAATTATTTTATTATAAAATAATAATTCTATCTTTTCCTAAGGTGCCCCACACCCCTCTTATAAAAGGGCACTCCACCTTCTCTCTAATTCACACCTTAAAATCCATTTGGATTGGCCAAACCCTACACAAATACCCTCTAAACTGTCCTCCCTTAATCATAGAGGCCTTAATTTAGTCATAAAGCTAGTCTAATGAGCCATTTTGATCAAATAAAAAGGAAGAACCCGAAGAAGAGGTAAATATTTCATCACCTCTTTCAAGTTCCTTTCTTATTCCACTTCCTCTTTATTTGTTGTTTCCATTATAAAATAATAACTCCAGTATCTTCTATATATTGTGATGTTATTATAAATATGTTACAACCATATTCATTATTCTATCCATCCTTTAATGACATGTCACCACACGTGCGTATGTACGGCTTACCATCTCCACGTCGTGGTGTAATTGTTATTCAATACATTATTATTTGGATGGGTATAATAATGATTGGTAATTGATGTAAATAATAAATATAACATGATAATGATTATTTATATATGATATACCATCCAATTATATATTATTTTAATATTAAAATAATGATATTGTCGCCCGTGCGTATGTACGGATTACCGTCTCCACGAACGTGATGAGATTCATTCCTCATCGTATCCATTCAAGACTAATTTTCATTTTATGATTAAAAATAATGTTTAAAGACTTTATATAATTCTGTATATGGATAAGATACATCCCATCCATAACAAATATGACTCACATAACAAAGAATATAAAGGAAAACGAATTTGTTAACACCTGAAATGACGTAATACTAAGATATTATTAACAAAGCAATGTTAAAAGATCATATATGATATCATATTAATGTATATTATTCTTTTATAATTTAATAACAATTATTTCACCATTATACAGAAGGTTAACCTACCCTCGTCCAAGGAAAATTACAAGGTAAGGGTTAATTCTACAATCTCTTCATTATCCAAGGTTGTTTATAGGTAATTATCTACTGGGACTTCTTTATGATCCACATCTATGATTCTTAAAAATGTATTTCAAAACATTCTTGCTATTTACTAGACTATGGGTTAAATTAATTTATACCCTTATTTTACTTTTATAAGATGTTTATAAAGGAATATTTCCATCGTTTTCCAAACAAGGTCCTTTATAACCTTTTCGACAAAATTAAGGTAAGAATGCCTTTTTTAACTTATACGGCGGGTGTGGCTATTTTCCGCCGTTATAACATCATCAAAGCTTACCTTACAAGATTATAATAATATTTTCAAAATAAATGTTTTCTTTTATATTTATATGACTTTTAAATGATTTCATAATAGAAAGAGATATTTCTCAAAAAAATGTTTTGATTTCATCTATGTCAACATCCTTCGATGGATTGTAAGCTTATTTGAAGTTGATTTATTATGATACAAAACTTCCATATTGTATTTAAGGTTTTGTGATAAGTTTGACTGTGGATGTTCTATTTTTATACCATTCATGGTTTATGTATAAATTATTGACATTTCGTATGCTAGTTTTAATATGAATGTTATGTTATGTTTAAACCTTTTCATATGAGGAATGAATTGGACTTAGTAAGTGATGGGTGGATCCTGATATAGCTCCTAGATGCATCGGTAGGTCTCAGGAGAAAAAATAGTGTCTTGGAACAAGGCCTTGACAAAATATTATTTGTATTCTTGGCATAAGGCCTTGACTATGTGGTTATGAAAGTCTGGAATTATGCATTCCATCATTATGAAAGTGGTTATTGATATTGCATGTGATTATTCGACTAGTAGAATATCCATGTGAATAAGTAAATGGAATTATTTTGATTTATATTTTCCATATTATTATGAATTTTTTGTTTAAAAGGATTTTGTTTTAGTTTTATACATTTCCTTAAATGTTTATTCTTATTTATGAAAGCTTATGCTATATTGTTATCCTTACTGAGCATCTGAGCTCACCCCTTTATATGTTTTATTTTTTCCAGGATGCAAAGATTTATATTATGACTGACCTGCAGGGATAGTCTATGGGATCTTAGTGTTGTCTATGGAAAAAATATTGTTGTAGTTTTCTATTTTATGATGTAATGTAAACCTTATGAATGTATCTAGTACTTCTAAGGCTACTAAAACAATCGGTCTTTCGAGACTTGATCTTTTGTGATCACTCTAATGATACATAATAATACACTGACTCTAGGCTTTTGGGGTTGGGGCATTACAGTTGGTATCATAGGGAGGTTTAGTACAAACCTTGGAAACTATATTTAGATAAACTCAGATTAGAGCACATAGACCAAAGAAAGACTTTGAGGATTAGTATAGAAGAACTTCCTTGAATTTTAGTATTATAGAGATTTTGTGAGTTTTCCAAAAAATACATCCCTGTCTGGATACAAGCAGGTAGAGGTGGATCTGGCACAGAAGTACCTAGGGGTAAAACTCGAAAACACCACTTTGATCTAGACTCGAATGGGAACTGGTGCACAAAAACGGGCCTTGCTACACTCTTGGTTACCACACTCCCGAGGGATATGCTTAGGATAATTCTCATTTTCTTTTCAAATCATTATGAAGGATTTACGAGTATATACCTTCTAAAAGAAAATATTTTTATGATTATGGATTATATCCATAAACTGTTCAATTTATGTTAGGTATTTTACAAGTTTGGAATTATTCATTTCAATTCATAAACTGACCTAGTGTATTCCATTGTATAGAAATGGCACCCAGTAGAAGGAATGTGAACTCCAGCAATACGTATGATCCAAAGAGTAAGAAGGGTCATATCTTTTATGATATTAAGCCAACATTTATATGGGAAATAGTCTCCCATGTATTCTCAACATATGAAGAAATAGTATCATGTGTTAATAAGATAAGTAAAGAATTCTCTGAATCCTATGGCTTTGAAGGGAAGTAAGAGAAGAAAAGGATAGAAGAGAGAAAGATGGAAAAAGTGAAGAGTGAAAAGAAGGATTTTCCCATATGTAATAACTATGGAAAGAATCACCTTGGTAAATTCTTGAAGGGAATGAGAGTTTTTTATAAGTGTAGAGAAAAAGGACACCAAGTACGTGATTACAAGGATAAGAAAAAGGTTTCAAATGTAAAATGCTTCATCTACAAGGCATTGGGACACTACATGGATCAATGTCCCAGTCATCAGAGTATACCAAAAATGATGCTATTAGATAATAATCAAGTTATGATACTACCTCAGATGAAGAGGAATGGCTAGTGTTCTTATGTTGTTATTATATAATTATTTCATTTGAGTGTTGTATCAGTAATATACTGGTTATATGAATTATGGAGATAAATAAGTATTATACTGTTGTACTATTTTATTAAGGATTTGAGATTATATGGTTCGAAGAAAAGTGACTTAATAGTAAGCTAAACTTTTTGGAAAATAGATGGTTGAAGGAAAGGTAGTCCTTAATATGGTCTCGATAATGAGGTAGTGAATTTGGAATAAGAGATGGTTTATTTGGATAAATTATATTGGATATTCTTTACTACCTTGAAACTGATTAATGATTTTTATATTCCATCATTGTTGGAGTTTACAACATTTTTGGATAGAAGGAGTATATCCAGTATTCTATAATGAATAGGGGAGCATGAATGTAATCAATAAGGTTTTTTGGTAATTCAGGATGTCGTAGTGTTTTAAAATAATACATGATGAAGGTGTTCACAAGTTATTATGTGGCCAAAAGGATCTTCATTGTGTTTACCTTCCTTATAAATTTTGGACTATGAATTTGGATAGAAGTATTTTGGATAATTCTAGTTTGTGATTATTTTTGGATTGCCATAAAAGGACAACTCGGAGGTCGGGCGGCAACCCATCACCTCCGACAAGGCCGTGATACTTGAACCTGCAACCGAAGGGCGGAAAGGGTGTATCACCTACCACTATCCCACGTGATATCCTAAATTGAAAAATGTAGTTTTTTTAAAAAAAATCCGGTAGATGAATTATAGATTCATTTTTTTAACCCTATACGAATAGGATAAATAGAATATATTTTTTAAGTTCCATTATATTTTAGAGTGAAAGATGAGTTTGTTGTAGAAATTAGTTAAAGGATAGAACTCTATTTGTCAAGTATATATTTTTTTTCTTCTCTTATTCTATGAAGAAATTAATTATTAAACTTTAGGTAAGGGATCTTAAAACTAAAAATGTGTTATCCTAATACCTAATGTTTTTTTGAACAGATGATATTTTAAATCATTATAGATTGATTGATTTGAGACCCTCAGTTCTACAATTATTTGTGACTAATGACCTCAATCACTCCCTATAAATATTTACAGTTTTCCTCCAATTATGTGTCTCTAATTTCCACCAATGTTCTCCTAACCGAGATCATGATTTGGTGGTGACATTTTCATTCCCCTTTTCCTCTTATTAAGACTAAATTTTATTAACCCAATTTCTGATGTGGGTTTTCCCAGAAAGGTAATTTATATTTTCAAACTTTTATTTTCTAAGAACAATTTCAAATTGCGAGGGCGCAATTTATTGAAGGAGGGTAGAATGTAACACCCCAATATTTCATAGTACGTTATTTCTTCAAAGTAATGCAATAACTTACACTACACGCAACACTGAGTTCAAGCGCACCACCACCTACCAAACTAGCCATTCAAAAGCAAATATGAATAGTATTAATTGAATTTTGAACTTTATATAATCCTTATAATTTTAGAATCCATATTATGAGTTTCTTAGACATAATGTAAGAACAAATTCATTTTTTTCAGATAAAAGAATTATTATTCAAAAAATGCAATTTTACCGCCTTTTAATGGAGAACCCTTTTTAAATCCAATATTTGAAACTTTTATATATTCAATTTGAAAAAATAAACTTCTTCTTCAGAATCAGGACATAAGAATTTATTTTCAATAATTTTTTTGTGTTTTTCTGATAACTTTCATATTTGGGTGAATAATGAAAAATACTATATTTTAACTGAAAATAACTTTTTTAATCAAAATAATTTATAGTGAGGAATTATAAATTTTAATGTTTTGTAAGTATAATTAGATTATATTTTTACCATTTAATCCAATGATGGCCACTGTAAGTAATTTTACTTTAAAATTAGACATAAACAAGTGTCAATCTTTTAATAGTTATTATTTCTTAAAAATACGCTTTTTGGTTTTGACAACGGGAATTGATTCTAAATTAATTAATGAAACTTCTATGTTTTGAAATTGGTAAAATATAATTCATTTTTTAATTCTGAATATCAAAATTAGATTAGGGTGAATTTTTGGTATTTTTCTGAAAACTTTTAATTTTTTATGATTAGTGAAAAACACTGAGTTATTGTTTAAAACCAAATTTTTATTTAAATAATTATTTATTTTATTTAAATTTATTTTAGGTCAAAATAGATACAAAATACCTATATAATTTCAATGTAATTTATTGGAGTCATTTTATAATAACTTTAGATATATAAAAATTTTATTGAACTTTATACCGTCTTTACCCACCTCCTAGGAGCATTTTCAAATTTACATAAACCTTAATTTTACCACTTCTGTGATTTTAAATTCAAAAATACAAGAGACACAGTTGATATCAGTAGGTAAAATTTGGTTCAATAAGATGAAAATAATTTTTTGTGAATCGTAACTTTTTACTTTTATTTACCACAGTTAAAAGTAAATAGGGTAATTTAGGGTAAAAATGGTATTATTATTACCCTAACACATTTCATAATTCTATTGGATAAGTGTAATTAGACCAAAAACAACCTTAGGAATAAAATATGATCCTTTATGTCCACTTGGATTAGATTATAACATTTATTATTATTCAATTCAAAGAAGAGTTAAAAGAGTTAAAATCAATCTTTAATAACTAAAACATTTTTAATATAGAGTTACACATAAGATAAATTAGACTATAAATATTCATTATAAAGATAAAAATATTTCCTATATAATGGTATTTTATCTATATTTTTTAGACATTAAATAATTTAATTTATTTATGACACAATGATGATGCAGTAATTACGTAATTAATGAAAGATTAAAATAATTGACATTATAAATATCCAAATAAATTTAATTTGAGACTTTTTATGAATTACAATAATTTTATAGGTTAATATTACATATTATAGTCGGTTGGATGAATTTTTTTTGAAGTAATATTTTTGTTATAAATTTAGAAAAAACAAAATACCAAATAGTGTCAAAATTGACATAAAAGAGTTTTTAAAACAAATATTATATTATTAATTGATATTCTATTCCTAAAAATCTAAGGATCAGACAAAGGTCTTAAATAATATTATATAAGTCATTAATTAACCACTTGAGGTTATCTTGGAAGTATATAGTAAGTTTATTAACCATATAATATAAAAATACAAAGAGACATGGTAAATGTCAAACTATTTAACTAAGAGTTAAATCTAAAAGATAAAGTTAATATAGTGACCCAAACCTGTCTAAAACCTATTGGTTGAGAGTTTTTAGACCTATAACTACATTATAATTTAAATAATCCATTTTTGAGCCATTAAAAATCGAAAATTATTTTATTATAAAATAATATTTCTAGCTTTTCCTAAGGTGCCTCTCACCCCTCTTATAAAATGGCACTCCCCCTTCTCTCTAATTCACACCTTAAAAGCCATCTGTCTCGGCCAAAACCTACAAAAATACCTTATAAAATGTCCTACCTTCATCCTAGAGGCCTTATTTTAGTCATAAATCCAACCTAAGGAGCAATTTTGATCAAATAAAAAGGAATAATCCGAAGAAGAGGTAAATATTTCATCACCTCTTTCAAGTTCCTTTCTTCTTCCAATTCCTCTTTATTTGTTGTTTCCACTCTAAAATAATAACTCCAGTATATTTTATATACTATTATGTTATTATAAATATTATACAACCATATTAATTATTCTATCCATCCTTTAATGACATGTCACCATACGTGCGTACGTACGGCTTACCGTCTCCATGTCGTGGTGTAATTGTTATTCAGTACATTATTATTTGGATGGGTATAATAATGATGTTTAATTGATGTAAATAATAAATATAACATGATAATTATTCTGTATATATGATATACCATCCAATTATATATTATTTTAATATCAAAATAATTATATTTTCGCTCGTGCGTACGTACGAATTACCGTCTCCATGAACGCGATGAGATTCATTACCCATCGTATCCATTCAAGACTAATTTTCATTTGAGGATTAAAAATAATGTTTAAATACTTGATATAATTATGGATATGAATAAGATACATCCCATCCATAACAAATATGACTCTCACAACAAATAATATAAAGGAAAACGAATCAGTTAACACTCGAAACGACGAGAATACTAAGATATTATTAACAAATCAATGTTAAAAGATCATATATGATATAATATTAATATATATGATTCTTGTATAATTTAATAAAAATTATTTCACCATTATATAGGAGTTTAACCTACCCTCAACCAAGGAAAAGTACAAGGTGAGGGTTAATTCTACAATCTCTTCATTATCCGAGGTTGTTTATATGTAATTATCTACTCGGGCTTCTTTATCATCCACATCCATGTTTCATAAAAATGTATTTCAAAACATTCTTACTATTTACTAGACTATGGTTTAAAGTCATTTATACCCTTTTTCTAATTTTATAAGATGTTTATAAAGGAATCTTTCTGTCATTTTCCAAACAAGTTCTTTTATAACCTTTTCGACAAAGTTAAGGTAAGAATGTCTTTTTTAACTTATACAGTGGGTGTGGCTATTTTCCACCGCTATAACATCATCGAAGATTACCTTAAAAAATTATAAGAATATTTTCAAAATAAATGTTTTATTTTATAATTAAATGACTTTTAAATGATTTTAAAATAGAAAGAGATATTTCTCAAAAAATGTTTTGATTTCATCTATGTCAACATCCTTTGATGTATTGTAAGCTTATTTGAATTTGATTTATTATGATACAAAACTTCCATATTTTATTGAATGTTTTTTGATATGTTTGACTGTAGAAGTGCTATTTTTATACCATTCATAGTTTATGGATAAATTATTGACATTTCGTATGCTAGTTTTAATACGAATGTTTGTGTTATGTTTAAATATTTTCATATGAGGAATGCATTGGACTTAGTAAGTGATGAGTAGAGCCCACTATAGCTCCTAGATTCATCGATAAGTATCATGAGGAAAACTAGTGTCTTGGAACAAGGCCTTGACTATGTGGTTATGAAAGTCTGGCATTATGCATTCCATCATTATGAAAGTGGCTATTGATATTGCATGTGATTAATCGATTAGTAGAATATCCATGTGAGTAAGTTAATATAATTATTTTGATTTATATTTGCCATATTATGATGAATTTTATGTTGAAAAGGCTTTTGTTTTAGTTTTGTACATTGCCTTAAATGTTTATACTTATTTATGAAATCTTTCTCTATATTGTTATCCTTACTGAGCATCTGAGCTCACCCCTTTCTATGTTTTATTTTTCCCACGATGAGAAAAAGTATATTATGACTGACCTGCAGGGATATTCTATGGGATCTCAGTGTTTTCTATGGAAACAATGTTGTTGTAGTTTTCCATTTTATGATGTAATGTAAACCTTATGAATGTATCTAGTACGTCCAAGGCTACTAAACCAATCTGTCTTTCGAGACTTGATCTTTTGTGATCACTCCAATGATACGTAATAATGCACCGACTCTAGGCTTCTAGGGTCGGGGCGTTACAAGTTGGGAAGGGTTGTACAATTTATAATAGGTGGATGCATAGTTTTTAAAACTCTGTGCCAATCATGAAAACCCCCACAGTTTGTGTTTTCACGGTTTACCTTGGGTGGGTGCACGGTTATGGTAAATTGTGTACCAACCATGCACAACCCAAGATATCTCTTTAAATTTCAACATTTTATCATAAGAACTCCTAAATGAGACCCAAACATAGTATGATCAAAAATAGGGTCATGGAGTACCTGAAAATAGTAATAGGATGTTATAAACATCAAATTAATATTATTGAAATTATATCTATATAACCTAGAAATTAAATTGATAGTTATGAATAGTAGTATTTACATTAAAAATATTTATAAAGGATGAAATCAATAAAAATTTATAGATTAATTGTTTGAAATAATTACTTGATTTTTAGTAAAGTCATATTATTTTTTAAAAAACACTTCTTTCAAAAATAGTATTTATTACTTTTCCGGATAAAATATTATAATACATATGGAAAATTTATAAATTTTATTTTATAAAGATGATAAAATTTTTAAATAATCATATAAAAATTAGCATATGGTGAATTTTGATAATTCTCTTAAAAGTTTAATTCTTCAATTAATAGTTCCAAATATTAATTTTTAGTGAAAACATTATTAATAATTAATTTATAAATTAAAATTATAAATTTGGATTAGTTTTAATATATAATTATATATTTTCAAATTAAAATAACCCAATTATAGTTTTGAAATGGATTTTATAGTTGAATTTAGTATAAAAATATTTTATACTTGAAAAGAGAATTTTTCTGAATTTTTTTATTGCGTTTTTGTTGCTTCATTTTAAATTAAATTATTCCACTTAAGTTTTTTTAATTTTTAAAATTTATTTCATATATGTAATTAGGAGGTAAAATTTTGATGAATTTTCACCTTTAATTTTTGTTTAGTATGATTATTAAATATAGAAATATTTTTATTATGATAAAGAGTAAAAGAGTTAATTATAGTTAAAAAAAGATAAGGACTAGAAAATTAAAATAATAGTTGAAATTTTTTAATTTATGTTTTCATTTCATCCATATTCATACAATATTATTTAATATGACCTTTTTCTATTTGAATTTATTTGTGTCCTTTATAATATTTTATTTAATGAAAAGTAAAAAAATGTCACTCTTGTTTTTTAATAACTATAATTTTTTAACATTATGATAAAAATATTATATATTAAGTTATAAGTAATAATTTTAAACCTAAAAAACCTTATCATCATCATGGTAATTTATTTTTTATTTTTATTTTAGAAATAATAAACATAAATTCTTACGCAACGTTGATGCGGTAATTATTTAATTAATGCGAAAGTAAAATAAACAATATTAAAAATATTAAATTTAATTTAATGTAAAATAATTAATGAGATACATAAATTTTATAGAGAAATATAAAATTTTAAAGATTTATTAAAAGGTTTTATCTAAATTTTATTTATTTCTTTTTTGTTGTTAAATTCAATGTAAATGAATAGTTCTTAAATTGGAATTATTGAAATTTAATGATAATAATAATTTAATAAATGATATAGAATTTCAAGAAATAATATATTAATCAAATTGATTATTATATATTTGGGAATATCCTACATGGTCCATTTATGGGAACTTTTTCCTTTTACATTAATTATAATGAGCCTCAAATAGTAAAAAACCTTATTGTCATGATAAGTGTGAAAATGGTTAATAGGGGTCATAACCAAATGATAAGAGTAAAAATGTAATCCATACATGTAAAAATTTTATTTTATGAGATTATTTATACTAATTATTATTTTATCATCTAATATTATAAATTTGGATCCATTTTTACATCATAATTAATTTATAATAAATTAATAATTTAACAAATTCTAAAAGTGCCCCACCCCTAGCTTATAATAGAAAACCACTTCATCTCATATCATCACATATAAAAACCCAGTTTATTCATAACATATCTTAAAAATTACCTTATTAACATGAATTCACATGTTATATAGTTCTTAGTTTTTGAGTAATAACAACATTAGAGGTCTTAAGGTGAAAGGAAAAGGAGGTTGTCTGAAGAAGATGTATAGTTATTAAATGATAAATTTTTTTTATTTATTCTTTCACAAAATTAAAATATTATAAAATCATGATGAGATAATAAAATAGTTATATTAAATATAATATGATTTTATAATTTTAGTGAAACAAACTATATTTATCTCTAACCACCATCAAATGTATAAGGACCCGGCCTTATTACATACATAAATCTTGAATTTAGTCAAAAAACCACTTCCTTTTACATTGAGGATCTTTTCATGTTTAGAGATTTAGAGAATTAGGGAAAAAAATTCATAACATTACACATTGTTACAGAGTGGATACCATAAAAACAGTTGCCATTTTTCTCAAAATATAAAACATTAAAACTTAAAACAAGACTCCTTGACAATTCTTCAACATTTAACATGTCTTCATTCCTTCTATTACACATCCATTAACCTATGAAAAATCATTTAAAAACTTTGTATGAGCACAAAGCTCAGTAAGGGATGAAAAAGGAAGGAAAGAGCACATTAGTCCACGAATACTCGTAACATATGAAAACATTTTCAGAAGACATGCTTGTCACTCATATATACTTACTTTGTGTAACATGAGATTCATACAAGATCCACAAAAACATGAGAAGGTAAATATAATCATAGAGGTATCTTGGGGCATTACTTACATAATCTTGTAACCATTCTTGGCTACCTTATAATCTGTAACCCTCACAGCTACCTTACTTTGTGTAACCATCGCAGTTACACTTGGAGTAACCATACAGCTGAGCTCCAACTTAATCATACCCAATGAATTGGAGGGAAATATATGTTGCACCCTTAATCATAAATAATTCCCAAGAACCAAAACCTAATCATACAACATGAATAATTTCATAAAAACATTGCTTTGGAATTTTGTAAAACCAAATTTAAAAAGAGGATTTTTAAAGAAAATCCCCTTATAAATATCATACAATTGAAGAGAGGCTTAATATAGTGGATGTAGTATGTATATATACTGTAAACACACATAATTAAACATAATATAAACATAACCCATCACACAAACAATTTAAATAGCACATAAATAGTGAAGTATAAGGTTAACCCAAAGAATGGAAATCGGGTTAAGAATTCCCTTACCTCGGGCTTGTCTTACTTACAACTTGTTTAAACCTCCTGTATAATGGTTAAAATAGTGTTATTAATATTTTACAGGAACATGTTCATAATTATAATATCTTATATGATCATTTAATAACATTTTGTTCACCCTTAATTGTTATGATTTTTCCCCTTGCACTGTTTTTGGTTGAATTCTTTACATGATTTCTATGATTGGTTCATGGTGGACATTCTTGTCGATTGGAAGTGAAACTCTAGAATTGGAATGGAGTAGTATTTTCATATAACCAGTAACATAAATTATTCCATTTATTATTTTGAATTCTTACATGAGGATGATTCATAAGTTAGAACATTAATGATGTTCGTTTAGATCCTTTTAGTGGTTCTTTGATAATAACAACCTCGTTTTGTCTTATAAATTAGAACCATGAGTGAAAAAGAATTACAGAACCATGGGTGAGTCATAAAACATATATTATAACCTGGTTCAACCATATAAATGGTTTCATTACCAGACTTGAAAGAATTAATGGAAATTGAAATCACATCGTCCACATTGTCGGTAATTCGACACATCGCGGACAATATTTTAATTCCTTGAATGAGTGGGGGAGGAGAAAGATAATGATGATGAATTTTCTATGTACATGAGAGCATCCAGAATATACAAGATTCTGGAGCTTTCATTCCTGTTGGTTAAGAGGATCTGATGAAAGAATAATAAAATAAAGTAATCTTAAAATAAAAGAAAACTTGATAAATTTCTCACTAAAATTCGGCAGCTTAACGGCATCTCTTAAAATTTCATAAAAAAATAGTTTGATGAGAGTAAGGGTATATCTCATCATTAATACATAATATGGGCAGTAAGGGGGATTTTTACTGAAATATCCCATCATAAGCCAAAGGTAATGGAATAGAATAACATAAAATGAAAGAAAATAAAGAAAATAAAAGAGGATGTTTACCTCTTGATCTCTTCTCCTTGATATCCTCCTTAAGGGATTTGGTTTTGGTATTTTTGTGAGACCAGAAGATCTAGGACATAGAAAATAATATTGGGGAGGTAATTTGGTAGAAATTATACAATGCTTAAGTCTTGAGAGGTGTGGGAGGAAGAGAGGAGTGAAGGTGGTATTTATAGTGGAGGAGGGGAGGTATTTTAGATTATTTTAATCGTTATTATAATATTTTACTCAAGACTATGAATAATCTCAATTCATGTGACCCCAAATAGTAAAAATGTCATGTGAGTTCAAACCAAGTGTTCTTACATCATCCTTGCATCACCTATGATGCAGTAAATCAAGTATTTAGCATTTATCGCATTTTATCGTATTTTACTATTCATCAAAAATTCTTGAATTTCATAAAAATCCCAAAACTTTACCCTAACCATTTTTTGACATGAAGAATTCAAAAATGAATTCAATTTTTCAAAACTAATTTTCTAAATATTATTAATTTACTTTTAAATAAAAGCATACTTAATTCAAAAATTAACAGTTCTAATTATAACTACTTCTTTATCACAATGAAAAACTAACCTAAATGCTATTATCATAAAGCCTTAATAAAATAAAATAAAAATAAAATTTACTATTCATTAGGGTCATATCACTATTCATATTACTATTCATAAGGGTATGTTACTATTCACCAAAAAAATAAGTTGGTTCCAATAGACTCCAAATAACATACTGAACACAGTTGTAGATGACAGTTTCTTGAAATACCAAACATTGTGGTAGTAAAGTTATTTTTAATGGCTAGTTATAAATATCTACTTTAAACAAAGTTTCATGAATTTCAATTTATTTTTAGAAAACCTTGGGGTGTTACATTATCCCCACCTTCTGGAAATTGCGTCCTCGCAATTTTATTTACTTATTAAACAACTGAGGGTATTTTTCTCTCATAGCATTTTCAGACTCCCATGTTGCTTCTTCAACCATGGGGTTTCTCCATAAAACCTTTACCAGGTGGATTACCTTATTCCGCAATACTTTTTCCCTTCGATCAATAATCTAAACTAGTTTCTCTTCATAATAAAGGTTCTCTCTAGTTGAACTGCTTCCGGGCTCAAGACATGTGATGAATCGGGCACATACTTTCTCAACATCAAAACATGAAAAACATTGTGTACCTGAAACAAACTCGGAGTCAAAGCTACGCGGTATGCAACTGTTCCAACTTTCTCCAAGATTTCAAAAGGACCGATGAATCGTGGACTTAGATTTCCTTTCTTACCAAAACACATCACACTTTTCCAAGGAGAGATTTTAAGGAAAACATGGTCACCTACCTCGAAAGAGAAGTCTTTCCTTCCGTTATCTGTATAACTTTTATGTCTGCTCTGAGCTGTCCTCATGTTCTTCTAAATCATCCTCACTTTCTCAGCCACTTCTTCAACTAATTCTTGCCCCATCAACTTTCTTTCACCGACTTCATCCCAAAATGCTGGAGTCTGAAACCACTTTCCATACAAGGCCTCAAAAGGTTCCATCTGAATACTGGAATGAAAACTGTTATTATAAGAAAACTCAACTAATGAAAGATGTTGATCCCAACTTCCCTGATAGTCCATTGAATAAGCTCAAAGCATATCCTCCAAAGTTTGAATCGTTCGTTCTGACTTCCCATATGATTGAGGATGAAAAGTTGTACCGAAATTCAACTTTGTGCCCAATAACTTCTGAAGTCCCTTCTAAAAGTTAGAAGTGAACCTGGGATCTCGGACAGACACAATGGAAAGAGGAACTCCATGTAACCGGACAATCTCCTTGAGGTACAATCAAGAAAGCTGATCCAAAGACATTGTATCTCGAATAGAAATAAAATGTGCAGATTTTGTCAGCCGATCAACAATAACCCAAATCGCATTGTTACCTCGAGAAGTCTTTGGTAGTCACACCACGAATTCCATGGATACATTCTCCCATTTCAACTCTGGAATTGGAAAAAAAATGAAGCATCCCCTTCGGTAATTGTCGCTCTGCTTTAACCTATTGACATGTCAAACATCTCATGGTAAAATCAACAATATCTCTTTTCATTCCTTCCCACCAATAATACTCCCGAAGGTCTCTATACATCTTAGTACTGCCAGGATGAACAGAAAATGGAGAACTATGAGATTCATGCAACAATTCTTCCTTCAACTGGGAATCACAAGTCACACACAACCTTTTTCCAAATCTTAAAACACAATATTTATCAATATTAAATTCTGGAAACTTACCCATTTTAACCAATTATACCTTTTTCTATAGATCACGATCTTCCTTTTTCACCTGCTTAATTCTGTCTGACAACGAAGACTGCACTGAAACCTGAAACAAAACAGAGGTATTCCCTGCACCAACAACTTCTAAGCCAAAATTCATCAGATCATTAATCAAGGGATCATGTTCCAAATATAGCATGATTAATGATTCATGATGTTTCCGACTTAAGGCATCCGCTACTTTGTTAGCTTTTCCAGGATAGTAATTGATCATGCAGTCAAAATCCTTTATCATTTCTAGCTATCTTCTCTACCTCATGTTTAATTCCTTCTGAGTGAATATATACTTTAGACTTTTATGGTCAGTATATATTTGGCATTTGGTTCCGTATAGATGATGCCTCCATATTTTCAAAGCAAAAACCATAGCTTCCAATTCCAAATCCTGTGTGGGATAATTTATCTCATGAGGTTTAAGTTGTCTCGAAGCATAGGCAATTACCTGATCATTCTGCATCAAAACACAACCAAGTCCCTTCAAAGAAGCATCATTATAGATGAAAAACTCACCATTTCGGGAAGGTAAGGCCAAAACTAGAGCATTCACCAATCTCTTCTTAAGTTCCTGAAAACAAACATCACATTCCTATGTCTAAAAAAATTTAACCCCTTTCCGTGTTAACTTAATTATCGGGCTAGATAACCGTGCAAGGTTCTTCACAAACCGTCGGTAATAACTTGCTAATCCTAGAAAACTACGAATCTCTGTAACATTTGTGGGTCTTGTCCATTCATCAACTACTTTTGTTTTCGATGGATCAACTATTATTCCATCCTTATTTACAATATTCCCAAGAAAATAAATCGGTTGCAACCAAAAAACACACTTTCTGAATTTTCCATATAGTTTCTTTTTTTTAATGTTTGTAAAACAACCCTTAGATGTTTTTCATGCTCCTCTTTATTTTTAGAAAATACCAGAATGTTATCAATAAATACAACCACAAACTTATCTAAGAACTCATGAAATAATCTATTCATAAGATTTATGAATACAGCAGGTGCATTAGTTAATCCAAACGGTATAACAACAAATTCATAATTCCCATATCTAGTATGAAAGGCTGTTTTCGGGATGTCATCTTCCTTCACCTTCAGCTAATGGTATTCGGATCTCAAGTTAATCTTGGAAAATTACTGAGCTCCCTGGAGCTGATCAAACAAGTCATCAATATGAGGAAAAGGATACTTGTTTTTAATAGTGATGTTATTCAAAGCTCTGTAATCAATGCAAAGTCTCATGGAACCATCTTTCTTTTTAACAAACAAAATAGGGGCTCCCCATGGTGAAGTGCTAGGATGAATGAAGCCTTTGTCAAGCAAATTATGCAACTGATTTTTCAATTCAAGAAGTTCTATTGGGGTCATACGATATGGGGGTTTTGAAATTGGCTTAAAATCAGGAACTAAGTCAATTGTGAATTCAACTTCTTGATCAGGTATGAAACTAGGTAACTCATCAGGAAAAACATCAAGGTATTAATTTACCACTAGGACATCATTAATTTGAATAGTTCCATTGTTTTCAACAATATGAGAAAGATAAATTTCATTTCCATCTTTCAATAGTTTCTCAGCTTCCTGATATGTTATCAATTGTATGGGTTCATTATTGTAAACAAACTGAAACTCTTTTTGAAAAACAACTTATTTAGCTCTATAGTCAATCTTAGCATGATAATCAGAAAGCCAGTCCATCCCCAGAATAACATCAAACTATAATAAGGGTAAAACAACAAGGTTTGTAGGTAAAGTCTTTCCACAGACCACAATAGAAAGATTCTTATAATTCTTCTTTGCTATAACATTTCCCCCCTGGTGTTTTAACAACAAGTTTGGGTCTCATTTGTTGAGGGGATATTTCCAATTTTCTAGAAAATTTCTCAGAGATGAAGGAATATGTAGACCCCGTATCAAACAAAACTGTAGAAAAATATGAGTGAACAAACCAAGTACCAGATACAAATTCATTGGATGGACTGATGTCAGCTGATGTAGTCTCAAAGGATCTCACTACACCTTTCTGCTTGTAGTCTGGCTTCTTTGCATCATTCGGATCTCTCTTTGGGAAGACATTTACATAATGACCCATTTCACCACATTTAAAACACTTTACAGTTTGCTTATCAGGATTATTCTTAAGATCATTTTCATTGCAATCTCGGGCCATATGCCCAAACTTACCACATTTAAAACACTTTCCGGTTTTTCTAAGACATTCCCCAGGGTGCTTCTTGCCACAATTTTCACAAACTAGAAATTGGATTTTCTTACCATTAGATTTCTTTGGTTGATTCTTACCCATTGATTTCCAATTGTACCTCTTCTTCTCTTTGTTTCCAAAATGCACATGATCATCGTCAAATTCTATCTCTACCCTCTCAGCACATCGGACAAGTTTCTCATAACTTTTGAATTCACATGAGGCCAATGCCTTCGATACCTTGGCTTCAATCCTGAGTAAAAGCGGTTGATTTTTCTATCAAGATCCAGAATAAGATTTAGAGCATACCTCACCAGTCGGGTGAAGTTAGCTTCGTACACATCCACTGAATCTTCCTCCTTCTATTTCAATTCAAGGAATTGCTTCTCCATTCTTAGTCGCACCACCTTAGGAAAATATTTTTCAAGGAAAAGACTTTTAAATTCATCCCACTCTAAGGCATAAAAATATTCTCTACCCTTGATATTCCTTACCATTGACCACCATTGAACAGCTTCCCCTTCAAAATGATAAATGGAAAGACTTACCTTTTGATTGTCTCAACATCCCATAACATCAAATATCTTTTCAAGGGCTTTGATCCATCCTTCAGTTGCCACTAGGTCAGAAGATCCATTGAATGCAGGAAGATGTTGTCTCATAAAATGTTCCACCACTTTCATGTTCCGTTGTGATACCTCTATTGGTTCTCTTTCATGGATGCCACCACCATTTATTGTCTGTGTTAGCTGAGCCATTACTGTCACAAACTGCTCGGTTCCAATCCCTACCATTCCGGGCTATAGTTCTAGAAGGATGTCGTTCTGTCGGTGCCTCTCCTCTTCGGTATCCCTCTTCTTTCTGCATACAACCATTATGAACAAACATATCTTAGATGAAGCAACATGGTAATATTTAAATTCTATAACAAATTAAACATAGAGTGAAAATCATTTATGGTATTGTATTAACATCACCCTAACCCCTAAAGTTAACTAAACCATCCTTTGATACCAACTATATGGACTCGGCCTTATTACATACATAAATCTTGAATTTATTCAAGAAAACAATTCCTTTTACATTGAGGATCTTTTCATGTTTATATCTTTAGATAATTAGGGCAAAACATTCATAACATTACACATTGTTATAGAGTGGATACCATAAAAACAGTTTCCATTTTTCTCAAAATATAAAACATTAAAACTTAAAACAAGACTCCTTGACAATTATTCAACATTTAACGTGTCTTACTTCCTTGTATTACACAACCATTAACCTTTGAAAAATCATTTAAAAACTTGGTATGAGCACAAGGCTCGGTAAGGGATGAAAAAGGAAGGAAAGAGCACATTAGTCCATGAATACTCATAACGTATGAAAACATTTTCAGAAGACATGCTTGTCACTCATATATACTTACTTTGTGTAACATGATATTCACACAAGATCCACACAAACATGATAACATAAATATAATCATAGAGGTATCTTTGGGCATTACTTACATAATATTTTAACCATTCTTGGCTACCTTATAATCTGTAACCCTCACGGCCACCTTACTTTGTGTAACCATCACAGTTACACTTGGAGTAACCATACGGCCAACCTCCAACTTACTCATACCCAATGCATTTGAGGGAAATATATGTCCCACCCTTCATCATAAATAATTACCAAGAACCAAAAAATAATCATACAACATGAATAATTCCATAAAAACATTACTTTGGAATTTCGTAAAACCGAATTTAAAAAGAGTATTTTTAAAGAAAAGCCCCTTATAAATATCATAAAATTGAAGAGGTGATTAATAGAGTGAATGGAGTATGTATATATACTATAAAAACACATAATATAAACAGAACCCATCACACAAACAATTTAAATAGCACATAAATAATGAAGTAGAAGGTTAACCCAAAGAATGGAAATCAAGTTAAGAATTCTCTTACCTCGGGTTTGTCTTACTTACAACTTGTTTAATCCTCCTATATAATGCTTAAAATAGTTTTATTAATATTTTAAAAGAACATGTTCATATTTATAATATCTTATATGATCATTTAATAACATTTTTTTCACCCTTAATTGTTAGTATTTTTCCCCTTGCACTGTTTTTGGTTGAATTCTTTACATGATTTCTATGATTGGTTCATGGTGGACATTCTTGTCGATTGGAAGTGAAACTCCATAATTGTAATGGAGTAGTATTTTCATATAAACAGTAACATAAATTATTCCATTTATTATTTAGAATTCTTACATGAGGATGATTCATAAGTTAGAACATTAATGATGTTCATTTAGATCCTTTTAGTGGTTCTTTGATAATAACAACCTCGTTTTTTCTTATAAATTAGAACCATGAGTGAAAAAGAATTCCAGAACCATGGGTGAGTCATAAAACATATATTATAACCTGGTTCAACCATATAAATGGTTCCATGACCAGACTTGAAATAATTAATGGAAATTGAAATCACATCGTCCACGTTGTCGGTAATTCGACACATCGCGGACAATATTTTAATTCCTTGAATGAGTGTGGGAGGAGAAAAATAATGATGATGAATTTTCTATGAACATGAAATAATCCAGAATATACAATATTCTGGAGCTTTCATGACTCTTGGCTAAGAGGAGGTGAGGAAAGAAGAAGAAAATAAAGGAATCTTAAAATAAAAGAAAACTTGATAAATATCTCACGAAAATTCGACAGCCTAACGGTGTCTCTTAAAATTTCATAAAAAAATAGTTTGATGAGAGGAAGGGGATATCTCATAATTAATAAATAATATGGGTAGTAAGGGGGATATTTACTTAAATATACCATCATAATCCAAAGGTAATGGAAGAGAATAACATAAAATGAAAGAAAAGAAAGAAAATAAAAGAGGATGTTTACCTCTTGATCTCTTCTCCTTGAGATCCTCCTTAAGGGATTTGGTTTTGGTCTTTTGGTGAGACCAAAAGCTCTAGGACGTGGGGAAGAAGATTGGGTAGGGAATTTGGCAGAAATTATACAATGCTCAAGTCTTGAGAGGTGTTGGAGGAAGAGTGGAGTGAAGGTGGTATTTATAGTGGAGGAGGGGAGGTATTTTAGATTATTTTAATCATTATTATAATATTTTACTCAAGACTATGAATAATCTCAATTCATGTGACCCCAAATAGTAAAAATGTGATGTGAGTTCGAACCCAGTGGTCTTACATCATCCTTGCATCACCTATGATGCAGTAAATTAAGTATTCAGCATTTATTGTATTTTAGCGTATTTTATTATTCATCAAAAATTCTTGAATTTTAGAAAAATCCCAAAAATTTACCCAAACCATTTTTCGATGTGTAGAATTCAAAAATTATGTCCATTTTTCAAAAATAATTTTCTAAATATTATTAATTTAACTTTTAAATAAAATCATGCTTAATTCAAAAATTAACAGTTCTAATTCTATAACTACTTCTTTATCACAATGAAAAACTAACCTAGATTCTATTATCATAAAGCCTTAATAAAATAAAATAAAAATAAACTTTACTATTCATTAGGGTCATTTAACTATTCATATTACTATTCATAAGTGTATGTTACTATTCACCGAAAAAACAAGTTGGTTCCAATAGACTCCAAATAACATACTGAACACAGTTGTAGATGATAGTTTCTTGAAATTCAAAATATTGTGGTAGTAAAGTTATTTTTAAAGGCTAGTTATAAATATCTACCTTAAAAAAAGTTTCATGCATTTCAAATTATTTTTAGAAAACCTTGGGGTGTTACAAAATGCATAATAAATCAATCATTTTTCAGTACGTCAGACTACCACCTCACAGACTAATGTTATTATTTTTCTATCACCACATACCATGGATGTTTAAAATTAAATAATTAGTGTTTATAAATTATATTCATGAAATATTTATGTTTTTTAAATTATATTATATATTTTACTTTCTTTCATTTCAATTAACATAAAAATGATAACATCGTTCGTTCATGCATGTGGACTACCACCTCCATGAAGATATGTAATTCATTTTTCATAAAATAATACCATGTATTATATATATAAGTATTTTTTAAGTTGTAATATGTTATTTATTATATTATTTCCATTCTTGGAGGATGAAATATTTCTTAACTTCTTTCTATAATGATCGTTGAAAAATAAAAATGTTGGTCATGCTTACATATGACCTACCATCTCCATGATTGGAGTGTAGTTCATTTTTCATATTGATATTTAATAGTTGGATATAAAAGTATAATTTATGTCATTTTTATTATTTTGGATATTTTGGATCTATTACCCATTTTTTCATGGTCAACATTCCAAATTTGCTTTCAAATTATCAACCGAACTTCCTCAAAACACACGACATGGGCATAATTAATTAGAAAATTAAATATATAACTACAAATAATAAAATATATTATTTAATGATAAATTAATAATCCTAGAAAAATTATAAAACACAAATATAATAGATATTATTTTTTATATTATTTTAATGACATAAATGGAATTTTTGTAATTGAGGAATATTTCATCTCAATTTACTTTTATTAAGGAATATTTTATTTTTATGAACCTAATTTATCTTATATGGTGTATATGATACCCTATTACATGTTATATCATTAATCCTTCATCATTAATTGTATTTTAAGTTTAAATTTTAATTACTTTATCTATGGAGTTTTGAATGAATGTCCCTAAATTGCACATGGTTTCTTAACGAAATTTCCATTCATTGGGTTATAACTCTTATTTTTTGAAATTGTTATGCCATTATTATTTGAGAATTGATCTAAAAATTTATTTATTATATATTTACACTTATTATTTTTGGATTTAAATTTATTACACATAATCTCTAAATTTATTATTTCTCAAATCAATGATATGATCTATGTATGGTTTATTCGTATGAAATTCACTTTCTTTGGAATATAGATTTATGATATGAATCTATATTATTTTATTAGGTTTATAAAATACCCCTACTTAATGTTATATAATTAATTTCCTTATGTTCATGACATTTAAAGTTTAACTTTAGTTTATTCTTCATGGGGCGCATTATTGAATAGTTATCAAAGTTGCAAAGGCTTTATGTTAAAATATCATATCATTCGGATACAGTTTATAATGACGGTTTATTTATAGAAAATAATATGATAATATTATATTTAACCACATATATATTTATTATCCTATGTTAATTAATGGGGTTTAAATAATTAATTTCCATTTCCTCCCTTATTTATTGAATAAAAATCAATAATGTTTTTTGAAAGTGATACTAATCTTATATAATAATTTAGATCGAGAAGCATTATCTTCCATATCCATGATTTCTAAAATGTTACTCTCATAACATAAATGATTTCTTAATGTAAATTAAATTATCTTTTAATTAGGTTTAAAATTATTTAAAAATAAATTTTCTAAATAGGCCACTATTTATTCCCTTTTACTAAATTTTTGGAAAAGTTGTTTATTTGTAACATTTACATCTAGAACAGATTTTCCCTATGTCATGAAAAAAATTATTTTAATATTCCTTTATATTTTTTCAAGGTTATGTTCAAAGATAATTATTTTTAGAATATTTTATCAATATTTAGTTTGTACTTTTTATGTTCAATGTGTAAGGGGTATTTTCCTCAAGAATTTCTATCACGATATTTTAATGTTATTTCCATTCATCAAAAAAAACCCTTGATGTTGCTTATGCTACATAGGAAATATTTTGTAATTATTTCATCATCATTATTTCTATGAATTGATTATTATTGTTTCAAATATTATTTCATGGAACTCATTTCTCTTCCATTGGTTAATCATGTTATGAAATGAACAATGGTTTTTTCTATGTTTTTTATGATGATATATAAGCTCTATGTATATTATTCATGTTATGGTTCATGGAAATTTTTTATGATGATTGGTGAGTTCCATCATAAACTAAGGATGGTTGGTTCTATTATAAACCAAGGATAGGTTGTTATGTTATAAAAAAATTTGGGTGTGTTCATGATATCCCTCCAATGCATTGGGTGTGGAAGTTGAATTTATGGTTATTACATTTGTAAGTGTGATTGTAAGATTGGTATGGATAATTATGTCCCAAGATACATACATGTTTTATATATGGTTCCTATGGGTTTTTCTGTAAATCCTATGATGTTGCAAGGTAAGATAATAAGATTATATTTAATTAAATGTATTTTATACTTCTTATGGGTTCTAAGCCAGGGGTTTTTAAGGACTTCTTTGATCAAGATTGAAATCACATAAAACATGATTATTAATTCCAATGAGAATTTAATTTGTTAAATAATTAAGACATGATTCATGATTGATGATCCATTTATTGGTGTGTATGAATTAACTTATTTCATTCTTATACACTTTTATTATGTCATCATTCCCATACTCTAACATTGTTCTCTTTTATGACATTAAATTGTTAATGCTTATGTTTACTATTAATAAACATTCGTTCTCACCCTTCATATGTTTCATTTTACCCTTGTTGTGAAGAAATTTTTTTTGTATATTATTCCTATGAATAATTCTATAAATGATGAACTTATTTGGATATTATGTTGATCATTATGAACCAGTTTTTTATGAATCCATGTTGGTAAGAGTATTTTCTAATTCAGTAAAATTACAAACCTAAAAGTTTGTTATGTATATAAGTGATAAAATATTGTGTTGAAAGAATTTGATGACTAAAATTTGGTCATATTTATCAATATAAAATGTATTAAATAAAAGATGTTTTATCACCAAATCTAAGAGTGCAGGTTTAAGGCTGTTACAGTGGGTGAATAAGTCTAGCCAAAATTTCACCAAATTAAACCCTTTATTATACATCTCTGCTTATTTAATTGAACAGTATTAAAACCCTAAAACTTATCCCTATCTTATTATAACTACATGAAATAAGATAAATCCATAATATAAATAAATGTATACATGTTTTTATGTGTTTTATTCAAAAAAAATTAAGCTAATCCTTGATGCATGGTGAGGGTTTTCCAACTTACACATGACTTATCATTTTAATAAATAATCAACCATTGGAATGTTGATTTCCTTGATCCATTTTATATATAGAACCAAACCATATACTATTCACATCATTAATGTGTATTGTTAAGGACCCACATCCTACATCTAAAAAACTAGAAGCAACTATGTATTTTTCAAAAAAAACCTAATTTATTTTTCTCCACCTTCATGTATGCTCATAAATATATTCATGTCTCCCATGGGTAATTTATATATTTTTATACATAATAAACTATAGAAATCATATAAAAATTCATATGCTCTTAATTTAGTATATAGTCTCATTGGTTGTCTCATACTTATTTATCATGAACATTGAAATATGTGATAGTTAATGGTATCAGCGTTAGTATAACTCTATTTTATTATTATTCCTCATCTTCAATACTCCTAATAATCTATCACAACACCATTGGGTATCCATATCCCCTCTTGTATTTTTCTTCAACACATATTATATTATGTAGTATCAGGTCAGTATCACCCTCAAAACTATATTCCTTAACTCATATTTTATATATAATATTCTCAAAATATCATACATATATTATTCCATAATTCATAAAATTGAATATGGATATTTTTTAAAAAACAAGGAATTATTTTCTTATTATTTGAATAGTTGTGATCTTCTTTATTAAGTTAGTAAATAGTATTTTGAAAAAACCTATAATAGTCCTTTTTCATAAATGAATTATAAAACATCACATTGAGTAGATAAAAATGAAACCCAAAATATCTTCTCAAAAACTCATTAAGGATAATATATATTTTATCCATTAATATCTATTATTTAAGCATTCACTATTCTACATTTATCGCTCATCTGAAAATCCATATTTTGAAATAGCTAAATACATCCTCATATTATTTGAATTTTTTAGTAATAATGTTATCATGATGGTATTGTATCCTTATTAAAATCTAAAAAATAATGCTTTAATCACTTCTTAATGAAAATTAATAGATATATTTAATCATTGAAAGAATAGAATGTGTATATATATATATATTAGGATTAATATTCACTTATGAAACATATTTTACTAATATATATCCCTATAAAAACATACAATCATCTATTACATCTTGAATAGTCTTACATATGGACTTGAAACTTTAAATTATTAGTTACTCTTACATATCTCACTTTAAAATTGGATTAATATTAATCATATTTATGAAATTTTTGTTACACTAATATGGTGTCATTGCAACTTTTACATGGCATTAAATGATCTTTAAGAGTCCTAAATTAATATCATGTACGTAAATGTTTCTAGAGAGTTACTATTATATATCCATTGAAATAATCATGGTAGTTTTACTCAAAACCTTATTGATATTACATATCCCAATATTTGTATCTTACACTCCTACACAAATAGATATTTATTATTATATATATAGTTTTCATGCCATAATGTCTTGCATAGCCTTTTAAAAAATGGAATTATTATTACACATCCCATACTTAGTAAATTTTAAAAATAATTAAAAAATCCAAAAGCTATAGAATTTAACACCATCCATCTCAACTCACTTTGAAACAATATAAAACCCTTAAATTAGTCTATAAATTTTTCATATATTATCATAAATTAATTTTTAAATAAATGAAACATATCTAATGAATTTCCATTTTATTCTAACATATGAAATTTATTCTTATCAAATAAACTCAAAAACGAAATTTGAATTTGTTTCATTCTATTCAAAATTATCCCAATACTATTAAAATAATTTATAATTTAATTTTAAATTGAAAAATAATGTGAGGAATAAATGTATAAGTTTCTAAAATTACTTTAGAAATTATTTAAAATCAATTAATTCTCTAATTATAGTGATTATAATAAAATTATATATAATGAAACAATTATTCTAGATCTAACTCATTTTCATCAACACAGAATCAACCATGTGTAACTTCAATATAAACAAGATTCTTCATGTAGGATAATCAAAATAATAGTCACTAAAATCTTAAAATAATAATATTATTATTTCTAGAGAAATATGAATCAATAATATCTATAACTAGATGAATACAACCAAGATTATTTTCACAACACCCTCAACACAAATATACTGCAATGAGGGGAGAGAGATTTTGGTTGTCTGAGTCCTACCTCCAGTAGGCCTCGGGATAGATACTAGCACCGATGGTATAATAAACATTCATATGGGAGGAATTACCCTCTAAGAGAAACACATTGATGATATAGATAAGAAAAATAATAGAATCAACACTTTCTCATATATATATATATATATAATACCAAATTCAAACATTAAATTTCATACATAACTAAAACAACTTAAAGTGGAAATACAAGTACCAAAAAGGTAAACACAGAAGCGACCATAAAGCCCAAACAACTCCTGCAAAACTAAAAGATATTAGTATCCATCCTGATCTCCAACCTTATCCAAATGAATTGAAACACGGATTATATATACATGGGAGGACCATAATTATATACTAAGTTGGATCCTCTTCAAAATATCTCATGAAAAATATAATGATTGCATGATAAATCATAGTGAATAATAGTGAAACTCACTTGACTCCTAAACATTTATACTCTATTCTAAGCCTCATCATAGATATATGCCACCAAGTATTGAATATAAGAGATAATATAATATAATAATGAAAAATAAAGGGTATCCATCCCCTGATCATGCATGGGTTTTCCAATATTCCCCAATTTCCCATGTCTAGATCTATCATTCTCCTCAATATACAATCCCAGCAACACCTTGGAAAGGCATCACTTCGTGCACCTCATGTATCCCATCATCAAAAAATCCCATATCACATATCCATATATACTAAACAAATATTTTTTGGGAGACTCTATAGCCCGTATGATGTATATCAAACATCGGGTATTATACATCAATGTATCACAACCCATTCACAGAGTATGTACCTCAATCCATCACAACATATACATGTCATACCTATAATAATCATTTGGATACTATGTCCTGTATTTCATTTGTGTGAAATAACCACAATCCATCACACCCCATTACACACATATATAGTAAAACTAACCGTAGTGCATACCAACACATGTAAGTACAAAGAGAATGGGGAGGGGCCCAATTAGGTAGTTAGCTATCCATCCTTCCACTGTGAAGATGAGGAAAACACCCTCTTAGAGTCCACTGGGTGTCAATTCCCCCAGTTGACATTGGTGGTGTAGTGTATGAAATCGCATAATATACATTATATAATACAATTCACTACCCTATTGTGGGTATAACCTAGTCTTATTCTCAACTGTAGCTAACATCGCTTAGACTCTTGGATTCCACATCTAAGACCTGATATCATATTAGCATAAAAGCATTTGTAAGAGCTATATTAACTACTTATTTTCTTTGAATAATTTAATTTTTTAAATAAATTCATTAAACATTGGTTAATAATTAATAGTATTCCACATTTAATTATAATATTAATCAGAGTAGAGACCATTCCCTCAAGGAATAATCACAACTGAGGACTCAGTGTATCAAGATTAACATCTTTTATCATTTTCAATCCAATATCAACCAACCATGAGGGTTAAGAATTATATATTCATTATTAGAATCATTACATAATACATGAAATCTAGGAAAACCATCCTATAATACCACCAATATTAAATATGCAACCAAGCACATCCAACTGCTAAGAGGAGTGGTGAATGGAATGCAGATAAATAAGAAACCAGACCATTGGCCATTTAACATATTCACAAGAAAGAATCCCATCTTTCAAAATCAAATCAATGAGTAAGACAATATTTATCCCATTATATAACATCTATCCCCATCCCTAAAATCCACATGCATATACTGATGCATCTCTCCATCATATGTTTCAGCTACATCTATGTCATTCGGGCCTCCCCATCTCATATCACAATAGTTATCCCAGGATCACCTATCCCAGGATCACATCACACATGGGAATCCCCACCACAAATCACATCATCCATCCTATTATTATACATATTAGTATCATAACACAAGTATTGTATCAATATAGCATCACAAAAGCATTAGAAAAAAACAATCATAGCCAACATGTAAGTATAGGCCCTAAAACAAGGAAAATTTCCTTCACAAATAAACAAGCACTCATGGATCCAATGCAAGGAACTCGACCTTATTGAGAAAATTATAAACATAGGCCCTAGAAAATATATTTATTAAAGAATAATTTCTTATTAAATCATTAATTAACCAATTCATTATTCATAGTTTCCAAATATGGAAACCTAAGGCATTAATCTATAACAAACTACTAAATTAATATACAATTAATTTAAACATGGTTCCAATTATTTAACCATTCTTATTTATCATTACCTTCCAATTATTATCAACAATAAGAATAAATTTTATTCATATTCATTACCATTTCTATTAATCACATTGAATATCATTTTCAATTACACATGCACACTAGCATTAATTTGATCATCATCAAATTACAATAACAACTAGATTAAAAAATGCCTCTTTATTATCCATTTGATTAATTAATTAATTATTAATTTATATTCCTAACCAATTTAAACAAGCTACTCCATGAATAAGAACTTTTTAACACAGTATAGAATATATATCATGCTATCTAGAAAATCATGAGGTAAACCACTATCACCGTACAAAGAAATGACTTCATCAACATCTAATCACAACTAATTCCTTTATACCAGTTCAATATTATTAGGTTAATTTCACTATCATCCAAAGGGATAAAGCATTATCATTTTACAATTAAATGTAAACTAATAGAGAAGAAAAGAATCTCATACCTCAAAGGATTTCATAGAACAACCACACCAGTAACAACCAAGGGAAACCCCATTAGAAAAATGGGAGATAATACTCTACCACATGGAGAGATTAAATAATAAGAAACAAGACCGTTTAGGGAGAACTATTTAGAAAATAAATAATAATGCATCTTGGATCACCATGATTGAAGACAAAAGCTCAAGGATATATCACCATCTACAAAATCCCTAATTACCTGAGAAAAGGGTCTTTGGATCACCAAGATCCTAGAGGGATGTAGGGTTTTGAATAAAATTATGAGTTATACACCTTTTATAAATGTGTTTCACAGGGGATTTACATGTTGTATAACCATTAAATGACATGTAAATGTTAGGTTTTATATCTCATCATAATACACACCGCCTAAAACCTTTTAATGCAGAATTATTACACATTGTGAAGAACCCTATGAAAAATCCTTAACAATACTTTAACATTATATACATGATGTGAAATGTATACACACCATTTATTCTCCTAGCTTCTAGCTTTTAGCAGCTGAACCCCTCGAGACTCGCTCTACGCCTCTTCTGAGTACCATGATCTTCAAAAACATATAAAGGGTCGGTCCCTATGGATTTGGCCCCTTAAATTAGATACCTCTCAAAAATTATCATCCTCTTAAATCAAAAACAAAGACCAGGGAGAGAAAAAAGGCTTCATCCATACATCCATCACGTGAGACACTTCTCAAAGATATCTCCATCTAAGGAGTTCAACCACCTCACTCAAAGGAAAAAAGCACAAAACCAAACAACGATAAAAACCCAATCCAAAACACTCTCTTGGGGGAGATACCTCTAAAAAGTGAGTCAATACACAACATAAAACAACAAGAAAACATATCATAAACTAGAAAAGTCCACATCCACATGGGAACAATGATACAACAAAAGATTTAAGCATTAAATAGCTTGGGGTACTGAGTGTGTATCTACAAATCATGTTCCCAAGTAATCTCCTACAAACCACCATGCCTCCACAAGACACAAACCAAGTGAATATAATTCTAACACAAAACCTTCTCTTGGTGGTCCTAGATCTCTATATGATGCTCCTCCAAATCTACATCATTGTTAATAAAGATATCTCCCAAATCGATGACATATGAGTCTTCAAAAAGATAACGATAGAGATATGATACATGAAAAAAATCATGTATTTGTATAATATTTCAGGGAAGTTCTATCTGATATGCCATCAATCTAATAGAATCCAACACCTCAAAAGTCCCAATAAATTGAGGAGAAAGATTTATCCCATGACCAAACTTTCTCTACACATGAAGAGGAGCCATCTTCAAGAACACATGATATCCAACGTCAAACCCCATAGGTCTAATCTTATGACTAGAATAGGATTTATAATGATCATGTGATCCCCCCATCCACTCAAAAAATTCCTATACCAACTCTATAATATTATATACTATTTTTGGCCTAAGAATTACCGCCTCTTCAACCATATTCTAGCATAATAGAGAACGACATGTACAAATGTACAAAGATTCAAACAGTTTCATACCAATGCTAGAGTGGAAACTATTATAGTAAGAAAACTCAACCATGGTCAGGTGCATCATGTACAAACCTCCAAAATCAATGACTCAAGAGTGAACCAAATATTTAAGAGTCGAGATGGTCTACTTGGTTTGACTATTTTTCTGCTAATGAAATGAAGTGATATGGAATAACTAAGAACCAAAATAATGCTGGAGACCACTCTACACCCTAGATGTAAAACATGGATCTTCATTAGATATGATTGTACTTGGGACATTGTGGAGTCACACCACCACCTCCATATACTGTAATGATGAAACCTCTACTGATCTTGACTCACTTATCTCTATAAAGTTGGATGATTTTGTCAAACTATCCATTATCACCCATATATCATCATAGAAACCTTGAGTTTGATGTAAACCAGTAATGAATTACATCGATTTGTACTACCACTTCCATTGGGGAATATCTAATGGATGAAGAAAACCATTGAGAACATGATGCTCATACTTTACCTTCTGGAAGACCAAACATCAAGAAACAAACTCAACAACTACATGCTTCAACCCATAAAACCAAAACTAAACTCTCAAAGCTCAGTATACATTTTTCACTTTGGGATAAATTTCCAAACTCATACTATAGAACTCCTTAAGATCCATATCATGATCGCTGGCATAATGAAAATCCTTCCATGGAACAAAACCCAGTGTTTTAAATCCTCAAACCAAGAACTAATGGCATCACCAAAAACAAATCGTCCTCTACACACCTCCACCTCAAAATACCCCAACTAGGACACTTTTACATGATGAACCAAAGTCAACTGCACTCTCATCTAGAAAATAAAACTTATACCTACAAACTATCTGATAACTAGATTAATCATTGAGAAATCCTCCACCACTCTCTAGGAATCTCTTTATTCACATAAGAAATCAGTATGTGAGTTCTTGGTCAGGGAATTAGCTACCAAATTTCACTTTTATGGAGTATATGAAATCTCAAAGTTGTAATCCTATAAGAATTCCATCCACTGATGATGATTAAAATTCATTTCATGTTGGTATAATAAATAACTCAGGATCTTATGGTCAGTAAAAACCAAAAAATTATCACCAATGAGGTAATGTCACTATAAAATTAGAGAAAATACAAATTCCACCAACTCAAGATCATGGGTGGAATAGTTATGTTCATGGGGAAGTAACTATTGAAGCCTAGAAGAAATAATTGATATCTACTCCATTATAATTTAAACTAATACATGATGTGAAGCATCATAGAAATCCTAAAAGTAAACTCCCTATACTAGAAAAC
This sequence comes from Viscum album, assembly GCA_963277665.1. Classification (NCBI taxonomy): domain Eukaryota; kingdom Viridiplantae; phylum Streptophyta; class Magnoliopsida; order Santalales; family Viscaceae; genus Viscum; species Viscum album. The sequence goes on from OY728119.1 coordinate 1,512,435,368, forward strand.
AATGGACTAGAGCTCAAACCAATTTCTCCTTTAGGTACTCAAAATCTTCCTAACATTGGTCAGTACACTGGAATTCCTGATCCTTCCTAGTCAAAGTTTCTAGAGGAGTCGCAACCTAACAGAAATCAACTATGAATATCCTATAAAATAATTCAAGACCTAAGAAACTCTATACCTATGAAATAGTCTTGAGGGATTTCCAAGTCACAAATAAATAAATCTTTAAATAATCTAAAACTAATACCTATTATTACATGAAACTACCCATGAAACAAACATCACAAGACCAAAATTAACACATCAAAAACTTCCAAAATAGCTACTCATGATGAAGAACTCCAAAAATAGCATGCAAATACTATGTACGATCCTTCTCAAATGTGGAGTACACAAGTATGTCATCAATGAAAACCACTAAAAACTTATCTTAGATCTATCTGAGAATTATATTCAGCAACCCCATAAACAAGATAGATAATTATTCACACTGAATGGAATCATAGTGAACTCATAATTCCCATGATGAAAAGTGAATGTAGTCTTCTGGATTTCCTCTCATGTCACCCACATCTGATGATATCCTAATAGTAAATTGATCATTGAGAACCAACTTTATACATTTAGCTGATCAAATAAATCATCAATCTGTGGAAGATGGTAGTGGTTCTTTATTGACACTTGGCTCAAGAGATAATAATCGATACAAAGTCAAAAACTTCCCTCAGCCTTATTTATAAAAAAAATAGGTGCACCTGAAGGTGACATACTCATCCAAAAAAACCACGCTATAATAGATAATCGAGTTGTACTCACCACTCTCACAACTCATATGGAGACATCCTATATAGAGACATATAAATTCGATATAGTACAATCTATATCTAGATCTAAAACATGATATCCCATTGAGTGGGTAACATTGTAATATCCTCTAGAAATACATCAGGGTAATCTTGTATAACCCTAGGAAACACCAAATAATGAACCTCTCATGAGCACATAATCTACTAATCTATAAAGGAGGATAAGGAGATAACACTACTCTAACCCATATGAGGGTATTGATTACCAAAAACACCATTGGATCTCTGTCAGCATAATAAAACACAAACTACCACCTAAATAAATCCATGATATCCTGAAATAAATACAACCAAAACATGTTAAGGATAATTTAATATAGGTATATTCTAAAACATAGGAAGTATCCCCAAGAGTGGTTCTTCTCCTACATTATCTCATAGTCTCTACATACGTCATACAAGTCAACTCGACCTCTAACTAGAGTATTGAATTCCTAAGTCATTGGAAGCCTATCTAACTCAAGTCTAAAAGCATGAATGAGGGTAGTTTATATAAAGTATTGTGACTCTCTTAAAACTAAAAAAATCATGAAACCATATAGAAAACAATAAAATGGTACCTTAAATGATGTCTGGCTCATCAGGCACTTGCAACACTAAAGAAATAAGCTGACCACAATCTTCTTCATAGCCTTACTCACCATAATGAAAACCTCCTACATGGACATGATCTTCCCTCAAAGGATTAAGAGAATCTTGGAACTATAGTCTTCCTAGATCATCTACCATATACTGATCCCAAACTGGAACACCTTACTGCTACTTTCTCATCTAAAAATCCCTCAATAGAGGAACCTAAAGTGGTACACCTGGCACACGCTGAGTACTCAGAAAGGTTAGGAACATCACTGATGATGTCAGTCTCAATAATAAAAACACATGGCTGATCCCTTGGAATAGTTATTAGATCCACCTCCCCTAGATAAATGAGATAATGATGATTGGGACCTACCCCTAGCTGATTGAAAACTCATTTATCCTAATAACTAGGAACCATGGACCACATATCTATTTCTTGAGGAATCCTGATGACACCCCTCTCATGATGACCCAGTTCTGTCAAGAGTCCTCTCAATAACCTAAACTCTCTCCATCACCTCAATATATGTATTTAGAATGTAATGGGTGACCTAAAACTGGATAACTATATAATAATCCTCCTTGAAATGCCTCTCCCTAGCCTCCTTATCTGGAAACATGTATAAAGAATATTTCATAAGTTTCCTGAAACAGATTCCAAACTATCACACACTACAACACCCCTACTAAAGGGTAATAAGCTCCTATTGACTATCCACCTTTGTGTTCAAAGATAGAAATTATTTTTAGTTTTAGTTTCAGAATTTCTCTAATGAAACTGATGACTCCTCATAATCCCCATGGAACTGAAACTACCATTGTCTCACTTATCCATGAAACATCATCATAGGTAATGAAACTTAGTTCTTATTTTTAGAACTAATCAAACTAAAATTTATCTCAACCTCCTCCAACTAATATTCCATGAGTGAATATAAAAATAACCCTCTTACTTTTGTAGACTATGGTGTTTAAACTCTTAGAGTTTCCTCCTCCAAGTGTCTTCTTCCTTGTCCTCTACACTACAACGATCTGTGGGCATATCTTACTAAACATAATCAGCGTGAACCTAACTATGATGTGGAACTAGATTCATGCCTTCAATAAGAAAAAAATTCTAGAGATCCTAAACCTGGAATATATAATACATAAAATTAGTTGATATATTTAATATATTTTTAATTTTTTAACCTATCCCAAGGTCTACCCACTTAAAACACATGCATAAAGAAGAATGATGTATGAAACCTTTCCTAGTTCTCTACCCTACAACTGGAATTAATTCATTTATTAATCTTAGTAAACTTAAATTTTCATGCATCAGATCATAGGGGGGACTATATACATGTGTCTCATCTGGTCACCCATGTTTAAATCACTTAATAATCTACAATGACACTATTTCCCTACCAACCAATTCAACCTCGCTTATCCCTAAACCCATAATTATTATTTTCCCTCAACCTAAACCATTGAATCCACTCTATAATGACCCCATCTCCACAAAACATACCACAATGAGAATAGAGGCACAGTGATTGTCTGATTCCAGCCTCCAGTAGGCCCTAGGTTGGCAACTAGCACTGAGAGTATAATAAACATGCATATATGAGGCATTACCCTCTAAGAGAAACATGTGGAAGACAAAGATAAGACATATATAAGAATAAAAACTTGATTAGATAGATATATAAAATAAATACCATGTTAAAACATGTAATGTAATACAGTACTAAAACAACTAAAAGGGGGACTAAAAGTACTAAATAGGTAATGATTCCAATGACCACGAAGTCCAAACAGCTCAATAAAAACCGGGATCTAGTAATATTGAGACCAATCTCGAACCTTCTCCAGCTGGACTGACAAATAGTTTACATATCCATAGGATTAGAATAATAGTATGCTCAGTATGATCCTCCCTAGAGCCTCTTATGAAAAAGATAATGAACGCAACCTCAACATCATACATCATAAGACATCTCTCTCCAAAATAGGAAATATCGAAGACACATGGGAAAGGTATCAAAACACGCACCATGTACATCACATTTTCATGACATCCCTTATCATGTATCCATATATAGAAACCATGTAGTTTTTAGGATCCACCATAGCTCGTATGACTTATATCAAATATTGAGTATTATACCTCAAGCTATAACAACCCATACATCAAGTAAGTATCTCAAACCATCATAGCTTATATGCATCATACCTATAATAATCATTTGGATACTATATCCTATAATACATGTGTGTGAAATAACCAAAACCCATCATATTCTACTACAAACAAATATGGGAAAAGGAATAGTCATTCATACCAACACATGTAACTACCATGAGAAGAGAGGGAGGCTAGACGGTGTAGTCATCCATCCATCCTCCCACCAAGATATTGGGTAAACACCCTCCCAAAGTCCACTAGGTTTTAGTTTCACTAACCGATATGGGTGGGTAGTGTATGAAATCACATAATACACATGATATAATATATCTCACAACCACACTATGGGAATATCCTAGTATTAGACTCAAATTCATCTAACATCACCTGAACTCCTGGATTCCACTACTAATACTAGATATCCTATAATCATATCTGCATTTTAAAGAGACACATTAATTAATTCATTTATTTTAATCATTTCCTTTTGATAATTTATTCATTAAAAAATTATTAACCATTAAAACTATTCCAAATTTAATTATAGTATTCATCAGATTAGAGTAGATTCCATCTAGTGATAATCCAAACCAAGGACATTTGTTTATCAAGATTAACATATTTTAAAATTTCTATTCCAACATCAACCAACCCCATGGGTTATGAATTATTTATTAATTCTTAGCATCAGTCCATAATCCATGAACACTAAAAAAACCATTCTAATCTACCAACAAGATGAAACAATAAACCAAGAATATCTAGATGCCTCATGCATTGGGGAGAATAATTAAGATAAAATAATAAAACTGACCATTGTCCATTTAACTGATTCATAAGAGACAATCCCAACTCTCAACATTACAAGAATGAGTAAGCCCATCTTTAACATGTTTCATCACCTCTGGTTCCATCCCTAACACCCACATGCATATACTAATGCATCTTTCCATACCTGGTGCCAACTAATTCCACATCATTTGTGGTTCCCTATCCCATATAACAATAGACATATCAGGCTCACATCACATCCAGTACTCCCTGACCCACATCAAATCATCCATCCTAGGCTCAACTATATCAGGATCATAACACAAGCATTGTATCTAGAGACCATCACAAAAAAAGTAGAATTAAATATACAAGGATGTCCAATAGGGTAATATAGGCCATAAAACATGGAATCCATCCTTCACACATAAATGATATCTATCTACTCTAAAAAAAGGTGTAACAACCCATAGTGTTTTAAATAAAATTTCCCTTATTATTTAATTAAATGCCTTATTATGTAATATGGTTATAGAAATCACATGCAATTCTTTAGTGTTATTATATGATATCATATTTAAATTATTGTTAAGAATCGTTACCATTGATAATATAGCTATTGAATAATGATCACATGATTAGTATAAATAAACAGTTTTAACAAATCCATTGGACATAGACAGAGGAAGTGATGGCCTCAACCAGTAGGATCATACGCTATAAAGCCAATTTATCAAAGATTCTGATGGAGTTGGAATCACTGGGATTTTCCATTGACCAAACCCAAGCTATTATCCAACAACTTATGCATTAGTGAAACCATTTATAGGATAAGTTTAATCTTGTCAAAATCACGGCCCAAACCATGTACGTCAAACCACCCCATGAAACTCTCACCATCGCACACCATCCCCTTAGAGAATCTGTTGGTGTATTAAAGAGATATATATCAAGAACCTAGAAATATGATTATGTAAATTATTTTTTATATAATAATGAATATATTTTCATGTTATTATTATTACTTTATAAATGATTTAAATTTTGATATAATCAAAAACATAAATAGTATTTTTATGTAATTTTCAAATTTAATTAAGGAATTTATTTTTGAGGAATTAATGGATTTTTAAAATAAATAATATTTAATTAAAATATTTTTATTAAATATAAATGAACATATAATTTTTACAAAGTCAAATATAAATTTTATAAGGGTTTGAAAACTATTATTGTCAAAAACCCCATCATTTCTTAATAAAAGTCGATTCTTATTTTAAAAGTGAAAATGTACATATTTATAAATTTATTTTGATAAAATGAATATTTTTTTAAAATAAGAACATTGAAATTATCCAATGGTGAATTTTTCATAATTTTCTGTGACAGTCAAATTTTTGGTTAAAAATTAAATATCGTATAAATATATTGTGTGTATATTGACATTATAATTACCCAAAAGTGATGTAATAAATACTATAAAGGGTATAAATTACCAAATATATGTTTTTAATTTAATATAATGTGATTTTATTTTTATTTTATTAATTTTACAAAGCCTTTATGAATCCTCCCAAACCATTAGTATATTTTAAGGTTTTAAAATTATTTCTTTAAGAGTATGACTCACTTACACAAAAGAAAGGGTATTATTTAATTATTTTCAGAACTTTTCTTTATAAATTAATAAAAACCACTCCCATTTGGTATAAAAATGGAAAAAACTGGTAAGGTTTTTGTTTTTGGTTATTTTATTATATAGAGTCCAAAACCTAAGTTTGAGAAATAATAAAGAAATACCCACTAATTTCCTATAAAAACCCACCCAAGATCCCATTTATCTTCACTAAAAATCCTTTTATCATGTCATTATTCATCCCTACCAACTATAGTGTCCTCCCAAGGTTCCTTCAATCTCTTAAGAATCTCTTCTCAATCATTTTGAATCACACACTTAAGTAAGGGATCCTCTAATTCTCCACTTTATTAAAGTTTCCATGTTATCTTATGACTTCTATTTATAATTGATAATGTTTGTATATGTATTTAAATTTTCCTATTAATTAAAATTTTATAGCCAAATTATTATATACCCATTTATCTCTCATCAACCCATTTTATGATTTTTTTCAGTGACGTTGTTATGCTTCCAAAATTTAACTATGATTTTCCATGCCAAAACAATTATTTAGTTAAAACCATACCCATTTCCTATCAATGGTGTTCACATTTATACTATTATAATTATTTTACATGGGACCTACATGTATTTATTCCATACACCTTGACTATGGAATAAAATATTATTATGAATGGATCTGTGTGGTATGATCTATATGGCACACTTAAGCATGAGAATGAAATGAAAGTGATGGGTGAGCCTATAATTATATAGTGAACCAATGGATTGGGTAATATTTAGTCCCATGAGACATCATGTTGGTATAAGGATTAATCCTGATTCATTTATGGGAATTTTCCTTCATGATTTCTTTGTAGTTATCCTTAACCTATGTTTATGATTCAGTGTTTTATGTTGTTACCACATTTCCTATGATTCTATTATGTTATCATGCTATATCATGCCTTATTGTTAATATTTATGATTATCACTCCTTTTATATCCCATTTATATGTTTATTGTCTAACATGTATTACTTTATTCATGTTATTGCTTGTGTATTTTCATACTGGGTTTTATAGCTCACCCCTTTCTTATGAATTCCCCTAGGTTATCCTATGCAATTTTAAGTGTAATAATGATAATGTTTTTTTCAATAAAGATGATGTATTACCTAATTTAAGTTGTTATGTAATGTACCTAATTCCCCAATACACTAGACTTATCAATATTTTGGGATTTATTAAGTGTAATCTTTTTTAATAAATCATATATTAATGTGAAATAAAGACAAGGGTTTTCATAGTTGGTATTAAAAAAATGTTTAGTTTTTTTGGGATTAGGATTATAAATATTTAGAGAACAGAATATGGATAAGACTATGTATAAGAAAACATACCTAAATTTTGGTAGGTATAGAGTAAGTTCTTTATCAAGAAAATACATCCATGTATGGATAATACAAGAGGATGTGGCTCTAGTACAAATGTATATAGTGGTAAAACCCAAAAATACCACATTGAGCTAAACTCGGCTGGGAACTAACCTGTTTTGACACTCATGGGGGACATGATTTATTAAATTCATAAGATCATTACGAACCATTATTAATGGAACAAAAAAATCCCATTAGAGTATATGTGAAGAAATAGATCATGGAAAACATATATTGAAGCCAATAAATTCATAAGTTTATAAATAAATGTAATTTATAATTTATCCATTTAATATCGTTGGATTCCCATTTATGTGTTTAATAGTTTAAAAATAAACATCCATGATTTTCCCTTTATTCTATACAATGGACAAACAAGGGAGGAATCAGGTAAAAAACCAATGTGATAGGTAATGTGACTTACCCAATTAGATTCCCAACCCGATGGGAGCATGAATCGCTAATTTTATGATGATACTCTCTCAGATGACTCTGGTTCTTAATAGAAACCTCAATCAGGAGAAGTGTTAAAATCCCCCTAAGAGATAACAATCTAAAATTAATACCTTTATCCAATAAAGGCCTCCAACTTTCAATAAATCTTCTTATCCTTAAATTATGGAACAATGGATTAAATCCTTTGAGAAGATCTTGCTTATCCTTCAATGTTCTGAGTAATCGAAGGTTCTACTAGCTATTTATCTTATGGAGGGAGAATCTGATTAGTGATAGTTATTGATCAAAAATATGAATCCTAAGGAAGGTATCAAAGCTATTGAGTGAACATAATTATGGTAAAAAAATTCAATAAATATTTTTCTCACACTCTCCAACATAAAATTGAAAGGGATTTTATTTCTCTTGAGAAAAAAAATAAAGAATCTATCGAGGAGCATGATGAAATCATCATAAGACTTGCATGATACTCTTATGGCTTTTTCATTACCCCCAAATTCAAGTTTGACCACTTCTTTAGTGAGATAATACATAGTCTATGAAATTCCTAGGAGATCTGATACTTTGTTAGTTATGAGGAAATTTTCTGATGTTCCCTCAAAGTTGAAATGGATATCTGCGAATCTCAAGTGTATCACAGGGATAAGAAATGGAAAGTTGATTTTAATTTTGTAATTCTGATGGATCAATATTACGGTACCAATAAATTTAAACATACCACTTGTAAAAGGTACATAAAGAAGAACCTATTAAATTTCTTAAGTGGGATGAGGAAATTATTTAAGTGCAGGAAGGAAGGACACCTAGCTAGTGATTACCGATAAGAGAAACCCACTAATGAGATGGAAGAAATGAATGCTCCAGTAAAACCTCAACGCATTGTTCATTTCTTCAACTTTAAGAAACCAGGGCACTTTCCAAACCAATGCACTAATCCAAGGGTTTTCTAAGACAACTAACAACCTCTGAGGTAGCAAGGTTGATCTTTTTCCATCACAATCACTGAGGTAGATCTCTACAACGAAGTGGTGACAGGTACATTAGTTATTCATTCAAGAATAGAGAAGGTACTTTTTGATTTTGGCTCTATGCATTCCTTCATATCATGAATGTCTAGTATAACTATTCAAACACCACTATAAATCTTATAAATAGAGCATTTGATAAAAATGGAAAATGGGAAAATTATTCTATCCCATGTATATAACTCCTCCCCTATCAAAATTTGTGCGTTAAACTTCCTAGTGAACCTTTTCATACTCCCTTTGGTGGAGTTTGATGAAATTATAGGTATGTATTGGCTTTAAATATATATATTCAACATAAATTTCCATGAGAATCAAATCACTCTTTGTATTACAAATCATCCCTATATTTTATACAAGTGCAAGGAGGATGATGAATCTTATTTAGAACCAACATCTCAAGCTTGGATATTATTTCTCTATGAGAAAGTGTATCTAGCTCAAATGATTAAGTCTAAGAAAAATTTCAACCTTAAATACATGTCCATTATGAGGAATACACTAATTTGTTCCTCGAGTAATTTCTTGGTCTACCACCTATCCTAAAGGTTGAATTTTAAATAGAGATTATACATGGGGCGTTACCATTATCCAAGAATCTATATATAATTGTTGTTGTGAAACTTTAGAAGCTGAAGAAAAAAATACAGGAGAATCTGGACAAAGGTTTAATATGCCCAAGTGATTCACCATGGGGTGAACCAGTCCTCTTCATCAAGAAGAAGGATAAGTCAATGTGCCTTTTCATTGATTATAATGAACTCACCAAGATCATGATAAATAACATGTATCTTGTACCATAGATTGATGACTTATTCAATCAGATATGTGGAGAATAATACTTCTCCATAATGGATCCATGGTCAGGATATTACCATGTTATGGTGAAGGAGGATATCCCCAAGACTAATTTTCATACAAGGTACAAGAACTATGAGTTCAAATTCATTCCATTTGGACTCACTAATGCTCCATAAATATTCATGGACTTGATTAATAGAGTTTATATAGATTACCTCAATAAATAATTGGTATTATTTATAGATTATATTCTAATATTCTCAAAAACTAAGGAGGAGTATTAGAAGGATATAAACAATTTGATAAAGACCTTACAAAAGTAGAATATTTATTCCATGTAAAGAAAATGTGAGTTCTGGTTGAAGGAAGTCTCATTCTTGGGGAATATCATCATAAGAAAAGGTATATCTGTAAACCCTTCAAAAAAAGAAATTAAAGGATGGTAATGGAAAACATCTATGACATATATCTATAGTTTCTAGGGATTATCTAGGTACTATTTTTGGTTTGTGAGAAATTTATCACGATTCTCAAACCCTCTGACCAAGCTAACTTGGAAGTGATTCAAGTTTTCTTAGAATGATGAATGTGAAGAGAGATTGAAGTAGTTGAAAATGAGTCTTATCACTACCCATGTTCTCACACTACCCGCAAGTGGAGATAATTTTATAGTATTCAATGATGCTTCAAAGAAAGTATTGGGATGTGTTTTAATGAAAAATGACATAGTAATAACTTATGATTTATGGCAGTTACAATTTCACAAATAGAAATACCCAACGCATGATCTCTAGTTACCTACAATGATGCTAAATTTCAAAATATAGATGAATTATCTCATTGGGATAAGTTTTAAATATATACGGATCACAAAATCCTCAAGTATATATTCATATAGAAAGAGATGAATATGCTCCAATGAATATGGTTAGAGCTGATCAAGTATTATGAATTCTCAATTCACTACCATATTTGGAAATCAAATAAGGTGGAAAACACTCTAAGTAGACAGGATCTAGAAATTCAATCATTAATGATAATTTATAAGGATCCAATATTATTAGACATAAAAAAGATGGACATGGAAATCATAAAGGAAGAAACATCATCAATCCATTCACAAATTATTTCTCAATTGTCCCTTATAGAGAAGATAAAGAATATTCAATTTAACGATGTGAGAATTCATAAGAAAGTTTAAAATATAATAATGGGTAAATCCTCAAAGTTTAAATTTAATAATGAATGATTTTTAATATTTGGGTAAATACTATGTATTCTATCAAATCCTAAATTAAAGGAGTCTTAGGATAATACACATTGTTCAAATTTTTCCATCCATCCAAGAAACAAAAGGATGTATCAAGATCTCCAAGAGCACTATTATTGGGAAAATATGATGAAGAATATTGCAGATCATACATCAATATGTCTTTCATATCAGTAAGTGAAGGTAGAAAGGTAGAAATCTAATGGTATGATGCAACCATTACCCATACCTACATGTAAATGGGAAAACATCACCATTGACTTTGTCATTGGTCTTACGAATACATCAAGAGAAAATAATTATATATGGGTTGTGGTGGATCATCTTATGAAGACTACTCACTTTATTGGGATTTGAAGTGCACTGTGTTGCATTTGTTGTCAATGAGGCATGATGTTGTCATAAGATGAATGGATGTCAAGGAATGTCAAGATGTGAATGAAAAAGGATGTGATGGTGTTGGTGAGGAAAGGAGAATGGCCATGGTACTAATATTCATGTCACTTAGGAGATTCACTAAGTGACATAGGATGTTGTGGTTGAAACATTCTCTATGAATATCAGACGATTGTTGAGTTGTTCTTAGTTTCAAAGAACTTGTATCAACTGGATACAATGTCACCACATTATTAGAAGACCATGAATTGTTAAGACAATGCATGAGGAGATGAAGATGATCCATCCACACCTCCTAAGTGGATGAAGTGAGCTGAAGAAGTCCATGCACTATCACTTAGTGCATGTGAATCTGAAGAAGATCCAACTTGGTCTCTGATTAGATCAATGAAGAACTTTGAAGAATTATGTGATTCAAGAGTTCGGTTGATGAAGAAGAAACCTTGGGAATTCCTTCCTAAGTGATGAATAAATGTTTAAGAAGAATTGGAGGAATTATTATGAAGAAGAATTAGGAGTTCTTAAGGAAATGAAGAAGCTTGGAATGAATGGCATTTGGCATATTTCACTTGGGAGTACTTTGTTTTTATACAAAGTATTATTTTTTCCTTTGCCAAAAAATTTTCCAGCCACGGGTTCAATCCCAAGGCACATGTGGGCCTAGGCGCCACGCCCATGGGGGATCCCATGGAGCAAGCCCAAGGCGGCAGGAGGCCACACGGTGATCAAATCCGCGCGGCAGGGGCGCATAGTGCGCGCCCGCGAGAGGCAGCATGGGCACCAGTGGCGCGCCCGAGTGGAAGGAGTGGGCGCAGAGCGCGCCCGCTAAGAGAACACGGTGCGGGGCGGCACCATGGAGGGAGGAGTTCAACTGAGCATATGGCGGCAGCGCTACATTTATAAGGCGCGGAGAAACCGGGCGCCAATTTGATGTGGGACGCGGAAATTTCTCCAGGATCTAATCTGATCCGCACGATTGATCTCACGTGTAATCAGCGCCGCACATCTCATCGTGCCGCCCGCAATCTAATCCTGGCTGTTGCGCTTCATTAAACATTCGATCTGACGGCTCCGAGGCTCGTCTCCTTCCTCGAGCTCGCCCGAAGCTCCCCGCAGCCACCAACGAACCAGGCGCCCTCTGAGCTTCACAGATCGAGCTCCCGGCCATTGCAGATGAAGCTGAAGCCATCAAAGTGATCGTCTGTCCATCTTGAACCTATCCATTCATAAAAGTATACATGCATATGTGAAATGGGAGATTTCGATGAATGCCGAGGCAAACAACATTGCTGAGGCATCAGGTGTTCGTGCTTTGCATGAATGGGCCTAAACAGAGGCCATGCACACGTTAAAATGCATGCACGTGAAGAAGGCCAAAACATAAGTGATCCCGCATGAAATAGAAAATAAAAAATGGGATTTGCGGCTCATTTAAAGATTTCAAAGATCCGAAATCTTCGGGAATTTAAGTTGCAATCACGCGGATCATGTGAGGCATATCTCTGCCTATAAAATGAGAGGTCGAGGCTCTGAATATGCTTGCTGATCCTTTGATAAATGAGAGTCATGTGAGAGCACCCTTGTGCCTCGCGAAGAACAGCCTGCGCGTACCACTTGCGCGGCAGTGAAGCACGGAGCCATCCCTTGGCTCTGTTTGTTCCTTTTGCACATACCTTGCGCGAAATAGGTTGGAGAAGAACCCTGCGCGCCTTCCCCTTGCGCGGCAGGAAGAACCCGGGGCCGCAGCACCTTGCGCGCCCACGGTTGAAGCCCGCACTTGCGCGGCTGCCCCTTGCACCGAGACCTTGCGCGTCTCCTTTGAAGGACAAGGGAGTTCGGGTGTGTGCAAGAAGAAGCCAATAAGGCCATATCCACATTTCCCCTTGTGTGTGTGTTAAGTGCAAGGAAGGCTTGAACCCTGTGTGTGTGCAAAGTCAAGACACCCTACGGGTGGTATAAGTGCAAATGAACAAGAGGTCGTAGCCTTGTGTGTGTGGAAGAAGAGAAGGAAGGTCGTAGCCAAGTGGGAAGACAAGAGGGCCTTAAAACCCAAGTGTGTGCATAATCACCAAGTGAATACCACACATTTTGTGTGTGTGCAAAGTGAAGGAAGAAGGCCAAAGACTTACCTTAGTGGTATGTGTGAAATAGAACAAAAGGCCAAACCTAGTGTGTACATTTTGAAGAAGTAGAAGACACTCACACAAAGTACAACACACATTTAAGTGTGTAATAAAAATGAATAAAATGTGTGAAGGACAAAAAGAAGGTGTGTGCTAAAAGTGTTACACCCTTTGTGGGTTTATTGCACCAAGAGAAGAATAAGGGGAGTGCATGCTTGCATGCATGCACGTGCACACGTGAACAAGATCAAATCTGGTTGTGTGCATCTTATTTGACCAAGACCAGAAGTTCTTGAAGATTATTGAGAAGCCATGCTGTCAGTGCATGAGGATGAAGAGATGACATGCACTCAGTGCATGAAGTTGATGTCAAGTGAGACTGAAGCCAGACTGAAGTCAAAGACATCAGCTGCCTGAGTTTTCAGTAATTGAGAAGAGCCTGATCAACAGAAGTGATCAGAAGTTTTGAGCAAGACCAACAGACCTTATCAGAGGCTGTTGAAGATTCTTGAAGAGAGAGGCCAGGTCATCCTTAGAAGAAGGAGATAAATCCTGAGCAAGACGAGAAGACCTGATCAAGTGATTAGAAGTGAAGAGAAAGGCCAGCAGTCTTTATCCCATACTGCTGAAGATACTTGAAGAAGCTTAAAGTGAAGAAGAGCTACTCGTGTGACTCGAGGATCCAGGAGAAGCCCCCTGTGAGACTCAGGGTGGAAGAAGTCTTCAGTGGGATTCTAAAGTAGGCCAGTGGGACTCTGGTAACACTGTGGGACGCAGTATAAAGACCCTCCTGTGGGACTCAGGAGAGATACAGTGTGACTCTGTATCGACCATTGTAGTACTAACATATTATAATGGGAGAAACCATGTTGGGGTGTTTAACCAACATGGAAAGGACGTAGGCCTTTGGTGTCGAACCTTGTAAATCCTTGTGTCTTGTGCCTTTACATTTACTGCATCACTCGAGGAAAGGCTGAGAGATACAAGAAGAGTGGATCGAGGCCTTAACAAGCCATAGAGGTTTAATTGATAAATAATCAATTAGTAAAAAGTTTTAAAGGATCACTGATTCACCCCCTCCCCCTCTCAGTGATCACACTGATCTGGGCACTTCAATTGGTATCAGAGGGGAGGTTACCTCTAAAAGATCCAAGGGAGTCTTTATGAATTGCAGATTTGAGGAAGTGAGTGAATACCCTCAAATGGAGATATCTTCCAAGACTCTGAAAAAACAGGAAGAAGAAATAGGCAAAGAAGATGAAGAAAGCATGTCCTAGCTGTGATGATGATGGGACTATCAATGATCTTCTAAATGCACTCAAATATCTTCAGAAGACAATCCCCATGGAAGTGGCAATGTGTATTGCTACAAGTATCCATGATCTTCAAGAAGAAAAATTACAGCTAGAAGAAGAAGCCAATTCTATGGAAGATCGGTTGGCTAAAAGGGTTGGCATATCCAACACTCTCAGAAAGCTGGTGAAGGCCAAAGATGAAACTGTTTCCCTTTGCAATGAAATATTTGAAGATACTGCTGAAGAATTGCAAAGAAGCTTCTCTGAGAAAGAAATATTTATGATAATGATCAAAGATTTTTTCTATGCACTGGAAAAGAGACACAAAGTGTCAATGATTGTCAAAGATGCTCAACTTGAAGACAAAGTAAAAAGGGTGAAGGAGCTTGACAGTTCATTGCAAGAAATGAAGAAGGTGCATGATGACCAGATAAAAGAGCTTAAAGAAAATTGGGAAGGAAGGCTAAGAACTATTGAGGATGAGAAGAACTCCCTCAACATGAAATGCTTAGAACAAGAGGTGATATTGAAAAATCTGCAACCACCCAAAGCCAAAGCCTCCCAGTCAGCTGAAAGGATAAATTTTTCTACTCAAGTATGCATTGACCAGGATGATTCTAAAAGAAATACATCCTCTAATAAAAGGGCAACAACTTCTAAAATGAAGGTACCATCCATCCCATCTTGTACTCATGTTTCTAAATGTGTTTCCACAAAAAGTGCAGGATGGAAGAATAACTCCAAACAAATATGGATGAATACAATGAAGAAAGAGATCTCTCCTGAAATAACACAACAAGTCAAGAAAAGTACCCAATAACCAGAAGGACTCAAAAAGTCAAGATTTGTGGGTCAATGTTGGTGTTGTAACAAGTATGGGAATTGTGCAAATAATTTTTGGTACAATCCTCTCAATGTGAAAGCACAAAGGAAGTCCATGCCAAGGGGGAGAAAGCCAGAAGGAAAGAAGCAACATCCACAGGTCCAGAGACATCTGTTTACTGCAAATAGATTTGGATTGCTTGATAACATCTAGGATGTTTGCAAAAGTGGTCAAAAAGATACATGTCAATCTCCAACTGTATCCAGAGCTCAAAAGAAGAAAAGATCACAGAACCTGGCTCAGAAAGAATCCTTGGGAAGCAAGCAGAAGAAAGCTGAAAAAGCTACCAAGAAGATTTTGTCAAAGGAAGAGAAGTCCTTGGATTTGAAATCCAAGAAGGGTGATGCATCTAGAAGGACCACCAAGAAGAAAACATGCTTCTACTGTGGAAAGAAAGGACATATCATGGATCTTTATGAACAAGCCATGGAACTGAATAGAAGCAGACTGGACTCAAAAATACAATCAATCCAGAAGAAGCAGAAGGGATTGATTGAAAATAAGTTGCCTAAGAAAGGTAGCTTAATAGCATCAAAAGAACCATGTGGAATATCCAGAACTGAGGCCACACTTCTAAACGATTTGTTAGTCATATGGCCGAATCAGTTGCAACTTGCCAGAGAACTGCAAAGAGATGAAGATGAAGCACTGGAAATTGCTAAGGAAAAAAGGAAACATAAGATTTCACATGAAGATGTGTTGAGATCCACACCAGCACAATCATCATTGAAGATCAGATGTGCAAGTGTGAAGAATGGTGAAAATGGGGCATCTCGGTTGAGAGAATCTTCTCAACCTTGTTGTTCACATTGATGAACCAAGGAGGTTCCATATTATTCCCTAATCACTTGTATTTACATGTGCTAACACTGCAGGGAATTGAAGATGATGATCATTCTCAGCTGGAGGATGGTTTGGAAGGAATGGAGTGCACCCCTTGAAGGGGATCCAATCTGGAGAAGATTGTATTTTGGGATTTAATATCATCTTGAGAAAAGTGAAGGTATTCCAATCATACTTTCATCCCTTGTTTCTTAATTGTATTCATCATGTCAATTAAGGGGGAGTATTGATTGAAGGCAAATGGATGAAAGGGGGAGCTTTATCTTTGCACTGGACTTTCTAATGAGTTTTGTGAAGTATGTGCAGGATTTAGCAATTCATTGATAAATCTGAAAAATTTCACCCCCTGAAGCATGATCTCACATGTACAGTGAATTGTGGACAGCATTGAAAATCTTGGTTACATCACTCTTGTTTTCTACACCGGGTTAGCCCAAGTAGACTTAGAGTTGATCTACTAAAGGTTCTTTTCTCAAGAGAACATGTGGCATCATCCCTATCTTAGTGTTTTTCAAGAAAATACTTTTCAAAGGGAGGAATTGATATTTTGGAAGAGAACCACACCACACCTTTTCATTTGATTTCCAATAAGGGGGAGAAAATATTGGCACACATATTGACCCATTCATATGTGCTGAAGAAGTGTATTGACAACAAATACAAAGGGGGAGATTGAAGTGCACTGTGTTGCATTTGTTTTCAATGAGGCATGATGTTGTCATAAGATGAATGGATGTCAAGGAATGTCAAGATGTGAATGACAAAGGATGTGATGGTGTTGGTGAGGAAAGGAGAATGGCCATGGTACTAAGATGCATGTCACTTAGGAGATTCACTAAGTGACATAGGATGTTGTGGTTGAAACATTCTCTATGAATATCAGACGATTGTTGAGTTGTTCTTAGTTTCAAAGAACTTGTATCAACTGGATACAATGTCACCACATTATTAGAAGACCATGAATTGTTAAGACAATGCATGAGGAGATGAAGATGATCCATCCACACCTCCTAAGTGGATGAAGTGAGCTGAAGAAGTCCATGCACTATCACTTAGTGCATGTGAATCTGAAGAAGATCCAACTTGATCTCTGATTAGATCAATGAAGAACTTTGAAGAATTATGTGATTCAAGAGTTCGGTTGATGAAGAAGAAACCTTGGGAATTCCTTCCTAAGTGATGAATAAATGTTTAAGAAGAATTGTAGGAATTATTATGAAGAATAATGAGGAGTTCTTAAGGAAATCAAGAAGCTTGGAATGAATGGAATTTGGCATATTTCACTTGGGAGTACTTTGTTTTTATACAAAGTGTTATTTTGTCCTTTGCCAAAAAATTGGCCAGCCAAGGGCCAGCCACGGGTTCAATCCCAAGACAAATGTGGGCCTAGGCGCCACGCCCATGGGGGATCCCATGGAGCAAGCCCAAGGATGAAGGAGGCCACGCGGTGATCAAATCCGCGCGGCAGGGGCGCATAGCGCGCGCCCGCGAGAGGCAGCATGGGCACCAGTGGCGCGCCCGAGTGGCAGGAGTGGGCGCAGAGTGCGCCCGCTAAGAGAACACGGTGCGGGGCGGCACCATGGAGGGAGGAGTTCAACTGAGCATATGGCGGCAGCGCTACATTGATAAGGCGCGGAGAAATCGGGCGCCAATTCGATATGGGACGTGGAAATTTCTCCAGGATCTAATCGGAGCCGCACGATTGATCTCACGTGTGATCAGCGCCGCACATCTCATCACGCCGCCCGCGATCTAATCCTGGCTGTTGCGCTTCATTAAACATTCGATCTGACGGCTCTGAGGTTCGTCTCCTTCCTCGAGCTCGCCCGAAGCTCCCCGCAGCCACCGACGAACCAGGCGCCCTCTGAGCTTCACAGATCGAGCTCCCGGCCATTGCAGATGAAGCTGAAGCCATCAAAGTGATCGTCTGTCCATGCTGAACCTATCCATGCAAAAAAGTATACATGCATACGTGAAATGGGAGATTTCGATGAATGTCGAGGAAAACAACGTTGTCGAGGCATCGGGTGTTCGTGATTTGCATGAATGGGCCTAAACAGAGGCCATGCACACGTTAAAATGCATGCACGTGAAGAAGGCCGAAACATAAGTGATCCCGCGTGAAACAGAAAATAAAAAATGGGATTTGCGGCTCGTTTAAAGATTTCAAAGATCCGAAATCTTTGAGAATTTAAGTTGCAATCACACGGATCATGTGAGGCATATCTCTGCCTATAAAAGGAGAGGCCGAGGCTCTGAATATGCTTGCTGATCCTTTGAGAAACGAGAGTCCCGTGAGAGCACCCTTGTGCCTCGCGAAGAACAGCCTGCGCGTACCACTTGTGTGGCAGTGAAGCCTGGAGCCATCCCTTGGCTCTGTTTGTTCCTTTTGCACATACCTTGCACAAAAGAGGTTGGAGAAGAACCCTGCGCGCCTTCCCCTTGCGCGGCAGGAAGAACTCGGGGCCGCAGCACCTTGCGCGCCCACGGTTGAAGCCCACACTTGCGCGGCTGCCCCTTGCACCGAGACATTGCGCATCTCCTTTGAAGGACAAGGGAGTTCGGGTGTGTTCAAGAAGAAACCAAGAAGGTCGTAGCCACATTTCCCCTTGTGTGTGTGCTAAGTGCAAGGAAGGCTTGCACCTTGTGTGTGTGCAAAGTGAAGACACCCTACGGGTGGTATAAGTGCAAATGAACAAGAGGTCGTAGCCTTGTGTGTGTGCAAGAAGAGAAGGAAGGCCATAGCCAAGTGGGAAGACAAGAGGGCCTTAGAACCCAAGTGTGTGCATAAGCACCAAGTGAAGACCACACATTTTGTGTGTGTTCAAAGTGAAGGAAGAAGGCCAAAGACTTACCTTAGTGGTATGTGTGCAATAGAACAAAAGGCCAAACCTAGTGTGTACATTTTGAAGAAGTAGACGACACTAACACAAAGTACAACACACATTTAAGTGTGTAATCAAAAGGAATAAAATGTGTGAAGGACAAGAAGAAGGTGTGTTCTAAAAGTGTTACACCCTTTGTGGGTTTATTGCACCAAGAGAAGAAGAAGGGGAGTGCATGCTTGCATGCATGCACGTGCACACGTGAACAAGATCAAATCTGGTTGTGTGCATCTGAGTTGACCAAGACCAGAAGTTCTTGAAGATTATTGAGAATCCATGCTGTCAGCGCATGAGGATGAAGAGATTCCATGCACTCAGTGCATGAAGTTGATTTCAAGTGAGACTGAAGCCAGACTGTAGTTAAAGACATCAGCTGCCTGAGTTTTCAGTAATTGAGAAGAGCTTGATCAATAGAAGTGATCAGAAGTTTTGAGCAAGACCAACAGACCTTATCAGAGGCTATTGAAGATTCTTGAAGAGAGAGGCCAGGTCATCCTTAGAAGAAGGAGATAAATCCTGAGCAAGATGAGAAGACCTGATCAAGTGATCAGAAGTGAAGAGCAAGGCTAGCAGTCTTTATCCCAGACTGCTGAAGATACTTGAAGAAGCTTAAAGTGAAGAAGAGTTACTCGTGTGACTCGAGGAGCCAGGAGAAGCCCCCTGTGAGACTCAGGGTGGAAGAATTCTTTAGTGGGATTCTGAAGCAGGCCAGTGGGACTCTGGTAACACTGTGGGACGTAGTATAAAGACCCTCCTGTGGGACTCAGGAGAGATACAGTGTGACTCTGTATCGACCATTGTAATACTAACAGATTATAATGGGAGAAACCATGTTGGGGTGTTTAACCAACATGGCAAGAACGTAGGCCATTGGTGATGAACCTTGTAAATCCTTGTGTCATGTGCCTTTACATTTACTGCATCGCTCGAGGAAAGGCTGAGAGATACAAGAAGAGTGGATCGAGGCCTTAATAAGCCATAGAGTTTTAATTGATAAAGAATCAATTAGTAAAAAGTTTTAAAGGATCACTGATTCACCCCCTCCCCCTCTCAGTGATCACACTGATCTGGGCACTTCAGGATTTTAGAGTATTTCTCACTCAATCAACTTACAAGGATATGCATTATAGATGTGGTGAGCAAGCATGGAACACCACTATCGATTGTATTTGATCAAGATACCAGATTTACCTCTAAGTTATAGAAGAGTCCCCAACATGCTCTAAATAAATAGTTGAACTTCAACATGGATAATGACCATCAATTTGATGGGAAATCTGAGCAGACTATCCAAAAACTTGGGGACATGTTGAGAGCATGCTCAATTGACTTCAAAGGATGATTGGATCAACATATTTCTATGGTTGAGTTCTTATAAGATAACATTTTCCACTAAAGCATCCAAATGGATCCCTATGAAGCCCTTTATTGGTAGAGTTGCATAAAACCTGTATGTTGGGATGAAGTGGGGGAATGCAAATAGCTATGTCCTGAAATGGTTGAAGAAATGATGGAAATGGTTAAGACCATTCATCATCACACCAAGGTTGCTCGGGCTTTAAAGAATAGTTATACTGATAATCATCGATGAGACCTAGAGTTTGATGTTAGATAAATGGTATTCCTCTACATATCTCCATGGAATAAAGTGATGATATTTAAGAAGGAGGAAAATATTAGTCCAAGATACATCATCTCCTTTGAGATACTTGATCGCATCGGAGCGGTGGCCTATCAACTAGAACTCTCACCTAACCTATCTCAAGTATATTATGTATTCCATGTATCCCTCATGATAGAGTACATACCAAACCCCTCACATGTACTCAATCCAATGTTGGTACCATTAGAAAATTTTCTCACATATGAGGAGAAATCAGTGATGATCATAGATCGTAGAGAAAAAGTTATACAAAATAAGAAAATGAACTTGATCAAAGTGTTATAGAGAAACCATAAGTTTGAATAAGCGACATGGGATCCAGAGTAAGTGTTGAAACAAAGTTATACTCATATTTTTTAGTGTGGGAAATGAAAATTCTGAGGGAAAAATTTATAAAGGGGGGAAGATTGTAACGGCCCAAACTGTTATAAATAAAATTGTCCTTATGATTTAATTAAATGTTCTATTATGTAATATGGTTATAGAAATCGCATAAAATTATTTGGTTTTATTATATACCATCAGATTTAAATGATAATTAGTAATAATTACCACTGATAATATATCTTTTGAATAGTGATCACATGATTAGTATAAGTATAGGGTTTTAAAAAATCCAATTAACACAGATGAAGGAAGTGATGACCTCAACCAGTTGGATCATACCCTATGAAGCACATTTATCAGAGATTCTGATGGAGATAGAATCACTAGTTTTTTACCTTGACCATGCTAAATCTGAGATCCAATAACTTAAGCATGAGATAAACCATTTATGGGGGAAGTTCAATCTCATCAAGATCCCAACCCAAACCATGTATACTGAACCATCCCACGAAAGTCTCATTGTCGCGTACCTTACCCTTTTAGTGTATGCTAGTGTATTAAAGGGATATGTATCAAGAACCTAGAAATATGATTATGTAAATTATTTTTTATATAATAATGGATATATTTTAATACTACTATTTTTACTTTATAAATTATTTAGATTTTGATATAATAAAATAAAAATAGTATTTTGGGGTAATATTCAAATTCAATTAAAAAAATTATTTTGATGAATTAATGTATTTTTTAAATAAATAATATTTTAATAAAATAGTATTATTATTAAATAAATTTTATTAAATATAAATTATCATATAATTTTTTTGAAGTCAAATGTAATTTTTATAAGGGTTCGAAAACTGTTATTATCAAAAAACCTAGTATTTCTCAATAAATATTAATTATTATTTTAAAATTAAAGATGAAAATATTTAGAAAATTATTTAGATAAAGTGAATATTTTTTTAACCTGGAATATCAAAATTATCAAGCTATGAATTTTTCATAATTTTCTGAGATGGTAAAATTTTCAGGTAAAAAATAAATACCATATAAATATATGGTGTGTATTAAGATATCATAATGACCCAAAAGTGATGTAATAAATACTAAAAAGGGTATCCACAGTCAAATATATGTTTTACCTTTAAAATAATGTGATTTTATGTTCATTTTATAAATTTTATAAAGACTTTATGTATTCTTCAAAACCATTAATATATTTTATGGATTTAAATTAATTTCCTTAAGAGTGTGACTCATTTACACATAATAAAGGGAATTATTTTATTAATTTAGGAAATTTTACATACAAAATAATTAAAACCACTCCCATTTGGAAGAAAACATAAGAAAAACCATGGGAATGTTTGTGCTTTTGGTTGTTTTATTATATAGAGTCCAAAACCTAAATTTGAGAAATAATAAAGAAATCTCCACTCATTTCCTATATAAACCCACAAAATCTCCCATTTATCTTCACTAAAAATTATTGATAATTTCTTTACCCTTATCTAACCTCTTTATGGTCCTCCAAAGTCACCCACAAGCTCTTAATAATCTCCTCTCAATCATTTGGAGTCACACACTCAAGTAAGGGATCATCTCATTCTCCACTTTATTAAAGTTCCTTATTATAGTATTATTTATATTACCAATTACTAATGTTGGGATATGTATTTCCATTTCTATATTACTTCCCATTTTATTTCCAAATGATAATAAAAACATTTCTCTCTTATCAACCCATTTTATGGATTTTAAGTGATGTTGTTATGCTGTAAAAATGTCAGCACGATTTTCCATGCGAATACAATTGTGTTGTGAATACCATACCCATTTCTTATCAAGGGTGTTCACATTTATACACTTATAATTATTTTTCATGGGACTTATATTTATTTATTACACACTCCTTGATTGTGGAATAAAATTTTATTATGAATGAATCTATTTTGTATGATCTATGTTTCACACTTAAGCATGAGAATAAAATAAAAGTGATGGGTGCGGACAAAATTATATAGATCTCCAATGCATTGGGTAATGTTTAGTCTCATGATAAGTCATTATGGGATAGGGAGTAAACCTAGTTCCTTTATTGTAATTTTTTGGTCATGATGTATTGGCAGTTATCCTTGACCTATGTTTATGATGCATTGTTTTAAGTTGTTTCCACATTTCCTATGTTTTCTTTATGTTATCATGCTATATCACATCTCATAATTATTTTTTATGATTTTCACCCCTTTTATGTCCCATTTATATGATTATTTTCTAACATGTATTAATTTCTTCATGTTATTCCATGTTTAATCCCTTATTGGGAATTATAGCTCACCCCTTTCTTATGTATGTCCCCAGGTTATCCCATGCATTTTTAAGTGAAATCATGTTAAAGAATTTTTCAATAAAGATGATGTATTCCTCGTTTTAATTTGTTATGTAATGTGCCTAATTAACAAAGACACTATAAATGTCAATATTTCAGGTTTTATTAAGTGTAATCGTTTGTAATAAATCATGTATTAATGTGAAATAAAGAGAAGGGTTTTCATAAAAGGCACTTGACATTCTCAGAAAAACAGAAACCTCAGGAAATGGAAAGTATAATTATCAAAAAAACTAGTTCTTATTCCATATTAAACTAATATAATCATTTTTCATTATTTACAACTATATGAAACTAAAGTCATAAATCTATAAAAAACTACTAAATTAATTATAAAATTAATTTAAAATATTTCCATAATCCAATGATTCTTATTTATCACAAATTTTAAATTATTTTCAACAATAAAAATAAACATTCTTCACATTATTTATTAATTAAATTAACCATAGGGAAGATCATTTAAAATTACAGATGCATACTAGAATCAATTTGATCATCAAAAATTTATAAAAAACTATCAGATTACAATCATACCTCTTTATTCTCCATCTAATTAATTAATTAATTCCATATTTATGTTATTTAAAATTTTTAACAAGTTATTCAAAGAATAATAACATGCTTACAAAACATAGAATATATATCATGTTATCTATAAAATAATTAGGGAAACCATTATCATGGAACAAAGCAATGACATCATCAACATGAAATCGAAACCAACTAATTTAATCTAGTTCAATAATGTTAGGTTAATTTCACTAGCATCTAAAGGGATAAACCATGATCAGTTTATAATTTTACTTAAAATAAATTTGATGAAATGAATCTCCCACCTCAAAAGTGTCAACATTATTCACAAAAGAACAGACCAACGTTGTAGATCCCAGCCACCTCTCCCACAATAATCTGCATCCATACAAGAATTTCATGGAACAAATAAACTTTAAAAACTAAGAGAAACCCCAATATAAACATGAGATGTTATCCTCAATTGCATGGAAATAAGAAACATGAGTAAACAAGATAGATCATGGTGAACCCACTAGAAAACAAAGAAGGAACACACATTGGATCAACTTATATTAATGATATAAGTCCAATGATTGATCCCCGTCGAAGGAATCACAAAATTCCTGAGAAAAGTGTCAATGGATCACCTAGAGTCAAGAGGGACATATGGATTTAAAGATTATCCCAAGTGATGCACTTTCTATAAACGTGTTTCATAGGGGATTTTCACAGCATTTAACCACTACCTGTAATGTAATTATTGAGTTCTAGATCTCACAGAAAACATGTCACCTCAAACCTTTTGACTGAGAATTAATACACATTGTGAAGAACAACATGAACTGCCCTTAGCATGTCGTGAACTTTGAATACATGACATGAAAATTGTATACACTGTGTATTCTCCCAGCTTCCATATTTTAGTACCTAAACCCCTCAAGAATCACTCCAAGCCTCTTATGAGAACCATGAGCTTTGGAAACACACAAAGGTTCTATCCTTATATATTCATACCCTTACAATTATAAAAATCAATGATATTTAATAATCTCAATAAACATAAAATCATATATAAATATATTTTTAGGCTGAAAATAATAGTATTAAATCAATCATCTTTTATAACAAATGAATGGTTCTCTAATATCCCATACAGTGGCCATATCTCTTAAGAAATATTTTCCCAACAATCAATACATTTTATCTTATAGAAAATCTTCCTTTAAAGATAATAAAACAAGAGAGTACTTAAAAATCCAAGATTCATGGTTTTCTGTAATCATTATCTAATGTTAAAAACCCATCACATATCATAAAAATGTATGGTTACATGACTCTTCAACTAATAATATTCTCATTTGAATACATATATAGTTCATTAAATATTGATAAAAAATAGAACATGCTACAAAAGAGTTTGGTAGTATTAATGTGATGATTTGAATCACCCCACAATATTAGTTGGACAATCCTTACATCCACAATATGCTAGTAGATTTAGTTTAAATAGATAGATATGGATGGGGATTTAGATAAAATCATTGCAATATTGTGAAAATATCATATGAATAAATATACCAATCTATATTCTATATCCCTCTTATATAGGCGATAAGATTTCTCTATGAGACTTTGTAGCCTTTTATAGTATGTTATGAAATGAATGAGTAGATTTATATGGTTAAAACTCTATATAATCTTCAGTAATCATGAATTTATCACATAAATATGGTTTGTATTCTACAATGTTGTGATTTTTATAATGATATCCTATGTGGAAGAAACATTAAATGTTAATTTTTATCATTTAGTTACCTGAATCAAATGTTGGACAACCCTATGAATCATATGATATGACTCATTATATTATGAAATAATTTTTTACTCGGGTTATATAATCAATTGTAATTTCCAATGACATGATATAAATATATTATGATTTATGATATTCTAAAGACAACAATATTATATTACTTTGATTATATAATGTGTTATTACATTTACATTTGGTATTATTACACAATTATTGTATGATATGATAATTAATTATCATTACATTATAAAGGTAATAATAATTTTTAGATAAAATTGTATTTATTTGTATTAATATTTTTTAAAAAAATAATTTTATTTTTTAAAATAAGGTTATTTTCATAAACCTAGCATCAATATTAATATCAACATGCCAGTATTTTGTGGGTGAATTTTTGAAATCATTCTAAAAAGGGAAAAAAATTTGAAAATAGTGAATATTTTAGTTTCTAAGAATACTAAAGGATTTATGAAATCATCATGATATTAATATGACTAAAAATGAATTGATAAATTATAATTAATAAAATTATATTTTATGAGTAATATATTGTGTTGGAGAATAATAATTTGAATTTATAAACCTATTTTTTAAAATTTTAATCCTAAAATATATTTTACTATAATAAAAAATATTTTTTATTATTAACATTGTATAAAATGTTACGAATATGAATTTTAGTTTTAAATTTCCTAAAATATAATATTAAATTTCATTTTTAATTCATAAATTAATAGATTTTACTTGAATAAACATTATTCATAGAACTTGTCCAAAATAATAGAATAAATTATACCTTATTTTAAAATCCCACCCCCACACACCTTGTCTATATAAACACCCCTCCTATTCCATTTTCACCTCAATATAAAACAAAATCCATAACTAAATAACTACTTAAATATACCATACAAATCATCTTTACAAATATTTATGAATTTATTCTATCCAAAACATCCATCTTTGATGGTCATAGACTCAATTGAAAAGTGGTTCTATAAAGATAATGGTAAAGGTTCTCATGTCTATTCTTCTGTTATTATTTGAGATTCTTTTACATTGATATTCAATTAAACTATAACATCCCAAACATATAATTCCCATAATTATAGTATTTATATAAAATATTACATTATATAAATCCCCAATCAATTTTTTATTTAGATATTTAGAGAATTACGATGCATCATTAACTAATAAATCCCATGTCATTCCCAACAGATGGAATTTTTTATTGCTATAAAAGAAACTAATTAATCCATAAATATTCTTCAACATCTCCCATAAATTTTTCATAAATTCTTCTTTTGTAGACACACTTTTGTAATAAATTTCATAATATCTTGTGGAAATGGAGACATAATAAGGGTGAACTCAACTTCTCAGTAAGGTAAATCCTATAC
The DNA here is from genome assembly GCA_963277665.1 of Viscum album. NCBI lineage: Eukaryota > Viridiplantae > Streptophyta > Magnoliopsida > Santalales > Viscaceae > Viscum > Viscum album. The sequence goes on from OY728119.1 coordinate 1,512,462,901, forward strand.
CATAAAATATTAATAATTAAATAAGAGATGAATAATATGGTATGAAGTAAATTATGATGAAATAACATCACATAACTAATCATAAGGGTTTGATGAAAATCTAAGCTTAGCAATATAAAAAACAAATTGACAAAAATAAGGGAAATAATTTTGATTGAATGTATAATGTCATATTTGTTATGGTCTTATGACAAGAAATTACATAATTTTAAGGCCTTGTTCCATGAAATCTAATTTTTATCAGTGATTACACCCAATTCATCTAAATTAATTTGTGTTCATATACCAAATTTCTAAGCTTTTTTTCCTCGTGAGAACTTCTGATGTATCAAGGGGTTATTATGGGCCTCAACTGTCACAAATTAAGTCAAATTTGTTCATCACATAATGGAATTAATAAATTATTCAATACATAACCATTATGACATAGTAAGGAATAAATATCCATATTGAAATAAAAAATATATGAATTGTCAATATATCACCAATGATTAAATTGAATATATTTCTATGTAAGAATACCTCAAACCAACACTATGAAGTGTTATTAGTATATGGTTAACAATATCATTTCCCCAGTCAATCTATTTAGTGATCCTAGGTGAAATCCTTTTAATAAAAGGATGGAAATAAAGAGTTTTCACTATGTAAAGGTGCTGGAAGAAAAATTATGTTTATTATTAATAAATGACTAGGAAAGACCAAAGTACTGATAGTTCATTTAACTAATAGAAAATATGATTTTGGAATTATCAAAAATAACCATAGGAGAATAAAAATTAATGGGTTTTAGAATGATAGAGCATAAAAATTTCATAGATGGGTTATCTTTTAAAAGCATGTCACGACCCATCCCCCGAGGCCCATGTCGTGACTACCCCAAGCCCACATTCCATAGGCTAGGAGCTGGCGACTAGCACCAGAAAGACATATCCCCATAATGGTAAGGCATTTCCTTTAAACCTGTACAAACACACAATACAAGAACACCACAAGAGACAACCACAAAGTAAATGGTTGTAGTAAAAGTGTATTGAAAGTAAAGGGGCCGGAATACAAGCTCAACTGAAAAGTACAAGTACAACTGAAAAGAGAAAATAGCTCATGGATCATCCACTAAGGATCCTACCTAAATAGTAGGTACATCTCATGATCAGTAGTCACTATAGCATGTCACATCAAATGGTCCACCTCTGAGCACCATCCAATCCTGACTCCCTCAGCCTCGATCAACGTTGTCCATTGTTTGCACAAGACACAGCAAGCTGCGGACGTAGCCCGTATAGGGGTGGGTATAACAATACTCAGTAGGGACCCCGAGACCCCCGAAGGTCTCCTAGAGTTCCATAAAGGAAAAACCATAAAGCAAGACCTCATCCACAGATCACAAAGCAGTCAACAACTCTACTTAGGTATATTCCCATACATATACCTAAGTTATCAAGATATACTAGTCTCATACATGAGGTAACATAAGGATCCAACTTCTAATCCATTGAATAACTTATCCACGAGGGAAGAATACCACAAAGGTAACACCACGAAGGTAACGCCATAAAGGTGAAAGTACCATAAAGGTAACACCGCGAAGGTAGAAGTACCACACAGGTAACACCACGGAGGTAACACTACAAAGGTAAAAGTACCACACAGGTAACACCACTAAGGTAAAAGTACCACACAGGTAATACCACGAAGTTAAAGACTCAACTCACACCAGGTATATAAGTAAAGCACAAAAGTACAGATGATTAGTTGAGAAGCTAGATCATCTTATTCTGTCGAGAGGTACTTATGCTGATTATACGGAGTCTGACCCACACAGGATCGATAGGTAACAACCCCCGCTGACCCACATAGGATCGGTATGCGCTGACCCACACAGGATCGCTGAGCGCTGACCTACATAGGATCTGACCCACACAGGATCGGTGCTAACCCACACAGGATCCCTCAGTAATAACCTCTGTATGATCTGTCTCCAACCTCTGCCTCACTACCAGCCACTAGATTCCCACTCATAACACGTTTAGGAGAATCACTCCTCAAGACATCGGTCGTACCTCAAACTTCATGAAGTTCTACAAAGAATTATCCCAAAGGACCTCCATGTTGTAAGGGTTCCAAACCAACAGATGGTGCGTCAATCGAACGTCCGGTCTGTGACTTATAATCATTTTAATTCCGAGGGCCCGGTTGGATTCAGGTTCGATCCAACCTGGCCTTACTCCAACTTTCTCCAAAAATCAAGTAGAGTAAATCAAAAGGATTGTCTCTCTCCAAGGACAATGGCACTGCATATGGTTCGTCAAACAGACATTTGGATTGTGAGATATGGCCTTTTTAATCATAATTGTGCCTAGAAGTGTCTGGGTCTGACCCGACCCGGTCCGAGTCTGACCCGGCCCGGCCTGAACTAGCCTGGGCTGACCTGGCTGGGCTGGGCTGGCGGCGGGCTCGGCCCGACCCACCTGGGTGATGCGTCCCACTGGGCTGGCAAGGCCTGGCCCACAGAAGGGCGCGGCCCGTTGGGCTCACACGGCCCGACCCGCTGGGCTCGCGCGGCCTGAACCGCGGAGGGGTGTATCCCACAAGAGGTGCAGCCCACTAGTGTGGGGTCTGACTGAGCTGGTGCGGGGGGGAAGCGGCCCCCCAGTTTTCCCAAACAGCTATGGTCATTTGGTTCAAGTGGCATCCCTACTGGCTGGGGCCCGCCCTTGTTGGCGCGAGGGGGGGGGAGGTTCCCCCATTTAGGAGGTAAAGCAGCGGCACCTCTTGGCACTGCCAGGTCACCCGTGGGACCCGCTGCGAGTCTCGGTCCGCCGCCACAGCTTTCGAGTCGCGTCCTTCTTCAGCGGCGCGCGGTGGCATACTTCTCACCTCCATTCGCGGTCGGCCAATGTCGGACGCCGCTATCCACTACAGCCCCCCTTCCTTTGGCGGTGCACGATGGTGAACTGCCACATTTTTCATGGTCGGTCGGTGTCGGCCACCGTCTCCACCTATCATGGCCTTCTTCACCGGCGGTGCGTGGCAGCGCGTCACTATCTCCTCTGTAGTCAACCATTGTCGGCCGCCGTCATCACCCACAGTCCTGAGTTCCGTCTAACCAGAATAGAACGCACCAAAAATTCCAACTAAAAAATGAAGGGTTTGGGCCTTGTTCATTTGACCCACGCCCTCCGCGTTAGCTTGATATAATGAGGGAATAAAAGCATTCAACAATATCTTGAAACTAAAATAAGATAAATCCCTACATCGAGATTGTTGGAGAACATCGTGTTCGAGGAAGAGTTGGTGTTCATTGATCGATGGCACTCATCACCGCTCGCTGGTACCGATCCTGTCCTCCAAGTGGTTAGCATCACGGCACTTCATCAGAACTTCGTTGCTTAGTGAAGTCGTGTCAATACTCCTCCCCAAGCTCCATATAAATAGGAGAGGGGGAGGGTGAGTAACGCATATAGAATTAATGGGGGTCCATTTAATAAGAAACTTTCTAATTCTAACAGCATTGTTACAAAGGATTTGAGGAGTCAATCCATTTAATGGTTTGACACATCATTGGTCCCTCCAACACCACTTGTCCATTGGAGTAAAAGAATAAAAAATAAATAAAATAACAAAGTTATTTTATTATTCTTCTAAATATATGAAATATAACTTTTTATCTCGACCTACTGTGGTCGAATTGAAGCCTCCCTTAAGTAAATCCTGGCACTGTGGGTTCAACGGTTCCCTCATATTTTTAATCTAATCACCGGTTCAAAAGATATAAAATGTCGCCTGCACATTTACTAAACATACCTTAAAAAATTTCATAAATTCATTCCGGGCACACCGGGCCTCGTAATCATGCACCGTCAATTTTCTCAGACTCATAATAATTCCATATAATTAAAAAAAATACATGGAAAATATGGGTATTTACATTCTCCTTACCTTAGGTATTTTCATCCTCGAAAGACATAACATAGACTAAGGAAACATATGGGGGTACTGAGCAAGAATCTGAGCCTCCCGCTCCCAAGTGCTCTCCTAGAGTCTCATGTGCTACCAGCAAATGCGCATCATAGGTATCGATCATCCATGAAGGACCCACTCCTATATATCTTCAATCTCTACTGAAACCTTTGTAAACATCGCCCCTTTATCAAAGTCCAGCTCTCCGTGGTCAATGATGTGAGATGGTTCATGAACATATCTCCTCAGCTGGGATACGTGGAAGATGTCATGCACCCTCTCCAAATGCGATGGTAGTGCCAAGTGGTATTTCACCTCACCAATCCTCCTAAGTATCAGAAATTGTCTCATAAACCTCGTTGATAACTTGTTGCCCCATCCAAGTCTATGCAAACCTCGTTGAGGTGATACCCATAGGAAGACATTGTCTCCCTCCTCAAACTACAAAGGTCTCTGTATCGTGTCATCATAAGACTTATGTCTACTCTGTGTCGTCTTCATCGACTCCTAGATGATCTGCACCTTCTCAGTGGTAGCCCGTACCAACTCTAGACCCATAAGTGCTGACTCCCCTGGGTCTATCCAGCATAGAGATGATCTGCAAGGTCAACCGTATAAGGCCTCTAATAGTGCCATACGGATGGTGGAGTGATTTTTGTTGTTGTATGCAAACTCCACCAAGGGAAATTGATCCTCCCAAATGTGGCCAAAATCTAGGATGCAATCACGTACCATGTCCTCCAGTGTCTATATAGTCTGCTCCATCTAACCATCCATCTAAGGATGAAAGGCAGTGCTCAAACATAGATGAGTTCCGAAATGCCTCCTATAATCCCTTCCACAAGCGAGAGGTAAAGTGTGTGCCACGGTCAGAGACGATCATCGATGGAACCCCATGAAGTCACACAATCTCTTATACATAGAGGCATCCCAATCCCTCTACTAATCCCTACTCTCAGATAGATAGGAAGTGGGATGACTTTGTGAGTCAGTCAACAATCACCCAGATGGAATCATGTCCCCTGGACATACGTGGAAGCCCTATCACAAAGTCAATGGAGATACCATCCCACTTCCACTCTGGCACCTCTAGTGGTTGTGCTAAGCCTTCTAGAACCTGATGCTCAGCCTTCACTTGCTGGCAAGTGAGGCACCGTGAAACAAACTCTGCCACTGCCTTCTTCATCCCTGGCCACCAGTGCTGACGTCGGAGGTCCTGGTACATCTTCGCTACACCAGGATGCACCGCCAAAGGGGACATATGGAACTCCCTCAACACCTCCTCCCGTAGCACCATTGGTACCATGGTGTGTCCTCTGAAGAGGATGGAGTTCTTCCCAACTTCATAAAATCCATCAAGTGCCTATCCTGAGGATATTTGAGCACATCAAGCCTCGTAGTCAAAGTCCCCATGTTGTTCCTCCCGAACTCGCTGAAGAAGTGGGGGAGTGACAGTCATAGACTGGAGGTAAGATACTCCATCTCTATCTACAAAGTATATCTACAATGCATCTAGCTACCCTATCACCTCACTCAGCAGCTGTAAACCAGACCTCCTGCTGAGTGCGTATGCCACTACGTTCTCCTTACCAAGAGTGTAGACTATCTCAAAGTCATAGTCCTAGAGGAACTCTAGCCAATTTTTCTATCTCAGGTTCAGGTCCTTCTGTGAGAAGATATACCTGAGACTCTTGTGATCAGAGTAGATAATAAAACGTTCTCCCATCAAGTAATTTTGCCACATATTCAAGGTGAAGACCACTGTTGTTAACTCCCAGTCATGGGTAGTGTAGTTCTACTCATGTCATCTCAGCTGTCATGAACCATAATCAATCATTGCTCGCTCCTACATCAAGACACATCAAAGTATGATCCCTGATGTGTCTTAGTAGACTACATACCCAACGCCCTCTTCTGGTAGCCTCAAGATGGGGGCACTTGTCAGTCTCTACCTCAACTCCTGAAAATTCAACTGGAATCTCTCCATCCACATGAAGGGTTTTCCCTTATTTTTCAATGCTGACAAGGGTGACACAACTCTATAAAAATTAGTAACGAATCTCTGGTAGTACGCATCCAACCCAAGGAAACTCCACACCTCGGTCACACTCCTTGGTGGCTCCCAAGAAAGCACAACCTCTATCTTCACAAGATCCACTGCAAATCTAGCCTTTGAGATAACATATCCCAGAAAGTGGACCTCTCGTATCTATAATTGTCACTTCGAGAGCTGACTATAAATTCAGTGCTCTCGGAGTGCATCCAGAACTATCTACAGATGATAGGCATGCTCCTCCTTCGTCGATGAGTACACCAAGATGTCATCAATGAAGACCACCACAAAGTAATTGAGGTATGGATAAAAGATCTTATTCATGAGTCCCATGAACACTATTGTGGTGTTGTTCACACCTAATGGCATAACCAAGAACTCATAGTGGCCATACCAAAATATTAAGGTCGTCTTCTGCACATCCTCATCTCATACCCTGAGCTGATGATAACCTAATCTGAGTTCTATCTTCAAAGACCAATGGGCTCCCTTCAGTTGATCGAAAAGATCATAAATCCTTGTAAGTGGATACTTGTTATTCACTATCACTTGGTTTAGGCACCGATAGTCCACATAGAGTCTCAAACTCCCATATTCCTTCTTGGCAAACAAAATTGGGGCTACCCTTGGAGAAACGCTGGGCCTTATGAACCCCTTCCTCTGCAAGTCCTCCAACTATACTCGTAACTCACGAAGCTCTACATGAGACATCTGATATGATAGTGTAGATATCGGTGTCGTCCTAGGGTACAGGTTGATGTAAAAGTCTACCTCTCTACATGGAGGTAGTCCTGGAACATCATCAGGAAAGACATCGGCATATTGGTCCACCACTACAGGATAGATCGAACTCTCAACATCAACTGCTCTGATGGTAAGGCTAGCCAACTGATGTGTGATCGGTTTCACCCTCGCCTGGGTAAGTCCATCATGTTCTGCAAAGGTTCCCTTCTCACTAGTGAAGGAAAACCTAGTCCCATCCTCACAGACACATTGTACTTTACGCCTAATGAAGTCAATCTGAGCATGGACTGTGGATAAACAGTCCATACCCAAGATGACGTCGTAAGGCCTCGACGCCACTACTAGAAGATCACATCCAAATCTCTCGCCTCCTAGAGTAAGGTCACACTACTGAAACCATTGTGTAATCATCTAATCCCCTCCCATAGGAGTCCCTAATCACAAGGATCGAGCCAACAGCTCCATCAGAATCTCTGAGCTCCAAACGAGGGTTGTGGAAACGAAAGAGTGACTACCACCTGTGTCTATAAGTACTATAGATAAGGTGTAGTAAACATATATAATACCTTGAATCATCTCTAGAGTGTCGTGGTCATAGGCATTAGCTTCCTGGAGCTGAGCTCATCCATGTCCACCTGCTCTCTGTGGTCGGGGTGGACCACCTAGAGGTGGTGGTGGTAGAACCTCGAATCTCTGCCCACCGCCTACTGCATGGCCAGCTCCTCTAACACGTCTTTCACCCTGCGGACCTCCTTTCTCAAACCTCTACCTTTGCCTCGGCGGTCCCTCGACCATCTGCTGGTCGTCCGTACAGCGGGTCAGGAAATCGCGATCCATGTGGCCCTACCCATCACACGAGTGGCACTGCCTACTCCTCAACTATCCTCCTCTGTCCTGTGAGCCCCACACCACCAACCCTATATCTTGTGGTCATCCACCAGAAGGTCTAGCCCACTTGGTCCCCTACATCATTCATCTGCTACCTACTATGGATGACTCTGCTACCTTACATCTGGTGGTGGATCTCGCTATCGGCACCTGCTCAGATAGGAAACTCTCCACTAAAAGTGCTCGCTCTAGCACCCAAGACTATGTTGGAATTATAAATGATATCATCTATGCTCTGATATCCCATCGGATACCCTTCTAAAAGGTTTGGGCCCTGAAGAAAGGGTCTCGTACCATGTCAGTGGAGTAGTGGGAGAGATCAGTGAACCTCACTGAGTACTAGGTCACGGTCATGTTGCTCTGCTGTAGGTGCATCATCTCTTGTATACGCACTGATTGTAGAGTCATTGGGATAAACTCTGCCCTAAAAAGGCCCTCGAAGTCCTCCCAGGTGAGGGTCGCCTCGTTGTGTAACTGGAGTGTCAGACTCCACCATCTCCCAACTTCTCCCTGGAAGAGACTGGCAGCTGGGATCACCATCAGATCAATCGGTACCCCCACTAAGAGAAAAACTCTAGCCACATCCTCCAACCAGTCCTCAGCCGCATGCGGATTCGTCTCGCCTCAGAACCTCGGAGGCCTCTACCACTGAAACTCGTGCAATGCACTCAGTCAACGTGAACCCTCTTCTGGTGGGGCTAGTTTCATCTACTTCCCAATGGGTGGTGGTGCTACTAGTGCACCACCCGATGGTACCATCACTATAAGAGGGCCCTACACTGAAGCCTCATCACTCGGTGGGATATTATCATCTACTCTCAATGGGAATCATGGATAGTTATATATATGGCGGCATCTTGAAATAAAAAAGGTGTGCCATGGTCAATAATTTATACCTGGTGATCTGACTCAAAGAAATCAAAAGAAAAATTATTCAAAAATACACGCAATCAGTGTTTTTGTGCACTGAGTCGGAAATCAGAATTCATGTTCCTGGTGTATGCATATGTCGGTCGTTGCACCAACACTGGATTCCCCAAACTAAAAACCACACTCATAACACATAACACTATTGCTACATTGAAAAGATCAGAGTCCTAGTTCTTTAGTAGAACCAACCCCTCTGATACCACTTTGTCACAACCCGTCCCCTAGGGCTCATGTCGTGACTACCCCAAGCCCGCCTTCCATAGGCCAGGGGGTGGTGACTAGCACTGGAAAGGTGTATCCCCACAACGGGAAGGAATTTCCTTTAAACCTATACAAACACACAATCCAAGAACACAACAAGAGACAACCACAAAGTAAATTTATGTAGTAAAAGTGTACTGAAAGTAAAGGGGCCAGAATACAAGCCCAAATAAAAACTACAAGTACAACTAAAAAGATAAAAAAGCTCTTGGATCATCCACTGAGGATCCTACCTGAAGTGTAGGTACATCTCACGATCAGTAGTCACTACATCACATCATTTCAAATGGTCCACCTCTAAGCAAATTCCAGTCCTGGCTCCCTCAACCTTGATCAACGTTGTTCATCATCTGCAAAAGACATAGCAAGGTGCAAGTGTAGCCCGTGCAAGGGTGATTATAACAATACTCAGTAGGGACCCTGAGACCCCCGAAGGTCTCCCAAAGTTCCAAAAAGAAAAAACCACAAAGCAAGACCTCATCCACAGAGCACAAAGCAGACAAAAACTCTACTTAGGTATATTCCCATAAATATACCTAATTTATCAAGATATACTCATCTCATACATGAGGGAACATAAGGCTCCAACTTCTAATCCATTGCACAACTTATACATGAAGGAAGAATACCACAAAGGTAACGCCACGAAGGTGAAAGTACCACAAAGGTAACACCACGAATGTAGAAGTACCACATAGGTAACACCACGGAGGTAACACCACAAAGGTAAAAGTACCAAAGAGGTAACACCATGAAGGTAAAAGTACCACAAAAGTAATACCACGAAGGTAAAGAATCAGCTCACACCAGGTATATAAGTAAAGCACAGAAGTATAGATGATTAGTCGAGAAGCTAGATCATCTTATTCTATCAAGAGGACGGAGTCTGACCCACACAGGATTGACAGGTACTAACCCCCGCTGACCCACACAGGATCTGAACCACACAGGATCGGTATGTGCTGACCCACATAGGATCGCTGAGCGCTGACCCACACAAGATCTGACCCATATAGGATTGGTGTTGACCCACACAGGATCACTCAATACTAACCTCTGTATGATCTATCTCCAACCTCGGCCTCACTGTCAGCCACTGGATTCCCACTTATAGAAGATTTAGGAGAACCGCTACTCAAGCCACCTTTCATACCTCAACTGCCAAGAATTTCTATGAATAAGTATCCCAAAGGACTTCCATGTTGTAAGGGTTATAACGCGACAGATGGTGCGTCAATCGGACACCTGGTTTGTGACTTATAAGCGTTTTAGTTCTGAGGGCCCGGTTGGATTCAGGTTCGATCCAACCTGGTTGTACTCCAACTTTCTCCAAAACTCAAGTAAAGTATAACAAAAGTACCATCTCACTCCAAGTATCCCATCTTCGTATATGGTTCATCAAATTGATGTATGGTTTGCGAGATATGACTTTTTTAAGCGTAACTAGGCCTGGAAGGGTCTGGGTCTGGTCCGACCCGGCACAACCCGGTCTGGGCTGACCCGACCCGGTCCAGGTCTGACCTGGCCCGGCCTGAACTGGCTTGGGCCAGCCTGATTGGGCTCGGTCTGCGGTAGGATTGGCCCACCGGGCTACGAACCGGCCTATCCCACCTGGGTAGTGCGGCCCGCTGGGCTGGTGTGGCCCGGCCCACATAGGGGCGCGGCTCGCTGGGATCACGTGGCTCGGCCTGCAAAGGGCACGGCCTGTTGGGCTCACGTGGCCCGGCCCACAGAGGGGTGCAGCCTGCAAGAGGCATGGCTTGCTGGTGTGGGGTCCTCCTGAGTTGGCGCATGGAGGGGGAAAGCCCCCCCCCCCCCCCCCGGTTTTCCTAAACAGTTGCGGCCGTTTGGTTCGAGCGGCGGCCCCGCTGGCTGGGGCCCACCCTAGCTAGTGTGGGGGGGGGGGGTCCCCCTTTCGGGAGGCAGAGCGACAGCGCCTCTTGGCACTACCAGGTCACCTGCGGGACCCGCTGCGAGTCACAATCCACTGCTGCGACTTTTGAGCCGCAGCCTTCTTTAGCAGAGCATGACGGCGCACCGCTCGCCTCCGTCCACGGTCAGCCGGTGCTGGTCGCTGCTGTTTGCCATGACCATATGCCAGGGGACTTCTTCATCCAGTGACGTGTGACGGAGTTCCGCCACATCCTTCACGGGTGGCTAGTGCTGGCCAACGTCTCCACCAGCCATAGCTTTAGTGGCAGCCTTCTTCGCCGGCAGAGTGCGATGGCGCGCCGTTATCTCCTCTGTGGTCAGCCATTATCGGTCGCCACCGTCACCCATCGTCTCAGGTTCTGTCAAACCATAATAGAACACTCTCAAATAACGTACCAAAAATTCCAACTAAAAGGTGGAGGGTTCGGGCCTTGTTCGTTTGGCATGCGCCCTCTGTGTTAGCTTGATATCATGAGGGAAGAAAAGGATTCAACAATATCTTGAAACTAAAACAAGATAAATCCCTACATCAATATTTTTGGAGAACGTCGTGTTCGAGGAAGAGTTGGTTTTCATTGATCAGTGGCGCTCATCACTGCCTGCTGGTACTGGTCTCATCCTCCAAGCGGTTGGCGTCGCGGCACTTTATCATAACTTTATTGATTGGTGAAGCTGTGCCAATACTCCTCCCCAAGCTCAATATAAATAGGAGAGGGGGAGGATGAGTAACGCACGCAGAATTAATGGGGGTTCATTTAATAGGAACCTTCCTAATTCTAATAGCATTGTTACAAAGGATTTGAGGAGTCAAGCCATTTAATGGCTTGACACGTCGTTGGTCTAAACACCACCGCTTGTCCGTTGGGGGAAAAGAAAAGAAAGAAATAAAATAACAAAGTTATTTTATTATTATTCTAAATTTATAAAATCTAACTTTTTCTCCCAACTTACTACGGTCAAAGTGAAGACTCCCTTAAGAGAATCCCAGCACTGAGGATTCAACGGTGCCCTTGTATTTTTAATCCAAGAACCAGTTCAAAAGATATAAAACGTCGCCTTTGCGTTTACTAAACGTACCTTAAAAAAAGTTTATAAATTCATTCCGGGCACACCGGGCCTCAGAATCATGCACCATCAATTTTCACAGACTCTTAATAATTCCATATAATTAAAAAAATTACATGGAAAATCTGGGTCTTTACAAAGCAATCCACATTTGAAATTGAGACTAGAGAATAAACCATTATAATATTAGTAAAATAAGAATCATTAGGCCATTAAAAAGAAATACAGAAATGGAAATTCAAATATCATTAAAAGGAATATATTTATCATACGTGAAGGAAGTAGGTAAATGAATGCACTAAATTAAATAAATGATGATGCATGATATCAATCAAGTCTTAGGAATTAAAATAAAGAAAAAAAACCCTTATAAATGTTTGATCATTCTAATTGAAAGTTCATGGAAGTAAAAAAATGAGATGGATTTTTAAATCACTTATATTAAATGAAAATTTATGAAAAGTAACTCTATGTAAAATTTATAAAAACAAAAAAGAAAGAATCAAATGGTTAATTTTAATGATATAACAATATAGGAAAATTTAGATTTAAATACTCTTACAGATTCAGTAAAAGTTAAACCGAAAGAACTTGATTGAGGTGATAATGAATAAACTTTTAAATCCCATGAAAAAAAAGAGGATTTTTAAAATAATATAGTTACACGGTGGAATATAGGACACTTATTGGAATAAATTTCTAGAAGAATAATCACAACACACTAAATTAATATTCTATTTAACAAGAAATCTTATTTTAAATCCCACTTAGTTAAACATGATCGGTCTGTCTATATATCAAAAATTACTATCATAATAACTGATTTTATAAAATTATTCATATATATTAAACATTATACACTTCATTTATAACCATTTTTTAAAATATATTATCCATCTACATTTTATTTTCATCATATGGTGTTAAAAACTCTGACTTCATGGTTAATACATATTTTACAACTGAATATTAAATTGTTTTATTTGAAAAATACTTATCTCAAATTTAATATATAAGATACTAGATTCACATGTTTTCAATGATTTATCATATCCCATTTTTTGGTGAATGAAAAAGGTATGGTTTGAGAAACTGAAAATTATGAAGAACCTATTTCAGTATGTTTTATAATAAAATGGTGATATATTCGTAAATGTATTCAATAAGAATAATAAAATTAAAAAAACATTAAAAATACTAAATTAATTATTATTAAATTATATTATTATTATATAATATTACTTAATCATTCATGATATAAATATAATAACATTATTCATGCTAGTTGGGAAACCAACTCAAACGAAATCATGTTACAACGATTTCATGAGTAAAGAATATTTTTATATAGTGATAATATAACTTTTATTGAATCTTAAACATGTTATAAATGTAATTTATATCAATTAAATTAATTAATAAAACAATCCATGTTGGGTGGTGATGATAAATGTATTTGTTTTCATTCATTAAGGTGGTAGTGTACATGTGTTCATGATTAAGATTTCCAATTCTCAATCAATGGGATGAAATAAATGTATATGATAAATTATCACATCATAATTAATATTTTGGAATAGTAAACATATTCATTCATCTCATCTATCCTTCGTATCATCTATTTGAATCATTGATGAATAATGAACCACATCACTTTGAGAAGGTGATTGTCTTCATGTATGAATGATCGATGTTGTTTTTTTTATTAGTGGGTGTAATGGAATTAATAATGGTTTCAACATTAATATATCTAGGTTTCATTTTCTTTATAATAAATATTTAATTATATTTGAGTTTCTAGAATAAGTATGTAAGAGGAATATTAAGGATAATGATTAAGGATTTTGAAATAATAATGGAAATAACTTAAGATTTCTATAGAAAATGTCCTTTAAAAAATTGGTCTTAGGACAAATAATTGAGACCGTATGTGTAATAACTTAGGAGGGAATTATATAAGTATTAAATGGAAGAGTTTTTTCTAGGAATTTGATGGAATAGATGTATCATTAAGTGTTGTATGTCATCCTTTTTTATAATTGAAGAGATGTGTAATTTTGGAAGTACCCATAACATTTCAATGATGACATGACACAATTCAAGGGTAAATGTTTCAAAAAAAAATAATGGAGTGAGGGGTGATCCTTGGTCAATAGATCCCAAAATCTGAATTTTCACAAATGTTTTAAAAATATTATGAGTAATTTTCCATTATATTTTAACAGATTACCTTTTTATTTTTACCCTTTTAAATAGTTTTTAACTAAATAATATATGTTTTACTAAAAATATATGATATAACATCCTAGAACATACACTCCCTAATCCAATGATGAAATCATAAAAATTAAATTTCCATAGTTGAAACCAATGATGGTGACCCATTTTTCACAATTCAAAACATAAAATACCAAAAGGAAATATTAGATCACACACATCCTAAAGGAAATTTTTGGTTTACTATTTTAAAGAATTAAGATAAACTCTTATAAAAACAATACCCGTGTCTTTAAATGATAATTTCTTCCACTTAACCCAATTTTTCTAATTTCACATTACGTCATCATCATTATCCATATTAAATACTTCTAAACATAATTAATTTGATATAATTATGGATAAAATGGGGAAAAGAAACATAATAAGGGTAAGCTCAAATGATTATTAAGGGTAAACATAATAATTAAGAACCGAATGTCATCAATTTGTATAATGAGTGAATAAGTATATGACATAATCAGAGTGCATGAGCGAATAATAAAAGAACTCATATCCATCAATACCAGAATCATCAATCATGAAACATAGAATAACACTTTAAAAAATGAATTGGTGATAATAATATATAATCAAGATCCATATGATATCAATATTGATCAATGAAAAAAATTATAACCCCATGGACAAAATAGATTAAATGTGTTGGTATCTTAGAATATCATCAACATAGAACCATTACCAAACCCCTATAATTTGAATAAGCATATAGACAACATCCAATTTAATTCTCTAGAGAACATAATCATTACCCAATACCTTGGAGAACTATTGGGGATCACCCATCGTATAAGCTATATCGGGTTCACTCAGTGCTATCTAGGTACACCCATAAAATATAATGTAACATCCCCCAACCCGACACTCTCTCACGTGGCTAAATAGGACTAGTTATGTGACCTATAGTGCACCTCCCCATATGCTATAAGATTCTAACAAGTATCAAGGGTGTGTTGAATAGATTGGGAAGACTATACCCCCTTGATCAGAGACACAATACAGCAGAAAATACATAAATGTCGATGTGTGAAAAAAAATAGAAATGATACACCAAAGAGGATAAACCAAATAATAAATTCCAACTAAATAATCAAATAAATAATAAAATAATAATGTAATAACATGTTGAAATATAACTAAAAGTCCATATGGAAGTAATAAATATAAAAGACTAGCATGATCAAATGATGAATCAAATGACCCTTGTCTCAAACCCCTTTTCGGTCCCATATCCAAGATCCACTACATCCATCAATCAACAATCAATTACAAGGTCCTTTTTCCTTGTCCAAAAATGCATCCATGTAATCTTCTCGGGTAAAAAATGGTGGCTTGAGTAGGGTGTGATTAAAACTCAGTAAGTCAACACCACCATGTATAAACAAAACAGAATTATAATAAGTGCATGCAATAATGTGATAAACATGTGTATAAATTAATTAAAAAAATAATATAATACATGAATTAGCCTGATTCTTAACCATTATTGAATGTCTCTGAGAATATAGCACAACCATTCAAACTAAAACCATACTACCAATCAACCTGTATCGAAACCCTGTCAAAATGTCTCTAAACATAGAGAAAAACCATGACAAACACAACCATGAAAACAAAAAACCTGCATCGACACCATGTCAAAATGTATCTGAGCATGTAACACAACCATGATAACCAAAAATTCATACACATGGTATAATATATCACTAGGCCAAACCCACTATATAATCATCACATCATGTGTCGGGTACTAGCATGGTATATAAGCAATGTATCATGTGTTAGGGCCTATCCTGATATATAATAATCACAACATGTGTTAGGTCTTCACCTGGTATTTAATCATCACAGCATGTTTCAAAGCCTATCCTGATATATATGAATCAAAAAATGTGTCAATTCCTTTCCCAATATATCATAATCACATCATATGTCAAGTCCTAGCCCAGTATATAATCATCACAGCATGTGTTAGGGTGAAAATCGATATATAAGCATTATAGCATGTGTTAGGGACTAGACCATTATATAAGCATTGAAACTTGTGTTACAAGTGTATGTCACAATAATAAGAATATCACAAAATAAAAACATAATACCAAGGGGTTAGTTATAGTAATTAGAATTTATATTTCAAATTTCCCATTTATTTAATTATTCAAATAATCCATTTTATAAGGTGAATCTATAACAAGAAATCACCTAAAACACATGCCATTCCAAAATCATATGTAAGCCATTGCCAATTAATTATTTTAAAATGAAACTAAAATCCATGGTGCATCTCAAAATACCCAAGGTGATCCAAGGAGTGATCCAATTAAATGGATATAATTTCCATTTAATCCATTAATAAATGTTCACATTACATCAGTGTAATCTCATATATTTCATGCAATTTAGAAATTTAAATCAGAACATAGGGTTAGTTTTATTACCACTAACTTTATATGGTGATTTAGAAATGATACTTATAGAAATATTCAACAAGAAAAGAGTCATAAACGTTCACAATAAGGAATCTAGTTCACATTGAAAAAATATCAACATGATTCCAAATTGGGTATCAAATGAAAACAATGCTTCAATGGAAGAAAAAGGAATGGGGATAAAGACCAAACAAAAAAGACCCACCAGGGATGAAACACTAAACTGTGATGCTCGGAGGTGGTGAAATCACCTCTGGATCCCTGTGAGTCATGTAGGGATTGAGAGGAGGGATGATAAAAATGGTGGAATGAGAAACATTCATACTACCCTACTTAAAATCATTTCTCATGAGAATTACATGGTGTGAAACCCATTTACACATCATATATTTATTACTAAAGGGATATCCTGAAAATCCCATCACCTCAAGTTAATGTTTATCCATATCAAATTTTATATGGCATGAATTATATTTACAACATGTATCCACTTCACATCACGAACTAGTTCAAGGCCATTGCCTTAGGGAAGTTACACATTGTGAAACATATAAACAAGGTGTAACTGTCTAGCTAACAGTTATTAGCCCAATTTCTATAGAAGGACCCAAGATACATCTAAATCCTTAAAAACTAGTTAAAACCATCATAAACCCATTTGAAATATTTATATCCATACTCCATTAATTCAAATAAACATGCATCCCTAAACATTAGTTCATTTTCCATAATAAAGTCTCTACATCCCTAAAATTAATCAGCCACCAAGGCTAAATGAAATTGGAAAACCCAATGAAATAAGTTTTAACACATAAATTAAAGAGGTACTTACCTCAAAAAAATATAGGATCTTATAACCTCCCCAGTATATAACAACTCATTTTCGAGATGCTTCAAGAATCACGGTGGTGTCTCAATGAAAAAGTCTAGAAACTATGATCACATAACTAAATACATCTCTCAGGACTCCTCCTAAACATGAACATGATTCCACTACTCTCAAAACAATGAAATTTTCCTAACTCAAATATATTTCTCAGTATGGTTCACAATCTGTATTAGATGCTCCTCAAATGATGCAAGATCATAAGGCTTGATGTCCTTGACATCTACCACATGAGAAGAGTGTGGATAATATATCCAAATCTATAACACATGAAAAATGTAATGGATGGAACTATAACACTATATAAGGGATAATTAGTACACTACTAGACTGACCCTATCCTCTATCTCAAACAGCCAAACAATACTAGGTGCTAGATTTCCATATTTCCTGATACGATATTCCCCCAACTCGGATGACATCTGAAGGAAAACTCGATGGCCAACTTTAATCTCTATAGGTTGCCTCTGATGGTTAGCATATGGTATCTTCCTTATCTATGAGGTAACCAACAAATTTTTGACAAAATAATGTTACTCTATCATCTCTTATATGATACTAGGTCCAAAATGTGTTGACTCACCTATCTCTAACCAAAAAATAGAAAAACGACACAACATGCCATACGAAACCTCAAATTGTGACATCTAGATCGATTATTAGAATATATTATTATATTTAAACTCTCTAAGATCCATATATTTCTCTCATGAACCACTGAAATCCAAAATAAGGGCTCATAACATATATCCCAGAACATCAATAGTCCACTAAAAATGATTGTCAGACTGAGGATGATAGTCTCTACTCAAAATAACATGTGATCCCAAAGCCTTTTAAAGACCCTTATAGAACCATGATATGAAATAGGGATCTATATAAAAATCAATTTTCCATAGAACACCATGAAACATAATAATCTATTGCATGTAGTGACTACCCAGATCATCACCAGATATGGTCTCCCTAATAGGAACGAATTGGGATACCTTCATCAGACAATCCACAATCACCCATAAAGAATTATTCTTCTCGGTTTTCTTTGTTAATACTATCACAAAATCCATAATTAAATAATCCCACTTCCACTCAATAATATTACGAGGTTTTAATAGTCTATCATGTCTATGATTCTCAACCTTCACCTACTAACGAGTGAACCATCTCGCTATAATTCCTTCTATATTCTTCTTCATCGCTGGCCACCAGTTCTATCTATAGATATCAAAATACATAATTTTTAACCCATGATTTAATACCCATATTTGAGCATGAAAATAACTCATCATCTTCTCACGCAAACCTATATCAACCCATAATCATCCAAAAAAGAAAAGAATATCATTGCCACCAAGAGACCATCCTGCTAGTGGCTCCCCACCATATATGATGTCCCTCAGAGATAATCCCTCAATATTAGATAATTTATGTGTCTTAATATGTTCAATAATAACATGTATAAGCCATGTATATGTCAGGGATACTCATACCTAAGACTCCTAATATGAAGATGCATATCTGCAAATAGTTTCATCAGTCACCACTCGTCGCAATATTCCCTCACTAACTTTGTACGAGTATTCCGGCTCAAGGAATTGGAAATAATGTTTCCCATTACCATTGTGTATGCTAGATATAACTTTAAATATAGAATATAATCAACCCACATACTCTACATATGGTTCATGTCTCACTAATAAAAGATGTACTTGAGGCTCTTATGGTCCATGTACACCAAAAAACTCTCACCCAAAAGATAGTGTCTCCAGCATCATAGGAGGTGTACCACCATAGCTAACATCTGATCATGAGTAGTATAATTCCTCTCATGTTGTCTCAAATATTTGGAGCCATAAGAAACCACACCGTCTTCCAGTATTAGAAATGCTCTGATTCCATCTTTGGATTAATCACAGTACACGGTGTACTCCTTATTGGACTCAGGTAAGGTGAAGATCTATTAGGTCTATAACTCTTGTAATTATCTATATCAAGAATAAAATAAAACTAAATTAACCCATTTTCTAGTTAATCTAAGAAATCAGTTATTCCAGATTTGAGAATTCGTCGATTGAGTTATAGTAATAACCTGTTAAACCTAGAACACTCTATATATCAAAGACATTATTGGTTCACTCAGAATATACTATGATTAAAACCATCTATGGATCAACTAAAACCCCACCTTATGGGATAACACAACCAATTAAGTTCATGATATCAATCCAAAAACTATATTTGGATAGCATGGAATTAATATAATTCTCTCTAAATGTACTCAATATGATGTCAAGATGTTGTTCATGATCATTTGCATACTGGGAGTAAATTAAGTTGTCGTTGATGAAAACCACCACAAACTAGACAAGGAAATGGTGAACGATCCAATTCATCAAGCCCATGAATACAATAGGTGAGTTCATGAAACATATAATATCACTACAAACTCGTATATTTCATCCCTTCTCCTAAAATTACTTCGAGGTATGTTCGAAGGTCTCACCCTAAATTGTCAGTACCCTAACCTCAAGTTAATCTTAGAGAAAATCATAGTACCTCTCAACTGATCAAGGATATCATCAATGCATGGAAGGGGATTCCAGTTCTTGACCAGAATCTAGTTTAGTATATGATGATCAACACGCATGTGTGAAGTACCATCAACCTTCCTGGTGAAATGAACTAGATAACCCTGGTGATATGTAGTAGGTCGTATAAAACCCTTATCTTCAAGATCATCCAATTTATCTTTCAACTCCTGAAGATCAATAGATTCCATCCTATAGGGTGGGATATAATTTTTCTATACTATTGTAACCAACTCAATTGTGAACTCAATATCCCATTTAGTTGGTAAGTTGGAGGACTCTTCTAGAAATATGAACTAAATACAAACCATCACTAGAGGAAAATTATGCTTCTAAATTCCTCCATCATCTAGAACAAGACTCTCTATCTGAGTTTTGGGGAAATCTAATTTGTATTGAATTTGTATTACATAACAAGAATAAATATTCCACACACCCTGGTGAGTATAGATACCTCTCTCTGGTGAAATAATGGTAACCACCCTTTGATAATAGTATATATATTCATTGTATAGATCAATATAGTACATTTAAATAATCAGATATAAACCTATCATTTCTAGCACTGAAATTTTCCAAAGGAAATGATGGCCACCAATTTCAAGATAACTCTCCTTGTGGTGTTAAATACCATCTAATTACACTCCCAATAGTGTATCAATAGTCATGACCCCATCAATTGTCTCTACAGCCAAACCCAAACCATTTTTAAAAAGATAATTTTTAAAAGAATGTGATTCCATTGTATTAAAAAAACACAATCTATAAAATATGACATTATAATCATACCACTGTTGGTAGAAGGCCCTTCATCCAAATCAGTTGGAGAATTCTTTATAGCAAGCAACTGGCTATCCCCTTTTACATGAGCTCCAGTTTGACTCTATAGTTTTATTCTATCTAAGTGGTACTTCCGCTCCTACACAGTGGTACCATGTCCCTTACCAAGGCCATATCATCCAGAGTAACTCTAGCTGCCTACCTACTTAGGGGAAGCATAGGCCCTTCCAGACATAGGAGTTTTTCCTTACCCTCTACCTCTACACATCTTCATAAAGTTACCATAAAACTTCTAATGATAACCTAATCTGCTAAAAACACAGCACTTAAAGTAGGGTATGTACCCTGAGTCCGCTTATGTCCAAACATTCCACATTGATATCATTATAATAGAATGAGATATTGAGATGGAATCCCACTATCCTGACTACTCTATCTTCTATTTCTTTGTCGATGCCTTTAATAGTGGCACTTCTTTCCACAAGAAGAATATATCATAGTTTTCTCTACTAAAATAGCTCAGTAACTGATTGATCCCTCTCATAGATTCCCTTCCATGATGATTTCCTTATTAATCATTTATAAAAATATACTTAGACCAAAAAAATTAACCAAATACATGATCTCATAGAAAATACCTTCCTAAAATTCATCACCCTATAAATCTCATCAGTATCTAACGATGGTGAAAACAACTACATATTGGTGAAATGTTCAGCATAGTCCATCACTGACATGCCCTCCTATATCAAATTCATGAACTCATAAGCCTTATCATCCATCAATATATTTGGATAGAAGTTTCTAATAACTTAATCTCTATTTCATTTAATGATAAATCATCCTGGTGCCAATATTTCTCCAAAATGTCTCACCAATTCTTTGATGGTTCACAAAGCATGTCTGCTGCAAGATGAACCCTCCTCTATGCAGTTTTCTCGATGTGCTTGAAGATCTTATGGAAAGACTCAATCTAGAACTCAACTACCTTAGGGACTCCCTCCCTAATGAACATAGTTAGATTCTATAGCTAAAACATTCTCATAAACTTATACATCGAAGGTATGATGTGAAGTGTCTCTATTTACATGGATCACCTGACCCTTAAGAATCCATCACGAAGATGAACATCCATATTATCCTAAGAATCAATTGGAATCTCTAACTCAGATATGTTAGTAGCATTCTGATTTCCACGATCCTAATGCTAAATTGGAATAAGAGGATGAGGCATTTTCCCTTTGAGAAAAAGACATTACTTAGAACATGGGGTGGCTAAAGGACCCCAAAGCACCCTTAGAGGGTAGGGGTGAATTAGGGTGTCAACTTTTTCTTCTAAAGATATAGATCTTTCTCCCATATTAGTAGGAACCTGTTAAACCTGTTTGATGGTAATGTTCAGTAATTTAAACATCCACATGTCGAGAGACAACACAGCTATTTTATGTGGTTCATCACTAAGGGCTAGTACAAGGAGCATAATCCGATGGTGTGTCAGTCATACCCAAATCCACCAATCTTAACTAGTTGTGTAATTAAGATGTTCAGGTATAGTCACTCTATGGTAGACACATTACCTTTACAAGATTTTAGGGATAACACACTACATCCCTCGGAACACTTCTTCTGACTCCCCTATGATCACTACTCTGGGAGAAGCCTTGCTCAATTTATCAACTTGAAGATTGATTCAATTGATTAGCATTCAAGTCTTTGTCCCTGAATAGCACAAGACTCTTCTTGCACCATAGTCTTGAGTTGATTAACTTTGAATGCATTGTTCACTTAATCATAATATTCCAAACTATCATTTGTGGATCTCCTTCAGGAATCTCACAACCTTCGCAAAGAAAACTCCCTTCACATAACAAAATTACTTCACAAAGGTCACTGATTCATCACAAAATTCTCAGCCATCATGAAGCACCCATTACTCATAAGCATTGGCATTAGTAAATACATAAATATACTTTTCACGATGTTCAAGCTTTTATAGAAAGCAAGATTTTAAAAGCTCCAAACCATTATGAAATCAGAGTGATTCTGGATCTTCTACGATTATTTTTGTGTAAAATAAAGTGGAGGTATCCTCATATATATATGGTCTACCCTTCACAAATATCCCATTTCTCTAACTCATTTTTCATAACCTTTAAAAACATATTCAAAAAGATACTCTATTCATGATTCTCTAGTTAAATTTTTCATAGTTACATAGATTACCGTCAAATCTTAGCACGTTCGTGATGTTGCACTTATCCTAATCACGAAGAACATTATCAACCCATCACACACTCGTGAAGCTCAACATTTGTGAAACCTAGTCTCTTCGAAACCCATGTCTTTACCATATTTATGAATATTTGATTCTGGAAAACAACCTTCCATGATTCTATCCTCTTTCTTTAGATTTTGTGCCCAAAAAGTTTTCAAACATAGGGAAATGACACCACCTTCAATATTTTAGTCGGTGTGTATTATAAGATCACTTTTATTGCAAACTTCCTGATAATTCAAGAGTGTATTGAAAAAAAACACAAACCATACTTCATTTACATCATAAAACAACCTTGGTACTAATAATCTCCCCCTTTGGGATTTTTGGAAATCTATAGAAAAATTCAGTAAAACACCAGCTACTATCAAGACCCAATACGTGAGAAATAAACTGTCCAACACTCTATGTCTATGTGAGAAAATATTAGTGTAGAAAACAAGAGGGGAAGCATGAATTGGGATATCTTTTTTTTAAATGAATAAATATATCTGCGCTAATCTCTGATCATGTCATAGAATCATTGCATGTCGTGAACTATTTTTTCATAACACCTCATTCTCATCATGTCATAGAAGCATTGCATGGTTTGTCAAAAACCTGAAACCCCCACACTTATAACATTGAATTTGTCCATTATCCATTATACCCCTTTAGAGATAAACACAAAGGACATTCATTTTTTACTTGTAGATCTATAAACACACTCCCCTGGATCATATTGCCACATAAACCTGCATCACTTCCACAAACAGATTAAAATAGTTTACACAACTGGGGAGAGGGGAGAACTTGTAAACTCCTCATGCACTAGGAGGTGGATAAACACTGAGGTTCAACTGATGTTTCTCAAACACATTTGGTACTAATGGTTTAGTCATAGTGTCATCTATTTGGTCATCAATTCCCAATAGTTGTATTTAAATAATACCTTTTTCCACTTTTTCCTTGATGAAGTGATATCTGATCTCAATATATTTTGTATGAGATTGTTGAACCAGATTATTTGTAAGATCAATCACACTAATTTTTTCATAGTGAATTACCATCAGATGTCTCACCTCATTACCAATATCATCCAGTTGTTGCTTCATCCACAAAATTTGAGTACATGCCTTCGTAGCAGATATATATTCTGATTCTCCCATGCTGAGAGAAGTGCTTTCTTGTTTCTTTCTCAACCAACCTACACATTTGTTGACAAGAATGAATGATCCACCACTTGTGGAATTTTTATCCACTACATATCCAGACCAGTCAGTGAAGGTTCTGGGTGCAGCGGAAGCGCGTGGGTGGATGTGCCCACTTGGATTTTTTTCATTAACAATGATCAATCCGGGATCAATATGATGATAAACGCCAGTTTCCACAGATCGAATCACAGAAATGGACAAAGAAAAGGAAAGTCCCAGAACCACAAAGTAGGATCGTTACAGGTTGATTAAAATTAATTTAATCAATTTAAAAGAAATACCTTTCGTGTGTTCTTTCTTAGTTGATGTTCTTGATCACGTTCTGGTGTGATTTGTCGTTACGTCGTAGAATCCAAGTGTAGACTTCCTCTAGTGGTGATCCACACGTGTACCTCGTATCTCGGGACGTCGCCAAAGGCTTCTCTGGGTGCTAGCATGGAGAAACATTTGCTTGCATTGTCCGCCTTAGATCATCTTGATCCGATGGAAGAGGATCTATCTCGGTCTTGAGAGTGTTCTTGGTGGAAGAGGTTCTTTCAGCCTTGAAATAATTCTCCAGAGTTGTTGTGCACAACGATTCTCTTGTGTGTTATAAAAGAGTTGGGGTTGTGAGGATATTTATAATCAGGCTTGAGGTTGTAGAGTTATGACAATAAATAAACACGTTACGTGTTTTATTTATTTCATTGAATCTTATTTAAAAACCCCATGTCGAATAATTAATTCCTTGACATGCGTCCATGCTGATTATAATAAATATCATTTAAAACAATATTATATCCTCAAAATCCCGACTGGAAAAACTACATGGTGTGTATTAATAAATACACGGCGTGTACTTGTTTTTCATTGAAAAATACACGGTGTGTACATTCAATGTACACGGCGTGTATATCTTTTTTTCATTTATTCATTTCCTTTCCATAAAGAAAACTACACGGCGTGTAATTAATACACAGTGTGTACTTGTTTTCCATGAAAAACTACATGGCATGTAATCTTTAATACACGGCGTGTATATCTTGTTTTTCATTTCCTTATTCCTCTATCATTAAAATGATTTAGACTTCCTTGAATAATTATTAAACCACATATGGGAATAATCTTTATTCTACTTGAGATACTTGAATACACTTATTGTGTGACCCTCTATGACTCTTTCTCGTTGGAATTAGGTGGGCTTGCCTAAAGTCCAAGATTACTGTCTAGTAATGGGTCAAGTCACCCAAGAGAAATAAGTTGACGCTGCATTGACGTATCACCACATACAAACGCTTAATGTGTAATTTAATCCCTTTGTCTCGATATCTCATCAAGCAGGTTTCATGGCAGTGTCATAAACCTATATGCTTGATCCATCGTTCTTTGACTTCCTGAAATAAACTCGTCATTCACACCATGGACATGGAATTTAATGTGACAGTTCTATTTCAATCAAAGGTCCGAGATATCAACTTTCATAAATGGAAGGGACAAATCCTTCCTTGACTTATCCATTAACAACATGTCACTCGTGACGCACCCAACATACCCTACTTCCCGCCAACTGTCTGCGTGATGGTTTTCGTCAGTAAATTTAAGTGTGCGAGTCATGACATGAGTTAATGATAATCTTCCAGTCTAAGGACCATTACACATGCTCATAGATATAAATTTCTGATGACACCAAGACATGCGGAATTGCTACTGGCGGGTCTGTTATTATAATCTCTCATCTTGGAGATTACCAAGTGTGAACTCCATGAGAGAGAGTCTCATCTTCTTACGAGTACTCCCACATGATGGTCTGTATACTATGTGTCCTATCATAGTATGTCATCCAACCGTAGAACTTTATTTAAGAATATTGTTATAGGATTTCAAGGTTCTCATCATAGCGGGGATCTTCCATGACCTTATCAATGCAACAAATATTCCAGGACATTATTATATTATAGTCATGTAGAACAATGAACAATATATAATAAGTGAACATTCATGTAACAAAGTACAAAATAGTTGGTTCTCAGGGCACCAACCCTTACAAACTCCCACTTGGACTAGAGCCAACTACCTACGACTTTTAGTCCACTAGACCTTACATGATGATCATGTTTCTGCTGAGTCAAGGATTTAGTCAAGAGGTCTATCACGTTGTCTTCCATGGAAATACTACTCACTACAACTTCACCTCTCTGAGAAAAATCCCTCAAGAGATGATACTTCCGAAGTATGTGCTTTGTCTGCTGATGTGACCTTGGATCTTTTGCAAGTGCCACCGCTGCAGTATTATCACAATAGAGTGTGATGGGATCTTTACTGCTTGGTACTACATCCATCTCTTGGATGAAGCTTCGCATCCATACTAATTCTTTAGTTGCCTTAGAAGCTGCGATATACTCGGAATCTGTTGTAGAATCTGCCACCACACTTTGCTTTGATCTCTTCCATCTCACTACACCTCCATTCAAACTGAAGATGTATCCAGTCTATGACTTCATGTCATCTTGATCAGTCTGGAAACTAGCATCTACATATCCTCTAATGACTAGTTCCTCATCTCCTCCATAAACTAGGAACATATCCTTAGTACGCCTCAGATACTTAAGGATAGTCTTGACTGCCATCCAATGGTGGTCTCCTGGATCAGCGTGATATCTGCCTACCGCACTTAATGCGTAAGAAACATCTAGCCTCGTACATAGCATAGCATACATGACTGACCCAATCACGGATGTGTAAGGGATCCTTTCCATTCTCTTTCTTTCCTCATGTGTCTGAGGACACATTTTCTTAGAAAGATGAATGCCATGTGACACTGGAAAAAATCCCCTCTTGGACTGTTCCATTCTGAATCTCTTCAGTATCTTGTCAATGTATGTACTTTGACTCAGGCCCAGCATTCTCTTGAATCTATCACAATGGATCTTGATCCCAAGAATATATATTGCCTCGCCCAAGTCTTTCATGGAGAAGCATTTATGCAACCATGCCTTAACTGACTGTAAGACAGGTACTTCATTTCCAATTAGTAATATGTCATCAACATATACTATTAGGAAAACGACTGCACTTCCACTAAACCTCTTGTAGACATAGGGCTCACATTCGTTCTTAACAAATCCAAATTCCATTATAGCTTCATCAAAATGAATGTTCCATGACCTTGATGCTTGATTTAATCCATAAATGGATTTCTGCAACTTGCATACCTTGTTGGCATCCTTTGGAGTCACAAACCCTTCAGGTTGTATCATGTAGACATCTTCCTGGAGGTTCCTGTTAAGGAATGCTGGTTTGACATCCATTTGCCAAATTTCAAAGTCATGGTAAGCGGCAATGGCCAATAGGATTCTGATGGATTTCAGCATCGCAACCGGTAAAAAAGTTTCATCATAGTCAATTCCTTGACGTTGTCTAAAACCTTTTACAACCAGTCATGCCTTATAGGTGCTGACTTGCCCCTCCATGTCCAGTTTCTTCTTGAATACCCATTTATTACCAATAGGATTTACATCAACTAGAGGATCTACCAAAATCCAGACTTGGTTTTGGTACATGGAATCCATTTCAGAATTCATGGCTTCTTGCCACTTGGAAATATCTATGCCTTCAACTGCTTCCTTGTAGGTAAGAGGATCATCATTGTCAACCAATAATGATTCACCATCCTCGGTGATAGGAAAACCATATCGTTCTGGTTCTCTCACCTATCTTGTGCTCATACGTAGTTCTTGTGTCTCTGGAACAGATTGTTCTTCCACGGGGATTTGTGGAATCTGTTCTTGTACCAACTCTTGTGTATCTTGAGCCTCGACTTCATCAAAGTCTATCTCGCTCCCACTATCTCTTTTTGAGATGTGCTCCCTCTCAAGGAATATGGTGTTTCTTTCCACTGTAACCTTTTTGTCTGAGGGGTTGTATAGGTAATATCCCCTTGTTTCCTTGGGATATCCTATAAAGATACACTTTGTGCCTTGGGGTGCAAGTTTGTTACCTGAATAGGCCTTAACAAATGCTTCGCTACCCCACACATGTAAATTCGATAACATGGATTTGCGTCCACTCCATAACTCATATGGAATACCATTTTTTTGATTTAGTTGGTACTTGGTTTAGTATGTGCGTTGTTGTTTGTAATGCATATCTCCAAAAGGATAATGGAAGACTCGCATGACTCATCATTGATCTCGCCATGTACAATAGGGTGTGGTTCCTCCTTTCACTTACACCATTACACTACAGTGTGTAAGGAGGAGTGAGTTGAGATAGAATCCCAAACTCCCATAAGAAATCAATGAAGTCCTGATTAAGATATTCTCCTCCTTTTTCTGAGCAGAGTTTCTTAATCTTCTTACCAAGCTAGTTCTCAAATTCATTCTTGTATTCTTTAAACCGATCAAAAGAATTTGACTTATACCTCATTAAGTAGATATATCCATATCTACTAAAATCATCAGTAAAAGTTATGAAATACAAGAACCCACCCCTTGATTCAACTAGAAATGGTCCACACACATCTGTGTGAACTAATTCTGGAATCTCTTTAGCTCTTTCACCTTTCCCACTAAATGGGGCTTTGGTCATTTTTCCTTGTAGACATGCATGACATACACCAAGTGGTTTTAGTTTGAAAGAATATAAATACCCATCTTGATATAATTTTGTCAAATGTTTCTCATTGACATGACCTAGCTGGTGATGCCAAAGTTGGGTGTGGTATGAGTCATGTGAATTAACTTTGTTATCGATTTCCATTACTTGGTTTGTATAGTCTAACACATAAAGGCCGTTATATAAATGTGCCCTACCAAAACAAATGCTATCTTTATAAAAATAGCAACATCCACTTCCAAAATTGAAGATGAATCCATCAGTATCTAATATGGATACTGAAATAATGTTTTTGGTTACAGAGGGTACATAATAACATCCATTCAAAACCAAGACCATCCTCAAAGGCAATGTGAGGTGGTAGTCCCCAACAGCTATAGCAGCAAGTCTGGCTCTGTTGGCTGCTTGTAGATCTACCTCCCCTCGATCAATCTTCCAGAATCTACTTGGTTCCTGTAATTGGATACAGATGTGAGCACCATAAGAAGTATTTAATACCAAATTAGTAGAAACAGATAGATTGCATTCGATAAAAAACGCACATGAAGCTTCCCCTTGCTTCCTTGGCTGGGTGTAGTTTTTCTTCTAGTGGCCCTTTTTGCCACATACAAAACAAACAGCATCTTGTTCCTTTGCCTCCCCTTTGATCTTCCTTTTCTTGGAAGGACTTGAAGAAGCTTTGGGATTAAAGCTCTTCTCCTTCCCTTTCCTTTTATTCACCATGAGGATAGAAGGTTTTTCACACTTCATGTCATTGTCCACTTAGTGAATAAGGATAATAAGATCAGACATAGACTTCTCAATGTTGTTCATGTTGAAGTTCACAACAAAGTTTGAGAAGCTCTGGGGGAGTGATGTGAGAATGAGATCGGTACCCAGTTCTTCGGGGAGTTTAAATCCTAGAACCTCCAAGAGCTCAATGTATCTAATGAGCTTGACTACATGAGTCCCATCTAGGGCACCCTCTCCAAGATTTCTCTGAAATAGACCCTTGGAGATCTCAAACCTTTCCTGTATTTATCTCTCCTGGTATAGACCATGGAGGTGATCGAGCATGCTATAGGCATCCATGTCTTCATGAGACTTCATGAGCTCACTAGACATCGATGATAGCATCAAACATTGAACATTGAGAGAATCGTTCAAATGTTGATCATAGACCAAGAAATCTTCATCACTCTCCCCTGGGGCAGGAGAATCAGGAAGTGAGGACTCCAGCACGTAAAACTTTGGTTCATGGCGTAGGATAACCTGAAGGTGCCTAAACCATTCCTGAAAGTTACTGCCAGTGAGGATATTGTCTTTATCCAGTATTGATTGTAGAGAAAATGTGGTTGATGAGTTTGTCATCTTGATTCTACAATTTAAAAGAGTAGATTTATTAGTACTTTCTTGATTACATTTTATGAGAAATAATAAATTAATTTATTAATTCTCCCACTATTTTATCAAGTCCCAATGGCCCTCACCATTGAACTCGGAATGTCTAGTTGCTTTGAAATTCTAGTGTCAAGGATCCATATTCCCCTTCGCATAACCCCAACAAGGGTTGGTCAAGCTATTTGAAGGTATTTAGGTAGGCAGGTCTTTGCCAACTGTGAGCTTATAGTTTCTTGATCTGTTGAGTGGACTCCCCAATCCTAAAATCCTGACTTGGATTTCCTTAACCCATGCCTCCAATATTACATCAAGTCTAGAAAGGGCTACTTCTCTTGATGTAATATGGTTAAGTCAACCTGAAACCTTTCATAAGGGCTTCCTTTATAAAAGTAAGTGTCCCAACAAGGGTTGGTCAAACACATAGTTTTATTGAGTCTTGACCTTAATCAAGTAACAGAAGGCTTGGTCTGACTTAATATGGTATTTGAGTGATTTTATTCTTTATGTGTATTTTTTCATTATCACATGCTTGTTAATATTAAGTGAAGCTTTCTTAAGTGATTAACCATGTTCCGATAATTTTTACGCATAGTCCAGTTTTTATTTTATTCCATCTTTGCATGCTTGTTTATTTCATTAATTATGTGATCGCGACAACACATACATAATAAATAAACCATGCAATCAGACAGAAATAAAATAAGATGGCATGATCATGAGCTTCTATTGGTTAGATTATCTAGCGGTTTGATAAGCTAACCCTGACCTAGGGAAAACACCTTGAACCTGATGGTTCTTGTTTTGCAGCTCCCACCTGTCCACCTTTGTATCTTCTTGGTTTGGTTTCGCCTCAGATTCGGTTTTTGAACCGTCTCCTCCAGCTTGGGAGATCCTACATTACATGGGTTTACATTAAAGAAACCATGGGCACGCGGGCCCTACATTTTATTGGAAGAAGGCTCGCAGGCCAATAAATTTAAATTAAAAAAATTTAAATGAAACCATACACACATACAAAGGGTCTTTGGTCTAGCTCATGATCATCCATACAACGACATTTACGCAAATTTAGAATTCAAAGTCTTTTAATCGTTCTTTAATTTAAGATAAGTCGTGCTCGAATTCAATTAATTATGATCTTATAATTAATAAATTCTTTATCTTAAATTCCTTTATGAATTTCCTTGAGATTCTTCTCATCCATATTCCTTGTACGGGTCTTTTTACATTGGAGGAAACCTATTGAAATTCCATTTCTGGAAAGTACACGGCATGTAGTTTATAATTACACAGCATGTATTTCTTTTCACCTTTTATCCAAAGTGCAAGCCGGGGGCTTTGGCGTGTTCTCTGTACTTTGGAAATTTTGGAGTACACGGTGTGTATATGAATCATACACGGCGTGTACTTCCTTGTTACGCGGTAACCGACCTGGAGATCCCGTGTACGCGGTACGCGGCTTATCTTTGTACACGGTTTCACCTGGGCCAAAACGGACTACACGGCGTGTTGCTCCAACATACACGTCGTGTATTCCGATTCCACGCGCAGTTCAATTCTGGTCAATAAGACATGATTAATACTTAGGAATAATCAATTCACATGGCGTGGTTTGGTGGACCAGTGCCGGTTCATTGAGCCTAAGTACACGGTGTGTAGTTTTAATTACACGCCGTGTAATCCCGTGTTGTACAGACAGAAAGAGCGGCTCCTCCGGATGAGTTCCTTTTTTTATTTTAATCAAAAATTAAAATTAAAAGGTCATTTCTGTTATATGAATCGAGAAATGAAGGAGGAATAATAGATCTCATTTATTCAGATGAATAGAACGATATATTTCGAATTGAATCAAATATAAATGCGCAAATTATCAATGAAAATTAAATAACTATAATAAACGTTGTAACCTTGCTATGATACCATTTGAAAGTTCCAGGCACAGCAGAAGCGTGTGGGTGGATGTGCCCACTTGGCTTTTTGTCATTAACAATGATCAATCCAGGATCAATACGACGATAAACGCCAGTCTCCACTGATCGAATCATAGAAATGGACAAAGAAAAGGAAAGGCCCGGAACCACAAAGTAGGATCGTTATAGGTTGATTATAATTAATTTAATCAATTTAAAATAAATAACTTTTGGGTGTTCTTTCTTCGTTGATGTTCTTGAACACGTTCCGGTGTGATTTGTCGTTGCATCGCATAAGCCAAGTGTAGACTTCCTCTAGCGGTGATCCACACGTGTACCTCGTATCTCGGGACGTCGCCAAAGGATTCTCTGGGTGCTAGCATGGAGAAACCTTTGCTTGCGTTGTCTGCCTTAGATCATCTTGATCCGATGGAAGAGGATCTCTCTTGGTCTTGAGAGTGTTCTTGGAGGAAGAGGTTCTTTTGGCCTTGAAATAATTCTCTAGAGTTGTTGTGCACAACGATTCTCTTGTGTGTTAGAAAAGAGTTGGGGTTGTGAGGATATTTATAATCAGGCTTGAGGTTGTAGAGTTATGACAATAAATAATTGTGTTACGCATTTTATTTATTTCATTGACTCTTATTTAAAACCCCCATGTCGAATAATTAATTTCTTGACATGTTCCCACACTGATTATAATAAATATCATTCAAAAAAATATTATATCCTCAAAATCCCGACTGGAAAAACTACACGGCGTGTATTAATAAATACACGGCGTGTATTAATAAATACACGGCATGTACTTGTTTTTCATTGAAAACTACACGGAGTGTACATTCAATGTACATGACATGAATATCTTGTTTTCATTTATTCATTTCCTTTCCATAAAGAAAACTACACGGTGTGTAATTAATACACGGCGTGTACTTGTTTTCCATGAAAAACTACACGGCGTGTATATCTTGTTTTTCATTTCCTTCTTCCTCCATCATTAAAATGATTTAGGATTCCTTGAATAATTATTAAACCACGTATGGGAAGAATCTTTATTCTGCTTGAGATACTTGAATACACTTAGTGTGTGACCCTCTAGGCCTCTTTCTCATTGGCATTAGGCAGGCTTGCCTAAAGTCCAAGATTGCTGTCTAGCAATGGGTCAAGGCACCCAAGAGAAAAAAGTTGGCGTTGCATTGACGTATCACCACATACGAATGCTTACTGTGTAATTTAATCCCTTTGTCTCGATATCTAATCAAGAAGGTTTCATGGCAGTGTCATAAACCTATATGCTTGATCCGTCGTTCTTTGACTTCCTGAAATAAACTCGTCGTTCACACCATGGCCATGGAATTTAATGCGACGGTTCTATTTCAATCAAAGGGCCGAGATATCAACTTCCATAAATGGAAGGGACAAATCCTTCCTCGACTTATCCATTAACAACATGTCACTCGTGATACACCCAACATACCCTACTTCCCGCCAACTGTCTGCATGATGGTTTTTGTCAGTAAATATAAGTGCGCGAGTCATGACATGAGTTAATGATAATCTTCCAGTCTAAGGACCATTACATACGCTCATAGATAGAAATTTCTGATGACACCAAGACATGCGGAATTGCTACTGGTGGGTCTGTTCTCATAATCTCTCATCTTGGAGATTACCAAGTGCGAACTCCATGAGAGAGAGTCTCGTCTTCTTGCGAGTACTCGCACATGATGGTCTGTATATTATGTGTCCTATCATAGTATGTCACCCAACCGTAGAACTTTATTTAAGAATATTGTTATAGCATTTCAAGGTTCTCATCATAGCGGGGATCTTCCATGACCTTATCAATGCAACAAATATTCTAGGACATTATTATATTATAGTCATGCAGAACAATGAACAATATATAATAAGTGAACATTCATGTAATCAAAGTACAAAACAGTTGGTTCTCAGGACACCAACCCTTACAGTCAGCATCATAAAATGCTAAAAAGTCATTATATCTTCCTGTAGAAAATTATAATCCAAAATTTAGTGTACTATGAATATACCTCATGATTCTTTTAACTACTACCAAATTTTATTCCTTCATATTGATTTTAAAGCGGGAAACTAAGAATGTTTTAAAGATTATGTTTGTCTGTGTTGCAGTCATGTATATATAATAAGCTTCCAAAGATTCTCCAATATAGGATCAGATCCACAGAAGTCCGTTCCTCACGATTTTCAAGTTTTGTCCCAACCGTAATCAGAGTCAACATTGGATTAGAGTAATGTATGT
This sequence comes from Viscum album, assembly GCA_963277665.1. Taxonomy (NCBI): domain Eukaryota; kingdom Viridiplantae; phylum Streptophyta; class Magnoliopsida; order Santalales; family Viscaceae; genus Viscum; species Viscum album. The sequence continues at coordinate 1,512,497,332 of OY728119.1, forward strand.
TGAATTTATTCAACAAATCTCTTGCATATTTTGTTTAAGAAATAAAGGTTTAATCCTTCTTATGAATCACTTTCAGCACTGATAAGTGTGTCATTTCACCAATCATAGACATTTAAAATTCTAATTTCATGTTATTAGAAAATTCTTCCACTGATCTCTGTCTGCTGATGCCAAAAAAATATCATCCACATACACCATCACCATAAAATTGATCTTCTTGTGGAGTTTTCACATAGAGATTATGATCGACACCTCCTATTTTGAATCGATACTTCATCATATTCACATAATTTCAAGAATACCATGCACATGATGCATGATTTAGACTATAAAGAGCCTTCTTTAATCTATAAACCTTTGTTTCATTATTTCCAATCATAAATTCCTTTGGTTGTCCAATTTAAACTTCCTCTTCAAGGACTCCATTTATGACTTCTGTTTTGACATACATCTAATGAACTTTATATCCTATTTGAATTGAAATAGAAAAGAAAATCCTGATCGAATCTATTCTTGATATTGGAGAAAATTTTTATTCAAAATCAACACCTTCAATCTATGTATTGCCTTTACACACCAAGTGTGCCTTATTCCTGATCACATTTCCATGCTCAACGAATTTGTTTTTAATGATACACTTTTTCCCAATTACATTGTGATCTTCAGGTCTCTTAACTAGATCCCATGTTTGGTTCTTATCAATCTGATATAATTCTTCATCCATGACATTAACCTAGGATTCATCCTTTGCTGCTTCATCAAATGATGTTAGTTCTGCAGTTGATAGGAAGGTAGAATGTGCTTCACTCCTCATTATCCATATCTATTTGGGTGATTTCCAATCCCTAATTATGTTATATTGATCAATTTATAATCTTTTATTTCTCTTATGAGGTTTAGATGAAGTTTCTTCATCAATGGTTTCCTCTTATGATTCTTATTATGAATCATTAACATTTTGTGACCTGTGAATATTTTGAACGCCTTCTTCTACTTATGTATTTGAATCTGTTTTATATCCACTATCTTATTCATCTTTAACCATATCAGTATAATATATCCTCAAGCTATTTTTGGTCTTATATTCAATGATCTTGACATCACTGCTTTCTATAATTTTTCTAAGATAATTATTGAAACATTTGTAGAAATTTCTCTTCATTAAATATCTAAGGAATATTCCCTCGTACACAGCATCGCCATACTTTACTTGATTTCCTTCTTTGTTTTGGATGAAATTTTTACTTCGAAAAACATGAAAATACTTCAGAGAGGGATTCCTCCCATACCCCAACTCATATGGTGTCTTGGTTTCTCCTATATAAAGCCCAGTTCGATTTTGAGTGTACACTACTAATTAAACAGCCTCTTTCCAGTAATGATGAGAGATACAACTCTCAATCAGCATAGTTCTGGTCATATTTTATTATTTTCAATTTATGAATTTAATAAGTCCATTTTATTTTGAGGCTCTCACTACATCCACACCATGTTTTATTCTATGTTTTTTTAGGTAATTTTAAAATTCAATGGATGTGTATTCTCCTCCATTGTCATATCGTTGAACATTTATTGTGCATCCAATATCATTATCAGCTATTTGAAAATAAATTTTCATGCAATCAAGCACTTGTTGTTTTCTATGTATAATCATCACACAAGTCATTCTATTATAATCATCAATGATAAGAACAAAGTACCTTTTTCCATATATCCCAACAACATTTATTGGACAACATACATTTGTGTGGATGTGGTCAAGAAGATTTTATGCCTTTTTATTATTTGGCCAAAATGAACTCCAGATGAACTTTCCTTGAATTCAAGAATTACATGCCTTTTCTCATTCATTATTTAGATTGGGGATATCTATAACACCCTAAAATTCTAAAGTAAGAACATTGTATTTGATAGCGTGCATGACAAGCAAGACCACGCACTTAAGGGAATATAGTATCCATATAATTTATAATATATTTACCATTTAAAATAGATTCTATATATTTAAATGCATTCAACATCGATTTATCATGTGTTACACGCAAGAGTGACCTTCTTTTACGGCCTGCATTACACACAAGACACAGTTTTACCAAACAATAATATATTATTAAAATATTATTATTTAATATGATATGATATAACACTACAGTTATGTTAGTGGTTATGAATATAATTAAATAAATTATGAAAATTTATGGTTTATATAAATATGAAATTAATTCATTGGTTACCATTTAATGAGAAATGAAAATAAGAACCAATTGGTTATAAAAAAGAAATATTATTATATTTATACTTCCAAAGGAGTTTTGTCTTAATAAAAAATAATTAATTACAATTAGTTAATTATTTTAATGAAATATATATTTTATATATTCAATCAAATATTTTTTATATTCAAACATTAGTTTTGATAGGCATAAGATAAGAACAATCATTATTTTACACATACAAATCGATATTTTTATAAAGGTAATTTTACCAACTTTTAATGGAGAACCCATATTAAATATTAATTTTTACACTTTAATTGATATAATATGTCAAAATAAACTTCATATTTGAAATAAAAACAAAATAATTAGGTTTCGGTGATTTTTTTATATTTTTTTGAAAGATTTCCTTTTTTAACAAATAGTTAGAAATACTGAATTTTAGTTCGAAAATGCTTTTTCACCTAATTTATTTATAATGATAAATTTTAATTTTAATTGATTTTAAAGTTTAATTATATCATATTTTTATCAATTAATACAATTTATTTCATTTTAATCAATTTCACTTTGAATTTTATTATAAAAACATAGCAAACTTTCAGACATTTTTACGTTAAAAACCTGCATTGTTGTCCCGACTGCGGGATTAAATTTAAATAAAATTATTCGACTCCTATGATTGGAATTTGTAAAAATTGATTACATATTTGGAATAAATATAATTTATAATTTATAATAACACTACTGTAAAGGGGGTTTTCCTCACACATCTATCCCCACGGTTTAGAAAAACCGTAGGGGTATGTGTTTTTTTATCATCTATTCCTATAGTTTTATTAAAACTGTGGGTAATCAATCCCCAATTACCCTCTTCCATCATGCTCCTCCTCCCTCTTAAATCACACACACTCCTCCTTCACTCTTACATCGTGCTCACCACTTGAACCCTCGCTTCCCCAACCTCCACCTCCTGGCCCTCTCCTCCCCTCCCCGACCACGGTGTCCCGGCCATCTGACCTCCACCTCCCAGCCCTCTCCTCCCCTCGCCAACCTCCACCTCTCGATCATCTGACCACTACATCCTATCCATATACTCCCCTCCCCGGACTCCACCTCCCATATCCACCTCCACTCCTGACCTCGACCTCCCATCCTTCTCCTTAGCCTCAACATCTCGGCCTCCACCTCTCGGCCCCCAGCTCCGGCGACATCCCCCCTCCCCCATCTCGGCTTCCCCTCTTCTAGAAACTTCCCCTATTAGCTCCCTCTCCTCCCAACCTTCACCTCCACCTCAACTTCCCCAAGCTCTAGAAATGTCTCATTCTGGCCTCTGCCTCCCTTCCCCTAACTCTGGCATCTAGGTATGAAATTTCTTTTTCATTTACAATGTTTTATACCACTGCATTTTGTGTACAGGTGTTCATACCGCTGATTTTGTTTAGACTATTAAATGTGGGGTGAGTCAATGAATTTTACAATAATAAAGGTTTTTCAATGTTATATATCACACAATAATAGGGAAATAGATGAGTTAGAACTGCTTGGTCACACTAAACGTGGTATTATGTATGGTAAAATTGGTTTTCTGAATTCTAACATAATTGCTAATGTGGCCATTTCTGATGGGTTTGGAAGTTAAATTGACATCATAAACATCCATATTAAAATTATATGGAGTAAAAATGATTGGGATATGATCTAAAGGATATTATTGAAAGAGAAAAATTTATATAGTTATTATAGTTTGAATTATAAATTTGAAATTTAAAGTAATCTGGTAAAGGGGATTTCTGTTACAGGATATATAGGATAACATATATAGAATAGAGAATAGCAATATTTTTAAGATCAATAATTAGTGTAGTTTTATCATATTGAAATATATTAAAGAAATGTAATAAAATAAGAACCTTTTATGCATATTATTGATGATCTATAAATGAAAAGGTATAGAACTATAAAAGAACACCCCCATTGATTGGAGTTACTTATTTTTTATGAAATATTTATAAAATCGACCTGCATGTCATATCTTTATTTTTAACTCTTAAAAATGAATGCGTGGGTGATAGAAATGGTTCATGGAACTTTTATGATTAGTGATATATTCCTAAAGATGTAATCCTATAGTAGTAAAGTAGTAATTAATTGTCATATCAACACATCATTGTTATTTACCTCATATAGTATACTTTTATAGGTGAACCAAGTAAAATTTTCATGTTCATGATATTTAAATTTCTGAATTTGGTTAGGTTTAATGATAATATTCATGATTTCATTAACAAAAAAACAATAAGATCTATTTTTTATAAAAAATGAAGATGTTTTTTCACCCAATTTGACCACCTTATTTGGGGTATTGAGGCACCACACAACAAATAAGTACTAATAGATTGTACAAAAATCAAATTAAACATTATCACATGAAGCATATTGAGATCCAATATCATTTAATAATGGATAAAGTGGTGAAATATGTACTAAATCTAGAATTCATTGGATCTCAGGAGCATGTGGCCAATATCTTCATGAAACCATTAATTGCTCTTGTATATGAAATAAATTGGTTAAACCTTGGAGTTTAACCAATTTTTTCAAACTAGAAGATCTAGACTTAACCCTCTATAAATTATACTTAATTCTATATATGATTTTTTTTATTTTTGTAGGATAAATTTTTGTAATGGGTATTAATGAAAAGGGGGAGATATTATCTAGGTGGAGTTTGTAAGGATAAGGTATTATCTTATAATACATTAAACATATTTTATTCCTAATTAATTAAATTATTTCATACATCGAGCATGGTCTCAAATAGGCTTATAGAATTTATTAATGAGGTGTTGTTTTTATTTTAGATTGAATGGAATATTTTTGGGCCCATTTCATTTTATTGACAATGTGGAAACCAAATTAAGGGATATTAATCATAATGGTTTGAATTTCCAAGAAAAATAATAGGGGGAGAATATTGGAACTATATGTATATATTTTTTTATTTGAATTATTATCATTTTTATTAGTGTTTATGGTCTTCTAAAAGACTTTGAAAATTTGATGTATTTGATATAGGTTAGACAAATATTATATTCTATGGAAACTAGAGAGAAAGGGTGTTTTATGGTGAATGGTATTTTCTCATTACATATAATGGTTAAAGATTTTTCTTTCATCATTATGGTGGATGAGGATATTAATTTAGTGATGGTATGAATAATTTCAGTAGTGATAGAGAATTGATAATGTTGAAATTGTAGTCATTTACTACAATGTAGTCCAAATGATATGTATTTATCTATGAAGAAGAATACTATTATGTTGTAGAGGGTTTGGATTTATTAGATCAAATTAAATCTATGAGTTTACATATTTTTTTGTTAATAAGTTTCGATTCTATAACATCAGTCTCTTCTGTAGTGGGGTTGGATTTTACAGATCAAAGAAAAATCAAAGATTTTTTTGAGTCAATAGGTGTTAACACCACATACACCATTTACATAATGTAATGTATAGTGAGTCTATAAATTATTCACCATAAAGGGTTTTTTAGGCCACATCTCATATAGAAATTAGAAAAAAAATTAAATTATAAAATCCTAGCCACTTTTTAAAGGATATTATAAAAAAAATAGGTTTCTTGAGAATTATAATATAATTATTGATGTATCCATTTATAAAGGGTTTGGAAGTTACATCAAATTCCTAAAATTCAAAATTATAATTATATAGAGCTTATATATTTGGGAGATTATAAATTGTATAAAATGAAAGGAGGAGAATATGGTTAGTCATTATAGTTTTAATATCAAATTTTAAATTCAAAATATTATGGATAAGATGATTTATGTTATTCAAAACAGAGGATATGAAACATACAACATAGAATAATGGGCTATTAATTATCAGGAATTATAAGAGTGTAATCAAATTGATATTTATTAATGAAAAGGAATATAAAAAGATCCTAGAATGTATATTCTTAATGACTTGGAAATGAAAAATTAGAGCATTATAAAATAATACCCCCATTGATTTGTGTTACTTATCTTTTTTGAAATTTTTATAACATCAAACATTGTGTCATATCTGCATTTTTTTCATTTGAAAAGTAGTGCATGAAAGAGAGGAATAGGTTATAGACCATGGATGAGTTAAAATCTCTTAATAATGTTGTAATAACATACTAGTTAAGTCTTAGTTAATTTATATATCAACACATCATTGATATATACTACTTGGATTTCCCCTTTTTTAGGTGAACCATGTTAAATTCCATACACATTATATTTATAGTTATATATTTATTTATGTTTAATAATCATACTCACATTGTATTTTCCAATTAAAATACAAGATCCAATATTTTATAAAGAAATGAATACTTTTTTTAACTCTAATTCACCCCCTCTTAGGGTGTATTAAGGGACAAAGAAAAAAATGCACATTTGTTAAATTATACAATTAATTATTAAAGGGACCACATTCACTTCAATCAGTGGGTATTATAATTATAATGTTTTTCTTCTACATTACATATAATTTCATGTTAATATTCTTTATCAATTTTTTTAGGGACATTCAGTTCCACCAGATTTGACTCATAATCCGATTAGAATGGGTATGAGTGGGGATGCTCCTAGACCTGGACGGAGCACCCGTCATACTCATTTCCACACTAACCTACCATTGGACACCCCTTCCACCACACCTTTCCATACTTCTATTGAGTCTTTAGGGATGTTTTTATCCATGCCTCCATCATCATCTCATCTACCCTATTATTCACATTCCATGTCTTTGATACCTTCAGGGATGATCCCACTGATGCTTCTATCATCTCATTTTGCCTCTTATTCCCATACAATGACTACACCGCCACCATAGATGTTTTTGCCTTTACTATATCTATATCCTATGATGTACCCCCCATCCTACTACCCATATGCTTCTATGTCTACACCACCTCCAATTCCTACCATCCAGCTAGCATATGATGAGTATGTTCCATTAGCTTCCACTTCAGTGCATGAAGGTCACCCATATCATGCACTAGAACAGACACTTCCTATAGAGGTTGCTGAGTTAGGACAGCCCACAGATCCATCACAGTCCATTGAGCAACCTATATATGATATTTTGATTATAACTGTTTCAAATTATATCACTTTATTTTTTTCGTGTTGTACCATGACTTAATTATTCTTTCCCCCCTCTTTTTCTTATTCAGTGGGATTTTTTTCTAGGCGACGTGGGTGAACTCGGATGAAGGAAGTTTGGAATCTCCAGACATAGCTAATGGTGGATTACAATTGACAAAATCAGATGGTATTTCCAACTGCAACGCGGTGTAAAAATTTTATGGAAACTTTGGCCAAGTATCACGATATCATTCCAGTGGAACAGGTGTGATGCAGACATATCGGTAAAGAGATTAAGGACAAATAATAGGAGAAAATATGGGTAAGAAAATTTTATAAAGTCATGTCTATATTATTGGTGTATTTAAATGAAATGACATGTTCATTGTAGATTCGGTTTAACTTTCCTGATGGATAAGTTGCTAAGACTTCAAGGTTGATGGATGTTGGGGAGTTCTGGCACTCATATAAGCATGAGTTATATGTTGGTTGGAAGAGAGGGGTTGGTACTAACTTAGAGGGGGTACCCATATTCCCTGACTGTCCAAAAATTCAATATGAAAAAATGATTGTACGTTGGAAGACTACTAAGTTTAAGGTAATCTCAATCTTTAATGGTTGGAATATAAAATTTAATTCTTATTACTTTTATTGGAATTTTTTTAGGAAGTTTCAGATCAAAACATAAAGAATAAGGATTCGGTGACATATTTGCACACATTAGGGCACACTACAATGCCCAATCATGAAAAGCACCAAGTACTTTAACTGGGTATTGTGATGTTATATAGGATGTTCTACTGAAAATATTTTTGAATAGACATAGGCCAAATTTTTGAATTTCTCATATATGGTTCTAATCTAGATTTGTGCATTTCTCATTTGCAGCAAGCTGCATTAGGCATCGAAGGTTCTGTACCTCGTGCCAAATTATTTTACTCTAGTATAAAGAAAAAGGATGGAAGTGCAGTAAATTCACATACACATGATAAATTTTAAGGTTTTTTATTTATATTTTAAATATTTATATGATATTCATAATTTAATATGTTTATAATTTCAAAAATTTACCTTGGAGTCCCTCAATGGTAAGGAAGATGACAACTTCGGGCCACATGATCATTTAAGTCAGGTATTAGGTGAGGAGAACCTGGGGAGAGTACGATGTCAACCAGGGAAAAAAATCATCCCCTCTAGGTATTGGTCATCATCGGGCTCCTATCAATCCTCCCAGACCTCTGAGCTGGAAATTTCTCGTGCTGAAGCAGCTGAGGCAAAGAAAATAGCTTTAGAGGAGTGTGAAAGAAGTAAGTTGATGAGCGAACATTTCATGAAAGCTATGGTAGTTTTGAGTCAGTCACTTACATCAGAGTTTGTTTCTACTTTTGAATCATATATGGAATCAATTAAATATTTAAATGATGCATTTGGTGATGCCAATGAGGGTCGTAGTGGCAATGAAGGTGGTGGCAATAAAGTAGTTGGTGGTGAGGATGATGTTGATGTTGCTGTTGGTGATGAGGCTGCTGACAATGTTGATGATTATGGTGGTGGTGGTGTTGATGATGATGGGCATGTACATGGGGATGGGTATGTTGGTGATGGGGGGATATTAATCCCCTCCATTTTTGACTTATTAGGGAGACTTATGTATGTACTTTAAGAACTTGAATTGAATTTTTTTATGGATCAGAATGGTTAATTTATTTTCTTGTGAAAAGTTCTGTGTAAATTTTCACATGCAGTTACATAAAGATAACATTAGAATCCTTATTCATGCATATGGGTAAGTGATTCTCATACTACCATAGAATACTTAGCTCTAAATGATATCCCATATAGTGAAATTGGATTCCATTTATTATCTCTTTATTTTTCATAAATTATTGAATTGAAAAGTCTAAATTAATGAAGGTAAAAAAGGAATATATTCCTTAGTTGTTATTTCTAAAATTTTCATTTTGTGAAATATGAAGTTCTATTGATTGAACTGGTTGGGTTTTTTGAGATCCCAAGTCCCTAAATGATATGGGACATGTTAGATATTTTTTTTGGGTTTATAGTTAGCTTTGTAAGAAAGGTGTGACATTTCAATAGAGTTATACATCATTGGTTCAGGATAATGGGAAAGTTACTGCATTAACTTATCCACCCCTTGATATGTCTAAGTGGGGTAACATGTAATAAGGGAAAAATCCAATAGTCTGCCAAACCATTACTAGGGGTGGGGATGGGTGTAAGGGGGAGGGGGCTAGGTGTAGGGGGTGGGGTTGGGTGCAGGGGGGAGGGGGCTGGGTGCAGGGGGTGGGGCGGGGTGCAGGGGGGAGTGGGGTACAGGTGGGGGTGGCAGGGGGAGTTGGGGTGAAGGGGGCAGGGGGTAGTGTGCGAGGGGTGAAGGGGGTGAAGGGGGTAAGGGGGCAGTGGGGGTGTAGGTGGGGGCAGTGGGGGCAGTGGGGGGTAGTTGGGGGGCATGGGGGCAGTGTGCAGGGGGTGGTGGGGTGAAGGGGGTAGGGGTAGTGGGGGTGAAGGGGGTAGGGGGCAGGGGGTAGGGAGGTGGGGGGTAATGGGGGTGCAGGTGGGGGTGGGTGGGCAGGGGGTGTAGGTGGGGGTAGTGGGGGGTGACCCCTCTATCTTCTCTGGTGCATCTCTGATGGTATGTAGTTCAATTTTCCATTTTTTTCTGATTCTTTTCTCTTTATACTATTAGTTTCTCCCCCTCGTTTGTCTATCTTTTAAATTTATTCTATAGGTGAACCCATTCCAGCACACCTCTGATAGTATGTTTTTTTATAGCATGAAACTTTGGTGTCATAGAATTATTTTCAAATATATAAGCTTCCATAAATTAGTTTAATTCTTTATTTGTAACTGCATTTTTTTTCTATGCTAATATGCTCTTTTTTCCAATATTATTATAATTGGGAGATAACAATATTCGATCGATTAAAAATGTGTGTCCATACTAAAGAGGCTAAAGAGTTGTGGAAACAGGTTGTATGTTTTAGGAATTATGTGCTATGGATTCAATTCACATAAATGTTATATAATTTATATTCATTTCTATAATAACACAATCAGGCCTTGTTTTCGATTTTTTTCTAAAATTTATTTTTTATGTACTAGGGGTGGGTACAAGCACATATAAGGAAGAAAAATAATACTTCAGTGAGCTCCAAAATCACAAGAAGGAATTTCTATGGGTTAAAGATGAATATGGAAGTGCAATTGAGCTTGCATTCAGCAAGAAAAAGATAAAATCTAAAAATAATTGGATTCGGTAGTTTGAAGTTCGGAATTGACTTTGAAAGTTGATTTATAGGGTTATATGTAATGATATTTTTGTGAATATTAAACTTTCATTTGTGATCCCTAATGAAGTCAGTTGTGGAGTCCTAAGGTATCACAGTGGTGGGTGACATGATTGAAATTCCATCCCATAAATAACGTCATTCTGTTGTCTGGGGATAAGTTTGGTTATTTAATTGTCTTTTTGATGTATATATTATAAGAAGTATGTATTTTATGTTGTTCATTTATATATTTTTTGTTTCCTTGGTTCCTTTGAAAAGAAAGTACAACTTTTTGTTTGGGGTTACAATAATTTTTATGAAAAGATGGTGTACAGAAACATACACAGTTGTATACTCAACAATGTGAGGTGGTTTAAATGTTTATTGGGATACAGGGTCCACCTATATTTGTTTGTAAAAGATACACATTTATTTTTCTGCCTAGGAAGAATCATGTGTGTGCTCATACACACATTAACACCACTGTCCATATAGCAGAACAAACATCACTTATTTTTTCAGACCATATCAAAAGCGATCATTGATAAGTGCTATAAGCAGTGCTGTTAAACAGAGCCTTAATGATATTCCCCCCACATCAACTATGTATGTGTTGCTTAAAAACTAGTTTCACAATTTGTGATAGGTTTAATTAGACAAATTATGGATTAGTATATAGTACATCCTTATATGGAACTGTTTGTTTCACTGACATGGAAACTTGAATGGTGACATATTTTATGGACCTTAACCCCAATGTATGGCAGGTATTGTTTTCCAATGGGTCAAAATTTTTGTTCCATTGTATGACTTATTAGAAACTTCCAATTCATTATATGGTTTGGGACAGCCCCTTAACAGACCATCAGGAGTTATGGTCGTATAAATTTTCAATTGTGACTTATAGATTCCTTTTTTGTAGGGCCCAAGTAGTTGGAAGATGCTATATGGTTTGGATATTAACTTAGATAAAGGTCTTGTCCTTATTTAAAATAATTTTGGGTTTCTTTACATGTAAGTATTCCGATTAGGAACTTTTTAGTCTTACAGTTGGTGATTTTTTAAAAAACTTTACAATCTACTTGATATGGTATTTTAATTATGTAATTAGAATGCCTAAAATACATCCTTAAAAGCATGTCTAAGTTATTTATTTTATTGATTGGATTCCAAAAATTTAGGCTCATTTAAATTATATTGAATGAGGTTGATTTTTATCCATGACTTGCATCTTTTTAAAGCTCAGTTTGGAATATGTTTGCTTGGTTTTATTACTCATTCAATGTTAGTTGTTGATATATTATTCAAATTAGCTACCTCAAGGCTATTGTGAACATGTGCTAGGTTTTATTACTCATTCAATGTTATTTGTTTGTATATGATTCAAATGAGTTACCTTAAGGTTAGCATTGTAATTGAAATGATTCACTGATATAGACACCTAAAATTGTTGCAGAGATGGGGGTATTGATGGTTAGTTTCCATTATAATTGAAATGATTTAATGATATAGACAACTAGAATGAACTTTGAAGAGATAGGGGTTGTCGGGGGGGTTGGGGTTGGGGAAGAGGGCAGGGGTGTGTGCAAGGGGAGAGGGGCTGGTGTGTGTAGGGTGAGGGGGGTGTGCAGGGTGAGGGGGGTGCAGTGGGAAGGGGAAGTGGGGGGTGTGTAGGTTGAGGGGGTGTTTCTACTAGTATTCAGGAGAGGGGGGGCTGGTGCTGGGGAAGAGGGCAAGGGGTGTGAAGGGGAGGGGGAGAGGGTAGTGGGGGTGTTTTTACAAGTATTTAGGGGAAGGGGTCTGGTGCTGGGGAAGAGGGAAGGGGGTGTGCAGGGGAGGGTGGGAGTGCTGGGGAAGAGGGTAGGGGTGTGTGCAGGGGAGGGGGTGAGGGGGGATGGGGTGTGTAGTGGGAAGGGGCGGTGGGGTGTGCAAGGTGGGGGGGGGGGGTTACAAGTATTCAGGGGGTGGTACTAGGGAAGAGGGCAAGGGATGTTGTGGAAGAGGTAAGGGGTGTGTGGGGGCAGGGTGAGGGGGATGTCCAGGAGGGGGGTGCTGGGGGTAGTGTGCAGGGGGAAGGGAGGGGGCAGTGGGGGTGCAGGGGGGCTGTGAATATATGCAGGTGGAGGGGGGCTGGGGGTGAAGGGGGACGGGGGCTGGGGGAAGTGTGTAGGGGGTGTGGGTGCAAGGGGGAGGGGTAGGGGGTGCAGGGGTACAGGGGGGCTGTCTAGGAGTGTGCAGGTGGTGGGGAGGGGGCTATCCAGGAGTGTGTAGGGGGTAGGGAGGGGGCTGTCTAAAAGTGTGCAGGGAGGGGCCAGGGTGTGGGGGGGTGTGGGTGCAGGGGGAGGGGGGTGTAAATATATGGAGGTGAAAGAGCTCAAAAGAGAGTTTGGATTCCTGTTTTTGGCTTCCAGATGGATTTTACTTTTTGATCATTTGTTGATTTTGATGACTTGTATTGGTATGCAGGATAGGGATGTATGCTATGTAGAGAACCAGCAACAAAACATAGCTGATGCAGTTGATTTTATTTCACGACTTGCAACCAGGATTGATGTGAATATAAAATTCAGTAGGTAATAGTTATTTTATACCATTTTTTTCAATACATTAGTAATCATTTGTTGTGTTTTTAATCAAATTGACTTGGCATACACCATGCTTGCAGAATTGATTATTTCTAGTTTACTCTTGAGTGTGCAATATTCGATCTTCTGGACATTACTTTGTTTCATGGTTGGATATTCGATCCCCAAGTATGGACTTTTGAATCATGTACCTTTATATTTTTTTAGAAAAAATATTTTATACATTCCCTCAATTTATAGTTTTCCTTTTCCCTTTTTCTTCTTTCCTTTTCTTAATATACATGTTTTCACATATATACATGCATGGGGTGTCCAGGGGGTTTTAGGGAGTGTCTAGGGGGTGTCCAGGGGGTCCAATGGGGGTGTCTAGGGGGGTGTCCAGGGGGGTGTCCAGGGGGGTGTCCAAGGGGGGTCCAGTGGGGGGGTCTAGGGGGTGTACAGGGGGTGTCCAGTGGGGGTGTCGAGGGGGGTGTGCAAGGGGGTTATGTACATGAGAAGAGTGGGGGTGTGCAAGGGGGGAGGGGTGTGATGGGGGTCTATCTAGGGGGGAGGGGATGCAGGGAGTGTCCAGGGGGAGAGTGAGGGTGTGCAAGGGGGGAGGGGGTGTGCTGGGGGGTTTGTCCAGGGGGGAGGGAGGGGTTGTAGGGGGTGTCCAGGGGGAGAGTAGAGGTGTGCAAGGGAGGAGGGGGTTGTGGTTTTGGTTTTCATTTTGGTTTGTAGCAGTAAGGTAAAACCAAGGTGGGTAGATGTTATTTCTAGGAAAACCATCTATACCCATGGTTTGAAAAACCGTGGGTATATATGCTATTACGAAATTATCTATACCCACGGTTTGTTGAACTGTTGGTATGTGTGATGTGAAGAAACCTTTCTATACCCACAGTTTACTTAACCATGGGTATATAATTTCTGCTGTAAAAATGTATACCTATGATTATGTAAACCGTAGGTATAGATGTATACCCACAGTTTACCAGAACCATGGATAAGATGAAATTTCAATGGGTTATACCCACGGTTTCTACAAAACTATGGGTATAGGGTAATCCTGACGCCTCGGGAGCCCACAGTTTATCAAATTGTGGATATAGCCTATACCCACGGTTTGAAACCGTGGGTATAGGGAAATTTTCTAGTAGTGTAATACCAACTTTTTTTTTAATCAAAAATATTAATGAAAGTGATTAAAATTAATTAAAATTATTAAGGAAAAATTAATCTTAATAAAGGACTAAACCTTTAACTTAGAGGCCCAAATAACCTATCCACAATTCCAACACCCATTTTATGGACATAATTTGTCCATTAAACTTCCAATATTTTTTTATATGGATTTTTTAGGTAAAAATGTGGGTACAACTAGCTTCTTTTCAAAAATATCAACTCATTCCTTTACCTCCCTTATAAAAGACCACCACATCTCCTTATTCCTCACACCTCTCAAACAACTTAGGCTAGACTAATATTTGACCATATAGATTCACAAAATCACTCCCCTAGACTTTGAATATTCCCTTTGGGCATAATTTCTTCCAATTAATCCCATTGGTGTAAACCAAAATGAGTTACCCAATTTTTAAGGTAACGCTTTCCAACAATCTCTTTTCTTTCATTTAATTTTCCACCACCTCAAATATTCTGCTTACATGTTCATATAATAAAAACAGTATCCTCAATATAATTATATTTTTTATATTATGGTTTAGACCTACACTTACACACATATCCATCTAATGGGTAACGAACAAATTGTTTCTGTATATGGTGAACTACTGCCTCACGAAACGATGATTGTTCATTTTTCCTTTACCACGTATCATAGTGTCCATTATGATGGAAACTATATTTATATATGATATATATGATATTTATTATGTATTTATAATTATTTAATAATTTTATGACACATGACTTTAATAATTTCCATTTTACATTAATATGATAACATCGTTGGAGGAAGTCTGGACTACTGCCCCCTCAAAGCGATGTGATTCATTCACACAATACATGGAATGTATAAAAGATGATTATAATTAAACATATGAGACATGAAAAATATATATATATATATATTATTTTCTTTATTACCCTTTCACACACTTAAAAAGTGACAATGTTATTTGTGGATGTGTGTGCTACCGCCTCCTCGACATGATGTGAATCATTTTTCATCCCAAAAACTATATATATAAGTATATATGATTAAATAATATGTTATTTATTATATAATGATAATTATGGAATTATATGGTATTGCTTACATTCCTTCTATAATGATCATTGAAAAATAAGAATGTTACTCATGCGTACGTACGGCCTACCATCTCCATGATTGTAATGTTGATTCATTTTTTGTAACCGTATGTAATGATTTTTTTTAAAACATAATTGATGTATAAATATGATTATTATTTAATGATTATTATTATTTAGATGTTATATAATGACCCCTTTTACCATAGTTGACCTACCAAAGTTGCTTTCGATGCATAAACCGAATTTGGTCTAAACACCCTATGTAAACAGAATTGTTTAAGTAGTTGCATACAACATAGTAAAAATTGAAATAAAATTAATGATAAACATGAAAAAAGTTCTCAAGAAAGTAAATTATTAACATAATTTTATTATACAAGAATTTAAAGGACGTTCACTCAAAATGAAACGCAAGGTAAGGGGTTTTCATCTCACTTTTTACTTCTGTGAGATAAATATCATGTTCTCCACTTAATTATTTTGTGTGGTGTATATACTACTCATTTTTATATATTATATCATTAATTAATTTACCTTAATGGTGCTTAAAACTTCCATTTAATATTATTCCTTCATGAGGTTTATGATTTAAAATGTTTCAAAGTGGTATGGGACACTTTGGAATGTTTAAAGATTATTTTCCTCAACAATAACATTAATGATCTTTCAATGGTATTTCCATTTGAGGAAATTATATGGTCATTGTTTAATAAAACCATTAATTTTCTCTACTCTGGTTATTCATGACCATTATCAAGTATTATTACCATTTTTCAACTCTTTGGTACTCAAAATGATTTTAAGAAAACCCAACTACATTTCTCTCTTAAGTCGGAGAACCTATTTTCTTCTAAAAACCATGTTTTATTAAAATATTTTCAAAAATTATTTTAAAATTATTTGGTAAATACATTTTTTTTAAAAAAAATATTTTACCAATGATTTCAAAGGAATTTTAATGACCCGGACCTGAACAACCACCCAAACAGTGCTAAACGGGTCAGGTGTTACTACCTTAGGCGCACCTCCCCAAACACCAAAGGCTGCCGACTAGCAGTGGGGGTCTTATAGGTATGGTGGGGAGGATATACCCTCTTGTAGGATGATAATAATGGTACTGGTCCAAGTATAATAATAAAGATACAGCGGAATAAATGACTCAGAAGACTCGAACCAGACTCGAACCAGACCCGCAGAGCGGAAGCACATTCAATAACAATAAACAGCGGAAGCAATAAATATGGACAACAATAGCAAAAATAAACACAACAGCATACTGATAACATGTAACTACTACTGAGCAACAAAACATGTATCCAAAGCAGGTCATACATATCTGAATATCAAAAGGGTTCCCATGGATAACCAACTGTAACTGCAAACAAGTAAGCATAATGATGCAGAAAAAAACAAAACAGAGTAACTCCAGATAGGTAAGACCTCAAGGTCCATACCATCTCCATGCAATGGATAATATAGCCCAAATCTTGAAGCTAGCCTCTTTCCTGCACGTAAATCCATAAAGTCTGCATGTATCTCAAAGGTCCCGTGCAGGGTGTGAGACAAATCTCAGTAGGATATCACCCAATGGTGCATACCTAATATAAGTATTTAAATAGACATACATTTATATGGAAAACAGTAAACAGAACGATGCGCAAATAAACTCCAACTTCACTAGTGCTCAGCAGCCACCATAGAGTGTCACCTGCTTCGGACAATGTCAGAATCTCTATCATGCAACCTGACACCATGTTCCCCCTGACACCGCATGTCTCAAGTACCGACGTCCCGAAGGCGCGCCCAACAGTAGTAACCCAGAGGAACAACGATGTCTGTCCTCAAATAAGTATCGGAGGGATAGCGATGTCTGCCCTCAAATAATGTAACCAAAGGGATAGTAATGTCTACCCTCAAATAAAGTACCCTAAAGGACAGTGATATATGCCCTCAAATAATGGCGATCCTCAGCCCCCAACCCGATAGCCTCAATTGTAACGACCCAAACTTTCATTAATGGAAATCCCTCTTGATCTAATTAAATGTCCCTTTATGTAAAATGTTTATATAAAATTTCAAATTCTTTGGTTATATGTTTTTGGATTTTAAAAATACTGTTAAGAATTGTGACAGTTTCTAATATGGTCGTTGAATAGTGATCACATGATTAGTATAAATATAGGTCTTTAACGAATCCAATTTACTTAGACAAAGGAAGTGATGGCATCATACAGTAGAAGTGCCCCATACGAAGCCCATTTGTCAGAGCTCGGAAAAGAGGTGGCGTCATTGGGCTTCTCTCTTGGCCAAGCCCAAGCCGAGCTTCAACAGGTTAAGCTCGAGCGGGACTACCTATGAGAGAAGTGTAAGTTGATAGAGATTACCACCCGAGCAATGTTATCCGAGCCACCCCAAGAGTTTGTCACCATCGCACACCTTACTCTTTGGTCTTATGTGGGTGTTATAAGGGGTTATGTAACAATTCCTTAGCACTATGGTTATGTACATTATTTTTTTATATAATAATGAATATACTTTCATTTTATTATTATTACCTTGTAAATAGTTTTTAAAGTACAAATAGTATTTTTAGTTAATGTTCAACTAAGAAATATATTTTGATGAATTAATGAATTTTTTAATTAAATAATATTTTAATAAAATATTATTATTATTATTAAATTAATTTTTATTAAATATAAATGATCATATAATTTTATGAATACAATTGTAATTTTTATTAAGGTTTGAAAACCATTTTTGTCAAAACCCATGAATTTTCGATAAATGTAGGTTTTTATTTTAAAAGTGAAAATTAACATATTTAGAAAATTATTTAGATAAAATGAATATTATTTCTGGAATCAAGACATCAAAATTATCCAACGGTTAATTTTTAATAATTTTCTGAGACAGTCAAATTTTTGGGTAAAAATTAAATATCGTTTAAATATATAATGTGTTTTATGACATCATAATGACCTAATAGTGATGTGATAAAATACTATAAGCCTTATGTTCGGCCAATATATGTTTTACCATTAAAATAATGTGATTTTGAGTTTGTTTGACATATTTTACAAAGCATTATTGGACCCTTCAAGGCTTATTAAACATCTTGTCTTTTTAAATTGTTTTCCTTGAGAGTGTGACTCACCTCCACATAAGAAACCATATTATTTTAAGTTAATAATTTGTCCTTATAAAATATTTTTTTCCAATTCCCTTTTCTAAAAAACATGGGTAAAAACCATGGGATGGTTTGTGGTTTGGATTAGTTTAATTAGAGGTGTCCCAAACCTAAATAATAAAGAATTCCCCCACCTTTCCTATATAAACCCACCCAAGCTCCCACTTCCTCCTCACTAAAATCCTTTGTATTTCGTCAAAACTCTGCCCTAATCTCTCTATAATCCTCACAAGGTGCCCCAATCTCCCAATAAGCCTCTCTCAAGTCTCTCTCAAGCCTTTAGAAGCACACTTCCAAGTAAGGGCTTTTTCTTCCTTTCTCATTTTTGTCCAATTTTCTTTAAATTGTTATGCCTTTTAATTTCAATTATAAATGTTGGGGTATGGTTTTTAACCTCCACCATACTGCTCTATTTATGTTTTAATGATGGGATACCCATTTCTCTCTCACTAAATTCCTCCCATGTACACCCGTTACTATGTTGAAATTCCGAAAGGATTTTCTCTCTCCTCTTTTACATTTAAGCAATTCTTTTGTATCATGACTCTAAATTCCATTACAATTGTTGGTACATGGATCTATATGACCCCCTTACTTTCCATTTCATGTACATATGATGAGACACCCTTTTTTCTCTCATCAACCATTTTTATGAATTCTTACGTCACGCCGTTACACTGCCGAAATTGCACTGATTTTCCAAGCCAATATCATTGTGTAGTGAATACCATGCCCATTTCTCTATCAATGGTATTCACCTTTATGCACATTTACTTATTTTTTAAATAGTTTCAGGTATGTATTCCACATTCCTTTATCATGGAATAAATTATGATGTTTTATGAATCCATGGTATATGATCCATGGGACACACTTATGCATGAAATGAAATGTTTACGAAGGGTGCACCCTTATAGCGCTCCAATGCATTGGGTAAAGTATAGTATCATGATATGTCATGTGCAATGGGTGTTTAATCATGATAATTCAAGCGCAATTTGGTTTTACTCATGCTTCATGTGCAATGAGGATTTACTCATGCTCCATGTTCAACGAGCCTTGGATCATGCTAATTTCATGTTAAGTGTTGTTGCCACATTTCCATGTTATGATTATCATGATTTATCATGAATTTATGTTTATGCTTATATTCTGATCTAATGATATGCCTATTTTCTAACATGTAATGTATACCTCATGTTACTCCATGTTTATTCCCTTACTGGGCTTTATAGATCACCCTTTTCTTATGCATGTCCTCAGGTTATCACATGCAATGCTAAGTACGAGGTAATGTAGTGGTCATGTGTAAAGGAATTTTTCAATAAAGATGTTGTATTTAATTTTTTAAGTTGTTATGTAATGATCCTAAGCCCTAAAGACACTAGACCTCTCAATCTTCTATGTTGTATCAAATGAAGTTTATGTAATAAATTATGTTTAATTGCGTAATAAAATATCAGGGTTGTCATATCAATGTTATCTTCTAAAGGATCCTCACCTCCCACGTGTCTTCCTACGGCAAACACCCCCAAACCAAAAGTACCTAAACCGCAACTAACGGGGTCTCTACCCACACAAGTGGTCAAAAATACCTCATCACGGAATCTCTCTGTGTACACACTACTCAAAGTTTCTGGGAGAGCGGTAATCACCAAAATAGTACCCAAGCCACAACACCTCTGACACCTTGTGTCCCTGCGACCATGCCGCTCAAGTTTGATGGCCTTGTCATCCCAGTAACCCGGGTCATGCCCAACCTGACAGTCATCCTACCTCAAACTGACCCCATAACGCCTAATCTCATGGTCAGAACCACCCAACGTAACCCGGGCCAAGCCCAACCTGTGATCAGTATCACTCACTAATATCCAGGCCATGCCCAACACAACCCAAAGGTTTTAGTATATGCAATTCAGTAATTGCATATATAACATATTTAAACAGAAAACATAAACAGGAAAAACATTTTAAACAGTTGAATTGCCCTAACCCAATGGTTAACAATCAATAGCACTAAGGTATTGAATGCCTCTAACAAATTTATATCAAGTTCAAGCACATGAGCCTTAGCCCAGTTGGTGAGGTATCCTTAAGTGCATCCACAAGACCCAGGTTCAAAACTAGGTAGAGGCATATTTCTGAGGGCACAGTAGCAGTACTGTATCAGGTACTATAGAAGGCACTGCAGTGGTACTATAGTAACTGTACACTGTGCGGTACTATAGCAGAACTGTACATTGTACAGGTACTATAGCAGGACTGTACACTGTACAGGTACTGTAGTAGAATTGTACATTGTGCGGGTACTATAGTAGGAACTGTAGCGGCTACTGTAGTAGGTACTATTTGGTACTGTAGCAGTTGGAACTATTCACCTTAGGCCACTGGTTTGGGTTTGGAGTCCTTGAGGATTTTGGGCCACCCAGGTCTTCAGGTCAGTAGGGATTTCGGACCACCTTTAAGGCCTTTGGGCTACCTCAAGGCCTTCGGGCCACATGCAGTTGCCCCAGACACACTACAAAAAAAAAGAGTAGCCCCAGAAGAGGATTCAGAGTAGGTTCACTCACTAGAGCAGAACTAAATGGATTTGTCAGAATGAGAGGGTATGGCTATGCCATCGGGACCAGCCTGTGCTTGCATAGGAAGCCTAGTCAGATGACCATGTGAAGGTGGAGATATATTATCATGATGCAGATGTTGGGGAGGGGCAGTTCCATGTAGATAGTCTGGTTGAATTCCCTAAGACCTTCGGGTCATGTAATCTCCTAAGCCTACGGTCCATGTAATCTCTAAGCCTACGGGCCTTTTAAGAGTTCCCCCTTATCCCTTGAAAGGGGATTATAAAAAATCAATAAAAATGAAGGCCTTAGGGCCATTCGGGCATATCAAGTTCAATAAACTAAACTCAACAGTTTAAAACATTATAATTCAAATATAACCATTTTTGCATCCCTCGGCCAAAATTCCCCGATGAGAAACGGCCCCTCGCCCGGCACTACTCAAGCAAAACTGGTAACAAGGCATAACCAAGGGCATCCCATTGGTCAAACAATCAATTCAATATGAAATGGCAGATAAAACGGGTCCCACTCAAAAATACCTAAAAATGCGCCGAAGGCCGCACCACCCAAATGACCATGAAAACACAAAAAGATGTATGCACCACCTACCTAAGACTCGTACAATGCTACTCCTCTGGTAACAGCCTCCAATTAGGTCTATAACACAGTAGATCTATAAAAGAGTCAAAACTTCTCAAACCCCTACAACTCGTTCTAGAATAGAAATCAAACAAAATATCCCAAGGGGAATTGAGGCCTTACCGAGGGGGTTCCAATGCATCAATCATTGTTTGAAACTGACATCGGACGAAGAATCGGGAGAGGAATTAAGGTCTAGCCGTCTTAGTTCGCGAAACCTGGCCAAAAACTTATGTTCTGCCTCAAAAACGAGGCTACTGCCCGTTTTAGTGAAAAATAGAGAAGTACACGGTGTGTAATTTAGGACTACACACCATGTATATCATTTAACTGTTCATATGGTGGCTGGAATTCTATCGACTTACTTTCTAGAACCTATCGACATGAGTACACGACATGTACCTAGGGGTATAGGGCGTGTACTTGGTTTCCCTTCTCTTCCTCATCGACTTACCCACACGCCATGTATATCCCTCATACATGGCTAGACTACACGGCATGTCCAAGGAGAACACGGAGTGTATCTGGTTTAAACGTTTCTCCCCGGACAACAGGCCTACATGCCATGTATGGCCTCCACACAGTCAAGGGTACATGGCATGTCGATAACTACACGCCGTGTAGTAAGAAATTTCTACACGGTAATCACACAGCATGTACTTAGCGAGCACACGGCCGGTCACTCGCCTAACATATACATGGTGTGTACTTAAAGTACATGGCGTGTAGTCTAGAATTTTCTAGAAACTGCCCATTTTCTCCAGTTTCCTCAGAAAAAAGTCAAAAATTCAACCAGGTTCGGGATTTTGACCCGTTCTAAAAACCTGGGTTCTTACAATCTCCCCACCTTAACATAGCTCATCCCCAAGATATCAAACGAAACCCAGAGATGTCACCAAATATACCACCCTGATCAAAGTAACCCGGACTTCCCTGGTCTCAAAGGTCCCGACTAAATTCCTCAAGGGGGGCTCCCCACCTTAGGAATCACCTAACCCGGTCTCAACCCAACAAAACTCAAAGTAAAAAAGGGTTCACTAACCTGTTTTCCAAACGCATAGTCCTTCCGTGACGCATCGTCACCCCTGCGCCTCATTGGTGCTCCTGTTTCATTCCTGAAACCCAATGTATCTCGCACCACATCGGTGTCCGCCTCCACGAGATCCCGGTGCCTAGAACCTCATGTAACCCACATCCTTGATGCCCCGATGCCCAAGGCACCTCAAGTAACATGCATCCTCGATGCCCCTGATGCTACACATCTCATACATATATATAAATATATCACGCACCTGATATGGTGTCAATCCCACTGACCAGTATCTAGTTAGTCCACATAGATCATGTACATCACGTGTACTCAAATGGACATGCCTCTACAGGTCATTTCAAAAGGAACCATGAAAATCATGGCCACACCCATGGTGTACCTCTAACCGTCATCGGCTCACCAGCCTGCTCAGCCTCTGGCAGCTCCACAGCGTGCACCTGGCCTGAAGCACAGTTGCCTGATGCCTGACCTCCCTGCAGTGCTGCTCCAGCCACGAGCCACTGACCCCTCAGCTGGATCCCGCTATCTCTATCACGTCCTCCACATACAGTTGAACCTCGACTACCCTCTTCTGGTGTCGAACCTGAACCAACTCCAGATTCTACCATCTGTCCTAGTCCCTACCTACCGGCTATTTGAGAAGGCTGCCTGCAAAACCTCTCAACATGCCCAACCTGTCCACATGCCCGGTACTCCTTTGGAGGCCTATCTCACTGATTCTGAACATTCCCTGGATGTCCACACTAAAAGCAAACCACTGTAGAACTGCTACGAGGTGGTCTAGTTGAGTTCTTGGCCTAACTGCCCTGCTGGAACTCATCCTATCTTCGCTTCCTGTTGTCCAAACCCTCACCTGAAGTTGTCATATAGCCAACCTGAGGCCTATCCCTCTGGTTTCCCTCCACTATGAGCTCCTGATTCACCGCCTCTGAAAAAGAACCCAGCCTGAAGATATTCACCTGGACCCGAATGGCGTGTCGTAAGCCATCCTCGAAGCGCCTCACCCTAGCTATGTCATCACTAACCATACTCGGTGCAAAATGAGACAGCTCAGTGAAAGTAGCTGCATAGTCCATGACGGACATGTCTCCCTGCTGAAGACTCAAGAACTCCCGATCTCTCTCTTCCCTCAGTGTATCTAGGTAAAAGTGATTGAAGAACCTATCCTCTAAGTCCTTCCATGCTAGTCCCTCATGTCTACGAGCCTGAACCTGCACATCCCACCAACGCTTTGCTGGTCCTTATAGCATGTACATCACCAGCTTGACCCTCTACCCTGGAGGCGTCTCGAGCTTCTCAAAGATCATCTGCATACTCTCTATCTAGTTCTCAGCTTCCTGTGGACCACCCTCACCCTGAAAAAGCGGTGGGTGTTGCGACTGGAACTCCCACATCAGATATGCCATAGATGGATCTGTACCTTGCGCACCTCTGTCGATCCCCTGCAAGACACGCACTAGGCTAGCTCAGAGATTCTCGTCGATCCATGGCCCGAATGATGATAAACCTGGCTGTTGTCCTGCTTGCACTGGATCTTGAACCCGATCCTATCCCTGAGCCTGTACCTGCGGCTCCTGCTCTACCTACACCGGATCCTGAAGCTAATCCTAGACCTATGGCACTGTGTCATCTCTCGTCTGATGCTCCATCTGAGTCACCCAAAAGGAACCCGCTGAATAGCATAAATGGTCAGACAACCCATATATATATAACAATATACATATTCAATGCAGATAAGGAAAGCAGTAAAAGGCAGTGCATAACTACTACCCTTACTCTCCTCCACTACAACCCATACTCCACGGCATCCCAGCCTCTTACCCACCCCTAACAGAGCCAAGTATCAAAAGTACCTCGAGCCATGCCCGTCCTGAAAACTAACGTTGCCTCAAACTGACGACTGATTTGCCCAATCCTGGTGATCAAAATCACCGCAACTAAAGTACCTGCCTGCTCGTACAAGATCCAGACCCAAATATTCTACCACATGCAATTCTACAAATATACAAAGCATGGCATACACATTGCAACAACAATAAATTCTATCAGGAATTTCACATATTCACATTTTAAGCATACAAATCATGACAATTCATTTTATTCACATGGTATTATCACTTCACAAAGCATACGTGCAGTTATGAAATTGAAATACCCTAAAAATGTGCCTATCAGAAGCCAAGTAAACAAGCCTTGACATACTAGGACAAGGTCCAATTCTCCCTTACCGCACTAGGTTAAGGGTTACATATCACAATCAATAACCTCGCACACCAAGTGAGCCACCAAGGTGAAAATCATATAAACTGTAATCTGAGCAAAACAAATAGTAATTTCCACCCAAGGTAACTTGGTCCATCCCTAGTACCTAGGGCTACAGGCACCCAAGCACAAGCTAGAAACCCAATTCCAATAACAATCTATCTCCAGTCTACCATATCTCAAATAGTAAACCAGCAGAAAATAAAATAGAAGTCTCAATATCATTAGTATCTAGTAAAACGTTGCTACTAAATCCCTA
Organism: Viscum album; assembly: GCA_963277665.1. Lineage (NCBI taxonomy): Eukaryota > Viridiplantae > Streptophyta > Magnoliopsida > Santalales > Viscaceae > Viscum > Viscum album. The sequence continues at coordinate 1,512,522,788 of OY728119.1, forward strand.
TCAAGAACTCCTCGGATGCCACTTTGTAACAACCCAGACCCGAACAGTCACCCGAACAGTGCTAAACGGGTCAGGTGCTACTACCTTAGGTGCACCTCCCCGAACGCCAAAGGATGCCGACTAGCAGCGAAGTTCTGATAGGTATAGTGGGGAGGCTATACCCTCTCGAAGGATAAAAATAATGGTACTGGTACAAGTATATAACAGTAAAGATATAATAGAATAAATGACTCAACAGACTCGAACCAGACCCGCATAGAGGAAGCACATCAATAAACAGCGTAAGCAATAAATATAACCAACACAAATGGAAATAAACAAAACAACATGTTGATCACATGTAACTACTACTGAGCAACAAAACATGCATCCAAAGCAGGTCATACATATCTGAATATCAAAAGGGCACCCATGGCTAACCAACTGTAACTGCAAACAAGTAAGCATGATGATGCATAAAAGAAACGAAATAGAGTAACTCCAACTAGGTAAGACCTCAAGGTCCATACCATCTACATGCAACAGCTAATACAACCCAGCTCTTGAAGTTGGCATCTTTCATGCACATAAATCCATAAAGTATGTACGCGTCCCGAAGGGCCCATACAGGGTGTGAGACAAATCTCAGTAGGATATCACCAAATGGTGTGTACCTAATATAAGTGTTTAAACAGGAATGCATTTATACAGAAAACAGTAAACAGAATTATGCAAAAATAAACACCAACTCCACTAGTGCTCAGCAGCCACCATGGAGTGTCACCTGCTTCAGCCAACACCGGAATCTCTGTCATGAAACCCGGCACCATGTGCCCCCTGACATCGTGTGTCTTAAGTACCGACGTCTCGAATGCACGCCCAACAGTAGTAACCTGGAGGAACAGTGATGTCTGTCCTCAAATAAGTACCATAGGGACAGTGATGTCTTCCCTCAAATAACGTAACCGGAGGGACAGCGATGTATTCCCTCAAATAAAGTACCCGGAGGGACAGTAATATCTACCCTCAAATAATGGAGAGCCTCAGCCCCCAACCTGATAGCCTCAATTATATCCCCTGAAAGCTCCTCACCTCCCACGTGGATTCCTACGGTAAGCACCCCCAAACCAAAAGTACCTAAACCGCAACTAACAGGGTCCTCTACCCACACGAGTGGTCAAAACCACCTCATCATAGAGTCTATCTGCATGCACACTACTCAAAGTTTCTGGGTGAGTAGTAATCACCAAAATAATACCCAAGACACAAAACCTCTGACACCTTGTGTCCCTGCGACCATGCCGCTCAAGTTTGATGGCCTTTCCATCCCAGTAACCCGGGCCATGCCCAACCTGATAGTCATCCTGCCTCAAACTGACGCCCATGACGCCTAATATCGTGATCAGAACTACCCAACGTAACCCGGTCCAAGCCCAACCTGTGATCAGTATCACTCAAGAATATCTGGGGCATGCCCAACACAACCCAAAGGTTTCAGTATATACAATTTAGAAATTACATATATAACATATTTAAACAGAAAACATAAACAGTCAAAACATTCTAAATAGTTGAATTGCCCTAACCCAATGGTTAACAATCAACAACATTGAGGTCTTGAATGCCTCTAACAAATTTATATCAAGTTCAATAAACTAAACTCAACAGTTTAAAACATTATAATTCAAATATAACCATTTTGGAATCCCCCATCCAAAATGCCCCGATGAGAAACGGCCCCTCGCCCAGCCCTGCTCAAGAAAAACTGGTAACAGGTCATACCCAAGGGCATCCCATAGGTCAAACAATCAATTCAATATAAAATAGCAGATAAAACGGGTCCCGCTCAAAAATACCTGAAAACACGCCGAAGGATGCGCCACCCAAATGACCATAAAAACAAAAAAAGAGGTATACACCACCTACCTAAGACTCATACGATGCTACTCCTCTGGTAACATCATCCAATTAGGTCTATAACGTAGTAGATCTACAAAAGAGTCAAAACTGCTCAAACCCCTATAGCTCATTCTAGAACATAAATAAAACAAAACAGCCCAAGGGGAATTGAAGCCTTACCGAGGGGGTTCCAACGCATCAATCGGTGTTTGAAAATGACATCGAATGAAGAATTGGGAGAGGAATTAAGGTTTTGCCAGCTTGGTTCACGAAACCCGGCCAAAAACTTGTGTTCTACCTCAAAAACGAGGCTACTGCCCATTTTAGCGGGGGGGGAAAAGAAAGTACACGGCGTGTACTTTAGAACTACACACCATGTGTATCATTTAACTATTGATATGTCAGCTGGAATTCTGCCGACTTACTTTCTAGAACCTACCGACACGATTACACAACATGTACTTAGTTTCCCTTCTCTTCCTCGTCGACTTACCCACACGCCATGTATATCCCTTATACACAGCTAGACTACACGCCGTGTCCAAGGAGAACATGGCGTGTATCGGGTTTAAATGTTTCTCCCCAACCAACATGCATACATGCCATGTATGGCCTCCACACTATCAAGGGTACATGGCGTGTCGACAACTACACGGCGTGTAGTAAGAAATTTCTACACGGTCATCACACGGCATGTACTCGACGAGCACACGGCCAGTCACTCTCCTAACATATACACAACATGTACTTAATGTACACGGTGTGTAGTCTGGAAATTTCCAGAAACTATCCATTTTCTCCAATTTCCTTAGAAACAAGTCAAAATTTTAAATAGGGTCGAGATTTTGACCCGTTCTAAAAACCAGGGTTCTTACAGGAGTCTTCTTGTCACTTTCACGACAAGGAATTTTTCAAACCTTTTTACCGATAAAAAGGAATGTTCTTTTACCTCATACGATAAGTATGGATTTACTCTCCATCATTTCTTTTAATATTCCTTTTCATTTCTAAAAGGTTAATTTTTAAAGAAAATGTTTTCAAAATCAATTTTCAAAGAAAATGTATTTCAAAAGGTTTTTCAAAACAAAATGATATTTTCCTAAATATTTTTTTAAAGATATTTTTATAATATTTTCATTCATTAACAACAATAACCATTTATTTTACTCAAATTTTGATTTTTTGTATTGATACCATCTGTATTCTTCCTTTGGATGGTTAATTATTGATTTGGACAAGGATATTATTCACATTTACTTCCTTGATTAATTTTTTAGTACCCTTGAAATATTCAATCTCCTATGATCATTGAACATTGAATTTTTACTTAATTATCCATTTCATTTATCAGGGATATTGTTATTGCCTAAACCATATACCATTTTATATACAGTGTCTAATTTGATATTTATTTAATTATTTGGGGAAATATTGATAATTATATATTATTTATTCAATACAGATATTTGATAAGGAAAATTATTTATTTCAACTATTAGATATGAGGAATTCTTTGGACAGGAAATAATAGGTGGAGCCTAGACTTTATATAGCTCCTCGATGCATCAACAGGTTCTCATGAGACAAATAAGTTGCACAAATTAAATGGGTTTTTATCCGTAGTTTTAAACCATCTTTTGAAAGGTCTTGATGGTATAGGTTTTCATGTTCCTTGGACATGATGTCCATTAAAAAATCATTCCCTTCATTCAGTTTCTGTTATTATTCATCCATGATATTTTTCATCGACCTATTTATGGATAAATTTCATTTTTATTTCATTGATTAAATTGCATGTTTTTTAGTTTCTTTCCTTTCCATATTGATTTTCCTTGTCTAGTTATTTTAATGTCATGTGTTTCAATTTATTACCTTTCATATTGTTTATGAACTTCCTTATTATTATTTTTATTATATGTTATGTGTGTTATATTATTTACCATTCCATAATTATTATTTTTATTGATACGGTATTGCTTCCTCTATATTTTTCACTTACCAAGCATTTGATCTCACCCTTATTATGTTTCTTTTCTCAGGAATCCAAGAAGAAAACTATGAAAGATATACAGGGATTTACTAGATGGATTAGAGTTATCCTCAAAGTTATTTATTTAAAGAGAAAAAAAATATGTTTTAATTAATTTATTAATTAGTAATACAAAAATCATTTATGTATCTAGTTTACCAAGACTACTAAACTCTTCAGTCCTTCGAGATTTGATTCTTTGTAATCGTGTTAATGTAATTGATATCAGACACCAACTTTGGGATTTCATGGGTGAGGACACTATGATATCCATGACTATATTCATCTTAGATATCTTTTCCATGTATTTTTATTAATGTGACCCAAACTCTAGTGTCACAAGTTGTTTTCTTCTTCAACTGTCAAGTTGAAAATTTTCTCTCTATTGTAAATCTGATATAAGATTCCATTTGTTCTATATCATTTATTAAAATAATTATATATATTTACTTTAATTATTACCCCTTTTTATTAAATGTCACTATTAGTCCTAAGTCATAGAGTTGACCCGCACTTAGAAGATTGTGAGGCAGATTTTCCACATAGAGAACTTTAGTTTTCTTCAACTCGTCATTTTTCAGTTTTGTACTTCTACTGCCTTTGATCTTTAAAGAACCATTATTTAAAAATATTATAGTTCCATCAACCCTTTTCTTATCATTATTCAATAAATATGCATTCCCCGTCATATGGGATGAGAATTTGCTGTCAAGAATCTAGGTGCTAATGTTTTTTGTTGTTTTGAGAACTATTTCTGCAAGGTTGGATTTCTAAATTTTCTTCTTTTCCTTCCATGAAATATTTTATTGAGTGAAATATAATTATGGTATTTAAAGTCTATTTTCCATGTGCATTGGTTCTTCATACTCATATTTTTTCCTAAGGAAAATACCTTTTTGCAAGAGAAACTCTGTTTGGTTGGTGGGTATTGAATTTTCACTATGTTCTGTAGGTAACACTCCCACCTTTCCTCTACCTATAATATATAGTTTTATTACCATAGTTAGAGTAGTGAAAACAATATCCATAAAAGATATTTCTTCTATGAGATATAGGATATGTATTTGTTATCCTTTGTTGACTTCATTACTCTTCCTCATTCAAATAGATCCTTACCTCTTCACACTATGATATGATATGGCCTAGATATCTACATAGTTGACATTTCATAAGAGGAAATGTATTCTCACTTCTATTCCTCCTCATGTCCCCTTCCATAGGAAAAGAGTTTGAAGGAAAATAATTTTTGTATAATTGTGGATAATTTTCAATTCTCCTTTTAGTTTGATTTCAGGCATTCTTTTTTAGGACTTCAAGTGACTTTGTGATATGTCTAAATTTATCTTTCACATTATTTAGGTTTATCTTTTTTCCATCTTTTGATATTTCATAATCACAAATAATTCCACTTTTTTCCATAAATGTGGATATTTTATCATTAAAATCCTTCTCTACACCTTCATAACCACACTTAGCTCTCTCTAAATTCTCTACATTAGAGAATCTTTCAATATGAAATTTCTTATTTGATTCTCTTGAAGTTAATTCAGTTTCTAATTTACTTATTAGAGTAACAACTTCTTATTCAAGATCATAAACTATCGTAACTTTCTCTTCCAGTCTGTCTGTAAGGTTATTGATGACCTTTTCATATTCTTAAAATCCTAAGATTAAATTCCAAAGCATATTTTGAGCCTTCAATTATTGTTGAAAGTTCCTTTTCTATATATTACGGTTGATAGATTTCTAATTTAAGCTGATCAACATACTACGATGACTATTAAAGGATATCACTCACCTTTCTGTTGATTTTTCCTTGACCTTAATGTTTATCAAGGGAACCTCAAGTTATACCTTGAGATCAATACCACCAATCAACTGATTATATTTACCTTTTTCTTTTGACGAATATGATTTTTCAACCATAACCATCATTAATGATTAGGTTCCAAATTTAAAGTATGGTCTTTCATCCTAAAAAATTAAATATCATCTTGTTCTTCTTTATATATTAAAATATTTATTTTTAGTTTTATTTCTGATTTGGTGTATCGCTTTTGGGAAAACCTTTTCTAAGGCATCTACATGTTTCCAACTTCAATTTATTTATCATCAAACCAATTTGAACATTGAGATGGAATATTGAAAACTCTACCGCATCAAAAATATGTTAGATGAATCTTCCCTTCAAATATCCTTTTTCCTATTTTGAACTTATTAGAAAAAAGATAAATAAGTTCATAATTTTAATTATCTTCATCAACACTATCTTTAGAAATATCTAGTTTATTCATGGATTTGAAATCCATTTCCTTGCTTACTCGATTTATTCCATCTTCTGGTTTGAATCTCATTTCATATACCACCAGACTACTCAGTAGATCATCCAAATAAATCTTAGATAGATCCCCTTCCTCAGGGGATGAAACTTTTATATTTTAGAGAGGTGAAATCCTTCTTGATATTTTCATTACAATGGCAATTTCTTTGATTTATTCACCAAGTCCTTGTATTGCACCCACAACTTCAGAAATTGGATTAAAAAGGGTATCTTTATTTTCATCAGAATTCTTTTTTATATCATTGAATCTATTGTGAAAAACATGGTGTGTTTGCCTCTTTCACTTTATTTTCACCTTTATTTATGTTTTCTAGTTTTTCTTACCTAGAAATGGAATAAGTGAAACTCATCACTTTCAAATAGATTTGATCGGATATAGCTATAGTAAGGGTATTTTATGCTTTGAAATCTGCATCAAGAATTCTATTTCTTGTTCTAGTAATAGATAGTCTTGTTTCATCAGTGACCTATATTCCTTGTGTAGTGGAAAAGAGAAATTCTATTCCAATAGATCTTAGATGAGATCTCGTCTTTTTCTTCCAAATTTGGAAGTTTCTTCCATCAAATAGGGTTACTCCCCTGAAATTTACTAAATCCTCTATAATAATAAAATAGGAAATATTTAACTCCAACAATATGTAGGCTCTGATACCACTTGAAGGGCCTTGGAACACCCTGAGAGGGGAGGGGTGAATCAGTGTGTCAAATTTTTCTTCTAAAGAGATGGATTGTGTTCCCGCTTTAATAGGAACCTGGTAAACATGTTTGATGGTAATGTTTATTAATTTAAACCCTCACATATAGAGAGATAGCGCAATAGTTTTACTTGGTTTACCACTAAGGGATAGTCCAAGGAGCATATGTCGATGGTGTGTCGGTCATACCCAAATCCACTAATCTTAACTAGTTGTGGAATATAGAAGTTCAAACATATTCACTTTGTTCTAGGAAAAATTCCTTTACAAGATTTTAGGGATAACACACTATGTCCCTTGGAACACTTTCATCGACTCCCCCTAGCTCACTATACTAGGAGAAGATTTACTCAGTTTATCGACTTGATGGTCGCTTCAGTTGATTGGAATTTAAGTATTTTTTCCTGAATATCACAAGACTCTTCTTATCCCATGGTCCTATGTTGATGCAATTTGAATGAACTATTCACTTACTCTTGATGTTCATAACTATCATTCACAAAACTCCTTCATGAATCTCACAACCTTCATGAAGAAAACTTCCTTCGCAGAACAAAATGCCTTCAAAAATCTTAATGAGTCATCATGGAATTCCTAGCCATCACAAAGCACCCCTTACTCATAATAATTCATATCAATGAAGACTTAACTATTCTTTTCTCAATGCTCGAGATCGCATACAAATCTATATTCGCAAAGCTTTCAACCTTCATGAAATCAGAGTTATTTTAGATTTTATCCGATTGTTTTCATTTGAAATGACATGGGGGTAGAGTCATATATATAGGATCATCCCTTTGAGAAACACTCATGCCTCCAGTTCATTTTTTGTAACCTTCAATAAAAAATTTATGAAGATCCTCCATTCTTGATTCTCCAATGAGATTTTTCATAGTCACAGAGATTCCCATCAACTCTAAGTGCACTCATGATGATTCACTTCTCATAGTCGTGGAGAAAATTTTCAACCCATAATTCATTCATGATGCTCAAAATTTGTGAAACATAATCTTCATAAAACTCGTGCATTTACCATACTCATAAAGAGTTGATTACAAAAAAAACATTTCTCCATGTTAGCCTCTTTGTCCAGATTTTAAGCCCAAAACGTTGGAAAATACTTGGAAACGGTGACACCTTCAATAAGGTTGTCATCATGTACTATAAGATCACTTTTCTTATAAAATACCTAACAATTCAAGTGTTTATTGGAAACAAACACAATCTAGACTCCATTTACTATAAAGAAAAACCTTATTTCTAATAATCTCCCCTATTGTGTTTGTTGGCAATATGTAAAAAAAATAAATCAAACACAGGTTGTTTTCAACACCTAATTCATGAGAAATAAATAATACAATAGTCTAAGTCTACATGAGAGAATATCGGTGTAGAAAAAAAGAGGGGATGCATGAATTGGGTACTCATATTTTGGAATGCTTAAAGATGTCCAAGCTGATCTCTGATCATGTCACAAAAGCATTGCATGTCCTGAACTATTTTATCATAACACCTGATTCTCATCGTGTCATAGAAGCATTGCATAGTTTGTAAAAAACCTACAATCCCACACTTATAACATTGAATTTGTCCATTATCCATTCTCCCCCTTTGTAAATAAACCCAAAGGACCTGTATTTGTACTTGTAGAGCTCAAAACACATTCCCCCTAGATTGTATCTCCCCCATAAACCTACATCACTTCCACAAACAGATTAAAACATTTAACACAACTGGGGAGAGGGGACCACTCATAACCTCTTCATGCACTGGGAGGTGGTTGAACACTGAGATTCAATCAATGTTTCTCAAACACATGTTCTTCCAATGGCTTAGTCAGAATTTCATCCATTTGGTCATCAGTTCCCACATGCTCCATTTTAATCATACCTTGTTTAAATTTTTCCTTGATGAAGTGATATCTAATCTTAATATGTTTTATATGAGAGTGTTGAACTAGATTCTTTGTAAGATCAATATCACTCTTATTATCACATTGAATCACCATCAGATGTTTCACCTCATCACCAATATCAGTCATTTGTTGTTTCATCCACAAAATTTGAGTACATGCCTTCATAGCAGAGATATATTCTACTTATACCATGCTGAGAGAAGTTATTTATTATTTCTTACTCAAATATCCTACATATTTTTTTCTTATAAATAATTCTCCACCACTTGTGTAATTTTTATCTAACACATATCTAGCCTATTCAGCATCATAAATTGCTGAAAAGTCATTATCTCTTCCTGCAACAAAGTATAATCCAAAATTTAGTGTACCTTGAATATACCTGGTGATTCATTTAACTACTACCAAATGTTATTCCTTCATATTCCTTTGAAATTGGACCACTAATAATGTTGAAAAGACAATGTATGGTTGTGTAGTAGTCAAGTATAATAAGATTCTAATGATTCTCTTGTATAGAGTGGGATCCATAGAATTCCATCCTCATGCTTTCCAAGTTTTGTCCCTACCACAATTGGAGTCAACATTGGCTTGGAATCATGCATGTTGAATTTATTCAACAACTCTATTACTTAATTTGTCTAAGAAATGAAGGTGTTATCCTTCTTATAAATCACCTACAGCCCCATGAAGTATGTAATTTCACCAATAATAGACATTTCAAATTTTGATTTCATGTGATTAACAAATTATTCCACGGATCCCTTCCTACCACCACCAAAAAATAAACTACTTTTGTAAAGTTCATTGGCCCATCATGGAATTCCTAACCATCATAAAGCACTCATTACTCAGAATCATTGGCATCAATCAAGACATAACTAGTGTTTTCACAATGATCAAGCTCGTATATAATGAAAAACTCACAAATCTCCCAACCTTCATGAGATCAGAGTGATTTTAGATTTTCTATGATTATTTTCATGTAAAATGAAGTGTGGGTAGCCTTATATATATGGGTTTATCCCTTCACGAATCTCCCATGTATCCAATTCATTTTTGTAACCTTTAAAAACTTCTTCATGAAGATCCTCCATTTATGAAGCTCTAGTGATATTTTTTTTAGTCATGGAGATTCTCATCAACTCATCACGCATTCACAATGCTCCACTCCTCATAGTCATGGATAACACCATCAACCCATCACGTACTCGCTAAGATCAACCTTTTTGAAACCTAGTCTTCTCAAAACCCATGTCTTTACCATATTGATGAAGTGTTGATTCCAGAAAACAACCATTTATAATGTAAATTCTTTCTCTATATTTTGAGCCCAAAAAGTTGTAAAACACTAGGAAATGACGCCACCTTCAATATTGTAGTTATATTATACTGTATGATCACTTTCCTTACAAAATACCTAATCATCCAAGTGTGGATTGAAATAAAACACAAAACAGACTCTATTTCTAGCAAAGTATATCCTTGGTTCCAATAGTAGCAACAAGGTCAACCAAAGAAGGTAACAAAAAAAGAGTAATAGAATCTCATTATCTCTATAAACAAGGATTAACAGGAGATTTAGCATGAAATATAATTTAATTTATTTCATTTATCAGATGTAACGAGTATCTAATTTCAGATTTCATAGAGGAAAATATATCACATGAAATAAGTATTTCCCCATCATGAACAATGCATGTCAATATATATATCCCAATTTTCCTATCATGATGCACGAATGCTAATTTTGTTTCATTATTGAAAATGTTTATAGATATAACTAAATAATAACATCACAAAACATGTGAATCACCCAAGGTGAAATAATATCAAACCATAACAATCAAACATCATAAATAGTAATCCAATCCATGGGCACTCGAATTTTCACCAGTACATGGGTTAGCTACTCCCATGCACAAGATCATTACCAAAAACTGACACATCCAAGTCTTCTTTATAACTTTACTAAATAGTAAATAAATATAAAATAAACAATGTCTCTGATACCACTACATAACATCCATAGGCCCAAGATTCTCTCATGTGGTCATACAGGGATTGTTACGCAACCTCAAGAACCCCTCCCCATATGTCGGAAGTTTTTGAATAGCAGTGGGGGTATGGTTAATATATTTAGGAGATTATACCTCCTAGTTTAGAGTCACAATACAGTAGAAAATACATAAATATCAGAGTGTTGAAATAATGAAAACCATGAATCATGGCAGATAAACTAAATAATAAATGAAAAATGAATAATCTAATAAATTCTGTAGGAACCGAAAGTAGCTGGGAAATGAAGGGAGTTAGAAATATATGTCGGGTGTAGGCAAGGGGTCGGTTACCCCATATCAGGCTAGCAGTTGGAGATCTACATGTATTACCAGTAGAGGTGGTGGATGTGGAACTCCGGGGAAAGACCATTCTTACCATCAAGGTAGTGTAGCGCAAGGTACTTAGGTTAGAGCCTAGGGTAGAGGGACAGGTCAACTCCATACAGTTCAAACTACGCCTGAGGGTGGTGAGGTAGGACCGTCCACAGTTCAAGGTATGATTCTTGTAGATTCCACACTTTTTAGTGTGTTATTTTATACAGGTTCTATGCATTCTTTTATTTCTACTCAACTCATAGTTGTGTTGGGTTTGACCATGGAATATGCATGTGGGGTAATGTCACTTGATACTTTGTTGGGGGTACGAGTCAAAAACATTAGGCAATGTAAGGGTCGTCCCCTGGATATTGGTGCATATCATTTTCTATGGGATTTTTTTGTCCTAGAGATGTTGATTTTTGACCTAATCATGGTCATAGAGTGGTTAGTGTTGTATCAAGCCCATATCGATTGTTACCAACATCAGGTAACGTTTATGTCTCTTGATGGAGACACATATGTCCTTTATGGTGAGTGGGATGCTTGATCGGGTCGTGCCAGGCCTCGTTGCCAGTAGTTGGGAGATCTCACATCTCATGTAGCATGCCTTGTGTTGGATGAAGAGGACAAGGACCAGTCAATCATCCCACCAGTAGTGGATTAGTTTCAGGATGTGTTTCCTAAGGACTTCTCGGGGTTACCCCCTAAGAGAGATGTGGAGTTCACAATTGAGTTGTTGCCAAAAGTAGAGCCAGTTTCCATTCTTCCATATCGTATAGAACTGGTAGAAATCCAAGAACTAAAGGTTCAATTGGAGGAATTGGAAGACAAGGGGTTTATTTGTCCTAGTATATCACCTTAGGGATCACCTGTTCTTTTTGCTAACAAGGCTGATGGGTCACTTAGAATTTGTGTCGATTATAGGAGGTTGAACCAGATGACAGTGAAGAATTGATACCCTCTTCCTAAAATCGACGATATTTTTGACTAGATTAGAGGTTCTTCGGTGTTTTCCAATATTGACTTGAGACCAGGATACCATTAGTTAAGGGTGATACATTCTAACATACTGTGGATAGCTTTCTGAAGCAGGTATCACTATTAGAAATTTAGGCTATAGCCACAGTTTGAAACTGTGGCTATAATCCCAAAAACTATGGTTATAGGTTATATTCATGGTTAAATGGATTGTGGATGGTATTGGCATGGCTATAGGGAAAGATCTATAGCCATAGTTTGAAACCACGACTAAAGGCCTATAGCCACAGTTCAAATCGTGGTTAAAGCCCTTTAGCCACAGTTTGAAACTGTCACATAACATTAAACTGCACAGAGCCTATTTCCACAGTTTTGAATCATGGTAATATGTCTATATCCACGGTTTAAAACCATGGAAATAGGCCTACATCCACAGTTTTAAACTATGGATATAGCCCTTCTCATTTCATAAAAAAACACCCCCACAGCCCCCCACCCCCCCCCCACCCCCGCACCCCCATGCCCCCCTAGACAGCCCCCCTACACCCCCTTCACCCCCATACCCTACCCTAGATAGCCCCTGTATACCCCCTAGACATCCCCCTTTCACCCCCTTGAACACCCCCCACACCCCCATGCCCCCCTGGACAGCCCCTTGCGCCCCCTGGATATCCCCCTTACACCCCCTTGAACACCCCCTACACCCCCATGCCCCCCTGGACAGCCCCCTTGCACCCCCTGGAAATCCCCCTTACACCCCCTTGAACACCCCCCCCCCCCCCGCGCGCACCCCCATGCCCCCCCTGGACAACCCCCTTACACCCCCCCCGGACAGCCCCCTTGCACCCCCTTGAACACCCCCTACACCCTCATGCCCCCCCTGTATAGCCCCCTTCCACCCCCTGGACAGCCCCCTTGCACCCCCTTGAACACCCCCCCCCCCCCCACACACCCCCATGCCCCCCCCCCCTCCTGGACACCCCCCTACACACCCATTCCCCCTTACACCCCCTCCTAGACCCCCCCCCCCCCCCGCACCCCCTGGACAGCCACCTTTCCCCCTTGAACACCCCCCTGTAGTAGCCCACCCCCCTGGATAGCCCCCTTGAACACCCCCTTGCACCCCCCCCCCTAAATAGCCCACCCACCCCTTGAAAATCCCCTTGCACCCCCTTACACCCCCCTCCCACTCCTATAGTAGCCCACCCCCCCTACAAAGCCTCCCTAGACAGCCCCTGACCCCCCACATGGACACCCCCTCCCTCTGGGACACCCCCCGCACACCCATACCCCCTTGCACTCCCCCTCCTGGACACCCCCCCTGAACACCCCCTAGCACCCCCCCCCCCCTATAGTAGCCTACCCCCTAGAAATCCCCTTACACCCCCACCCCACCCCTGCAGTAGCCCACCCCCCTGCACCTCCCCGACCCCCCCCCCCCTCATGGACACCCCCTCCCTCTTAGACACCCCCTCTTGGATACCCCCCCCCCCCTTGCACCCCCCTAGACAACCCCTTGAACACCCCCTTGCACACCCATTCCCCCTTGCACCCCCCCCCCCTTCTTGGACACCCCCCTTGCACCCCCTTAGATAGCCCCCTTGAACACCCCCTACACACCCATGCCCCTGACCCCCCCCCCCCACCCTCATGGACACCCCCTACCACCTGGACACCCCCTCCCTCCTGGACACCCCCACCCACCCCCTCCTGGACAGCCCCCCCTCCTAGACACCCCCCTCGCACCCCCCTAGACAGCCCCCCAGGATAGCCCCCTTGAACACCCCCCATGCACACCCATGCCCCTTGCCACCCCCTCCCCTCATGGGAACCCCCCTTGCACCCCCTGGAAATCCCCCTTGAACACCCTCCCCCCCCCCACACACACACACACCTATAGTAGCCCACCCCCATGTACAGCCCCCTTGCACCCCCCCCCCCCCACACACACTCACACACCTGGACAACCCCCCCCCCCCCGAACAGCCCCCCCTCCTAGACCCCCCCCCCCTCCTGGACACCCCCTTTCACCCCCCCTGGATAGTCCCCTTGAACACCCCCTGTACACCCATGCCCCCGACCCCCCCCCTCTCCTGGACACCCCCCTCCCACATGGACACCCCCTCCCTCCTGGACACCCCCTCCGGGACAGCCCCCCTTGACCCCCCCTGGACAGCCCCTTACACCCCCTGGACAACCCCCTTGAACACCCCCCCCCACACACACACACACACATACCCCTGCAGTAGCCCACCCCCTGGACAACCCCCTTGCACACCCCCCCCCCCCCAAATCCCCCGACCCCCCCCCCTCCTGGACACCCCCCCTCCTGGACACCCCCTCCCACCTGGACACCCCCTCCCCCTGGACACCCCCCTGGAAAGCCCCCTTGAACACCCCCTGCATGTTGCAAACCTAACCTATATCTATGTGGAAATTGGAGAAAATAACTATCAATTTTTTCATGAGTTTAGTAAGAATGGTTTGGAAATAGGATTCCTTATGGGGGATTATGGATTGGATCTCAAATTCATCTCACTCCATAACTATTCATGAATCCAATATGGTGGAAGACTTACCAAACCATTTGGTGCAATTGTGTGGATCCTAGGTTGATGTCTAGTGTCATGCCATCCAATTAAACTTTGGAAAGGAGGCATAACCATAACAGAATTCACTACATGAGGCATTACCTCTAATGTGCCAAGTTAACTATGTTTGGTTCCATTTAACTCATTCAATTCATTAAGTTAACATTTCACCCCCCCTAGACAGCCCCCTTGAACACCCCCCCTTCACACCCATGCCCCCTTACACCCCCCCCCCTCCTGGACACCCCCCCTTGCACCCCCTGGACAACCCCCTTGCAACCCCCTACAGGGATATAAAAAGGTTCAAGTACTATGTGTGCTTTATGAATAACAATGACATCAAGTATAAGGAAAAAATCAATGCAATAATGTCATGCAAGGTATATCACTATGAGTTTTCACAGACAGCGCACCTCCGTTGGAGGGGTTTTATTGCAAAACCATGACTTGTTTATCAAACGAAAAAATTATCTTAACTAACACTTATTCAAGAATTACAATTTAATATAAACAATCAGAATTAAGAAGGAAACTAAATTCAATTTAACATATTCTTGAATTAAAAAGGCTATGAAAGGGAACCTACCTCAAAGGAGCCAAGCCACACTCAGTGCTTGAAACTTTTATCAGCGACAACTCTAAGTTGATTCATCTATCATCCGGGAATATGCACCTTTGCATATACGTAAGGACTCCCTAACCCCTATGTACATGTCCACATGGCCTTGAACATGCACAAGATGATTTTTATATATATGCTCACATTCATAAGCCCGTTATCACCCACACACATATTCATTTTCCATATATATTCATAAGCACACCTAGCCCCTTATATGTAATTGTGCTTCCATGGGCGGATATACATATAACAGGAGAACTTATTATATATATGCTTACCTATGTATATGTAGTGAGTCGCCTTTGACTCTGGTTTTCGTAACACACATGAACGGGTCCCGGGATACTTCAACAAAATGTCAGTGACCTGATGAATCATCATTAATTGAACCTAAAAATTGAAGTGGGAGGAACATGATTAGTGAGAAAGGAAATAATAAAACAGGAGATGATGATAACAACATCAACATGTAGTATCATCAGCAATATTAAGAAATTGGGAAAACATGGTGTATTCCAAGTCAATTTGATTAAAAACACAACAAATAGTTATTAATGTCTTGAAAAAAATAGTATAAAATAACCATTACCTCCTGAATTTTATATTCACATCAATCCTAGTTGCAAGTTGTGGAAGCAAATCAATTTCTCCGGCTATGTTTTGTTGCTAGTTTTCTATATATCATGCATCCCTATCCTGCATACCAATACAAGTCATCAAAATTAACAAATGATTGAAAAGTAAAAGCTGTTAGGAATCCAAACTCTCTTTTGATCTCTTTAACCTACATATATTCCTAGAAATCCCCCCTCCCCCTGCACCCCCACACCCCCTACACCCCCACACCCCCTTCCCCCCTCCCCATCCCCCTGCACCCTCACACCCCCTGCACACTGCCCCCCCCCCCCAGCCCCCTTCACCTCCCTCTTGGATAGCCCCCATCCCCCTTAACCCCCCCTCCTAGACACCCCCCTCCTGGACACACCCCTCACCCTGCACCCCTACACATTGTCCCCCCAACCCCCTCCACCCCCCTCTCCTAGACAGCCCCCCTTTCCCTACACACTGTCCCCCAGCCCCCTTAACCCCCCCCCCCCCCCTCCTGAACACCCCTCCCTCCCCCACCCACCCTCCCCCTACACATTGTCCCCCCAACCCCCTCCACCCCCCTCTCCTGGACAGCCCCCCTTTCCCTACACACTGTCCCCCAGCCCCCTTAACCCCCTCCCCCCCCCCTCCTGGACACCCCTCCCTCCCCCACCCACCCTCCCCCTTCACCCCCTACATGCTACCCCCCAACCCCCTTCACCTCCTAGACCCCCCCCCCCCTCCTGAACATCCCCCTCCCCCTGTACACTACCCCCCCCCCCCAACCCCCTTAACCCCCCCTCCTAGACACCCCCCCCACCCACCACCACCACCACACACACCCCATGCACACTTCCCCCCCTCCCACCCCCCTTAACCCCCCCCCCCCTCCTGGACACCCCCCCCCCCACACACACACACACACACCTGGACACCCCTCCCCCCTCCCCCCTCCCTACCCCCTCCCCCTACACCCCCACACCCCCTGTGCACTACCCCCTTCACCCCCCCTCCGGGACAGACCCCCTCCCCCTGCACACTACTCCCCCAACACCCTTAACCCCCCCCCCCCGGGACACCCCCCATCCCCCTTGTGATGATATTTGGGAATCATTTTCACCTATATGAAGTGTAGTCTGAGCTTTGATGATATGATTCTTGTTTTTGGGATTTCTGACACCTCTGTTGATATGGATGTGTTCGTCTGCTCATTGTTTTTTGTTGCATGGGATCTTCTGAAGGAGTTTCCAAGAGGATCAATATTCTTTGCTATTGTTTCTAGATCATTTCAATGTGAACACTAGGTTCTTAATGAAATGAATCATCTTGAGTTTGAGTGAGACTGGTCATTTGTAAACTACTTTATAGAGAATGAGGTATTCTACATAATAATATACACATGAGGATGATGGGAACTGATTTGTTGATGCTAGTAAATCTGAATCCATTGAGCACACATTACTGGGAGAAAAGTGGTTTAGTTAATGAGAAATTTAATTGATTTCTATATGGATAGAATTTATGTTTATTTTTGAGTTTTGGTTGGAGGTGTTTGGATCGGACATTGAATGTAGCATGAGTTATAATAGAGTTTGTGGAGAAGTTATGCTAATGTTACTTGGGAAGTTACATAAGACCAAAAAAATAATTTCTCTCATTTGAGGGTCAACAAAGGAGGAGGTGGTTTTGTTGGTGATAATCGGGGAGAATAAAAGGGATGCCACTCATTTCATTCAGGATATTCAGGATTAATTCTAGATAGAGTTCTATATGAGATAGTAGATAGAACACAATTTTATAACACTAGAGCATACTAATGGAGAGCAGAGCTGAGAGATCTTTTGGCAAACTCAAAGAAGATATGATACTAAGCACAAAGATGAATATCGAACACCGTTCACATTTCAAAGACATGATTAGGTAATTTTTCAGTGGTCGATCCTTATGTTTTCTTATAGTGATTTCATTCCAAGATTTTATAATCTTTTATAAAACTGTAATTTTCTCTGGATTTAAAATTTTTAGATATGCGGTTGTTGTTTAATAATTATTCTTCTATATTTCTATTTTATTTTCTCTTCCATTCATTGACTGATAAATTGGCAATCAATGTGTATTTTTTCATCTAGTGTGGACTATTAGGTTAGTCTCATTAGGATTTTGTTGTTCAATTCTTATTGTTGAAGCTTGACAATTCATGATCGGGAATTGTGAGAACAATGCTTCGACTCTATCAAAGTGTTCAGAAATCGTTGAATACTTTGACTGGATATTAATGAAAGAAGGTTAAAACTGAGATCTTAGTTTATGACCTTAACTTCTCAAACTTAATTAAACATTTAGTTTAGATATTTTGGACTGTGTGTTGAGATAATTTATAGAATTAATTCATTCAAAGCAATGAATAATGAATGAACCAATTTATTCACTTGGAAATCCCACCAATCTTATCTAAATTATCTCTAGTTTTCATTCAATTTTGTCTGTTATCTTTTGTTTAATATTTTCATGTCTTCTAATAGTTTAATAAATTATTTTAGTTTCATTTCTTATCATAGAAACCCCCTAATAAATTTTGTTTAGTAAAAATTATAAGAAATAAAAAATATGAAAAAGAAGCTCGGTAAATATAGTTTCATTGGGAGAAAATCCTTGTTGTTTCTATATTATATTAATTAAAAGATAAAAGTATTGAAGAGGATTTAAAACGACTTAAAACCCCAGATTCTAATTACTTGATTGGTAAATCAATACTATGTGTTTTTTATTTATGATGATATTATACTTTTAATGGTTGTTTTTATAATACCATTAGTTTAATTTTCTACTCTATTTATTAATTTTATTGTTAGATATGATATACTGATTGTTCTATTATTAATACATTTACCTTTATTTTTATCTAATTGTTTGGGTATATTGGATCTTTATATTTTCAATATATTTAATACTTGAGGTGGACAAAAAATTGTTAGTTTTTTTAAACTAATATCCACCCCTTGTAATGTGAATATAATCAATATTTTGGGATAACATTTGGTATCAAAGTAGGTCTCTATGTTTGAGACCAATCTTGACGTAATAATTCTAAATATTCATTACTTTATCATATTTTTTATCATATCAGATTCCTTACACTAACCTATAGTGGAGAATGTATTTTCCTTTTTTTATGGTGGAAGGATTCCATGTCGAATATATTGAAAATATTAATCATAAAATATCACCCATAGTTGTTTATCAAACGAAACAATTATCTTAACTAACACTTATTCAATAATTTCAATTTAATATAATCAAAATTAAGGAGGCAACTAAATTCAATTTAAAACATTATTAAATTAAAGAGGCTAGGAGAGGGACCCTACCTCAAAGGATCTAAGCCACACTCAGTGCTTGACACTTTTATCAGCGACAACTCTAAGCTGCTTCATCCATCCTCTGGGCATATGCACCTTTGCATATACATAAGGATGCCCTAACCCCTATGTATGTGTCTGTATGGCCTTGAACATGCACAAGAGTACCTTATATATATGCTCACATGAATAAGCCCATTATCACCCACACACGTATGCATTTTCTATATATATACATAAGCACACCAAGCCCCTTATATGTAATGGAGCATCCATGGGCGGATATACATATAACGGGAGAACTTATTATATATATGCTTACATATGCATACACGGTGAGTTTCCTTTGACTCTGGTTGCCGCAAAACACACAAACGGGTCCCGGGATACTTCAATAAAATGCCAGTGATCTGATGAATCTTCATTAATTGAACCTAAAAATTGAATTAGGAGGAACATGATTAGTGAGAAAGGTAATAATATAATAGGTGATGATGATAACAAAATCAACACTTGAAGTGGAGGTTTCCTCTCTAATGAGGAGACAACATATCATGCAATTTCAATTCATGCAATAGGGATGTGGAATATCCAATTTAACATCATACATCAATGAAATTAAACATGAAATTTACATTTTACACAATTATAACATAACTATATGTAATACATGTACACCACATTATGGTTTCTAAAATGGTAAACAAGCATTAAGACAAACATAACATAGTTTATAAAACATCATTCTTTTCTCGATACATTGGAGATAGGTGAAACCACTTTTATGTTACGTGGGATGAGCATTTTCTTGGTTTTCTAATACCTATAAAAACAACTCTCTAACTATTGTATGGGTGGTAACTAGTGTGTATTAATAAAATTATAGGTAATAGACCATGTATAGTATTTTTTATAGAAAATACATACCCAATACAACTTCTCTTAAATAGAAACTTCTGAAATGTAACTAACACTACAGATGAAGACAATAATTTAGAAAAGGAAGATGAATGGGAGAAACTTCCAACTCAAAGCAAGACAAACACATAACATGAAACTGAACTAAAAGAAAAGTCATAGAACTTAGTTGGTAAGCTCCATGATAGTAGTGACTATATCCCCATCAGCAGCTTCAGAGCCATCACGGCCTTGGCCTTGTAGAGTCCATCCCGTGTACAAGTTGGGCTCTTCTTGGGTGGGTTTAACACATCGCCTACAACATTTAAAGAAATAAATTCTAAGATAGATGGAAGTTAGAATGAGTAGGTAAAATAGCCAAGAGGGTATCAACAAATACATATAAAGTATGGATTAAAGGCTTCATAATAGCTAGGATTATGACATGTTTTCAAATCTGGTGGGAAAAAAACTACTCTAACTGAAAGGATCCTAGAAATGGAAAGAGCTTGGAGGGAAAAATCAAGGAATATCTAGCTTAAAGAGGGTGATTAGAACACGTCCTTCTTCTAGGCCTAAGTGAATGATGGGAAGGTGGTCAAGAAAATCAACATAAAATTGGATAACAAATATTATATAACAGAATTGGGGTAGATGGAAAATTTAAAATCGATCATTTCATGGAGCTACTTGCAGGAGACACTAGGCCCACCCCTACCAGTTTTCCCTCCCACCACTACCCCCTTGCACCTGCTACCCCACCCCCCTTGCACCCCTTTCCCCCTTTCACACCACTTGCACCCTCCCCCCTTCCCTACAGACCCCCCCCCCCACCCCCTGCCAGTTTTCCCTCCCCCCACTACCCCCCTTTCACCCCTTGTCCCATTGCCCCCCCTCCCCCCTTACACCCCACCTGCACCCTCCCCCCCTCCCCTGCCCTACAGACCCCCCCCCCACCACCACCCCCACCCTCCACCAGTTTTCCCTCCCCCCCCAATTCCCCCTTACACCCCCTGCCCCACTATCCCCCACCCCTCACACCCCTTGAACCCCACCTGCACCCTCCCCCCTGCCCTGCACCCCCCCCCCCACACACACACACACACCCTGCCAGTTTTCCCTCCCCCCACTACCCCCCTTGCACCCCCTTGCCCCACTGTCCCCCCCCCTCCCCCCTTTCACCCCACCTACACCCTCCCCCCTCCCCCTGCCCTACAGACCACCCCCTACCATGTAGACCTCCCCCCTCCCCCTAGACCTCCCCCCTCCCCCTACCCTACAGACCTCCCCCCTGACCTATAGACCACCCCCTACCCTGCAGACCTCCCCCCTCCCCCCCTCCCCCCTCCCCCTACCCTAAAGACATCCCCTCTGCCCAGCAGACCCCATGCCCCCTTTCCACTCCCCCTGGAGACCTCCCCCTGCCCCTTCCCCCCCTCCCCCCTACCCTACAGACCTCCCCCTCCCCCATGCCCCCTGCCCTCTCCCCCCTACCCCCTCCCCATACCCCCTACCCCCATGTAATAAATTAGTCAAATATATATTGGAAATGGTGCAAGATTAAGGTGGAGGTGTAATACATGGGCTATATAAATGAAGATTAGTTATGGAAACCTTCACTATAGAATTAACCACTCCTTAGTGAATTTGGATAATCCATAATGGATATGGAAATGTTTAATGTGGAGTTTTTATGGGTGTTTTAACCATAGTTCCAAAATTTGAATCCTATCTATGGGAAATAATGAAGATCTTTATGATGTGATTATCTTGAACAAGCCATGGTGGTTAGTGATGAGGGCAGTGAGAAAAATGACAGATTCTAAGTGTGCATAAGGTTCATTTTTAAAAAGTAAAACAATGAAAGGATAAGAGAGAAAAAGGATCCATCCCTATTTATCCATAAGATCTATTATTTTCCCCCATGAGGCAACAACTAGGCTCAAATGCAACTAGCATTGGGTGGTGAAGGAGGAACATAACGCTAGTACAAAGTGGTTCTGTGATGAGGAAATAAGAACCTAGTGAGAGGTGGAACCAAGCAGTAATCAAGAACTAGTGGTTTTGGTATAGGTTAGTACCAAAGGACTTCAAAGGTGGTATATGTATCAAAGGTAGTATATGTATCATATAGTGTCAACAAAGAGAGGAAGACCACCCCATGGAGGATATGGACCATTCTCATAGTGGGTAGAAAATGGATAGTATTTTTTTCACCGTGTCGTGGTAAAACTCATGGATTTAATTTTTCATTTAAATGATTTATAAAATAGTGGAATCATGATCATTTTGTAGTCCATAGTCAAAGGAATAATAATGAATAGAAGATTCCTAAATCTCTTTGTGGGGAAATATTTAGATAATTTATGTGAATTAAAGGAATATGTTTGACCATACTAAAACCATAATAAAACCATGTACAAGAAATTCCATCCAAATCATGTTATTTACTTAGTGTTGAATTGCTCATTATGGGAAATTCCATCTTAAAATTCTAACGCCACTTAAAGGGTGTCTTGGTTCAAACAACCATTTTAATAAAAATAGGGCAACCCCTACAGGGATGTAAAAAGGGTCAAGTACGATGTGTACTTTATGACTAACAATGACATAAATTATAAGGAAAACATCAATGCAATAATGTAAAGAAAGGTATACCACTGTGAGTTTTCACAGAAAGCGCACCTCCGTTGGAGGGGTTTTATTACAAAACCATGACGTGTTTATCAAACGAAACAATTATCTTAACTGACACTTATTCAAGAATTTAAATTTAATATAAACATGTATAATTAAGAAGGAAACTAAATTAAATTTAAAACATTCTTGAATTAAAGAGGCTAGGATAGGGACCCTACATATCCCCCCCCCCACACCCACCCTACACCCCCCACAGACAGCCCCCCCTCCCTTTCCTGGATATCCCCCCACCCCACCCCACCCTACACAGCCCCCACCCACCCCCTGGACACCCCCCCAACCTGCAGCCCCCCCCCCCACACCACCACCACCACCACTCCCCCTGCATCCCCCCTCCCTTTCCCTAGATATCCCCCCTTCCTAATTGTGACACCCTTTCAACCTATTAGGACAAATAGTCTATTTATAGCCTCTTCATCCACACTAAGAGTACTCCAATGAAAATTTTTAGCTGGATGGAGGAGAATAAAAATTCTTCTCCTAAGTTTTTAACCACTCATTATCAATGTGATTTTGTCATCTTTCCTCTTCTTATCAATATCATATCAACCATATCCCACTGAATCCCTCTTACATTCCCTAAGATCCTTCACTACCATAATATCCTTGATTACTTCTATCATGAAAGTGGGTAAGAAAAATAGATAAAAGGTTGAACCTTATATGGAAACCATAATAGAAAGTAATTTGTGAAAAGAAGGTGTAAGAATAATGTGGGATGAAAATGAAAACATTTATAAAACACTGCATAAAATCCCATCAACATTTTGGCTGGGAAACATTTGAAAAATGCAAGGAAACAAGAGAAATCAAATAAATTTCAAAACCTATTATCAATGGCCAGAACCAATTGAGCAAGATGAGTTAAATACGGCTTGGCCTGGGCACTCTTGCTCAAAATTTCCCCTAAACTCTAAATCTCGGCATTGAAATCCCTTTCAAATTTCCTGCAAATTTCACATATTCATGAGAAACCAAGCGTCTAGGCAAGTAAAAAATGAAATGTCCAATCAACTTACAGGATATAATCCATGACCATTTGGTCTCTGGAGGAACGAAAAGGGAAAAGGAATGGAGAGGTAGGATGAGTATTCACCAGGGGAGAGGGTCGAGGGTGGGAGTAGAAAGTTGAGAGTGAGGGTGGGGAGGCTTTTGTGAAACACCATTGGCTGGGAAGTGTAGCATCGAAATCAGGGAGGAGTGCGCGGAGAGCAGTTCTAGGTCAAGGGTTTGAGGATTCATAGATTGGGGGAGGATAGGAGGAGAGCGTCGTGGACAATGGGGAGGAGGAGCCCGATAGATGGTCAAAAAAACATAGCTATGAATTTTTTTAACCATGTTTATAAATTATGATATAGCCATAGTTTTAATAAAAATGTGGCTATAAACTAGGCTATATACATGGACCTATAAAACTGTGGCTATAACCCTATTTTCTAGTAGTGTATGGGTTATATGAATTTTTGGTAATGTCGTTTGGGTTGACCAATGCACCAGCTGTGTTCATGGCTTTGATGAACCAGATATTTCACCCATATTTGGACCAATTCGTTGTTGTTTCTGCTGATGATATCTTAGTGTACTCTAAGACTCATGACGATCGTGACCAACATCTTGAAATTGTCTTGGGTACACTAAGAGATCATAGGCTTTACATCAAGCTATCAAAGTGTCAGTTTTTGGATTGGTGAGGTGCACTTTTTGAGTGGTCAGGAGCATGTGAAGGTGCTTTTCAGGAGCTGAAGAAGCAGTTTACTACCTCACTGATTCTGGCTTTACCTGAACCAGGTAAAAAGTATACCTTGTTTTGTGATGTGTTTGTTGTTGGAATTGGTGTAGTGCTGATGCAGGATGACTGGGTTGTTGCTTATGGGTCAAGACAGTTGATACCTAATGAGAGAAATTACCCAACTCGTGACCTTGAACTAGCTATAGTGGTTCATGATTTGAAGTGTTAGAGATGTTACTTGTCGGGAGAACCTTTTATGGTGTTTACCACCATAAAAGTCTTAAGTACATATTCTCTCAGCGGGATCTGAATCTTCGACAGTGAAGGTGGGTTGAATACATGCAATACTTATATTTTGAGTTGGTTTATACACCAGGAAAAAGGAATAGTGTTGTTGATGCTCTGATCCAGGTGGTCTAAGAATCATCTTTAGAGTGGAGATTAATGACCTTGTTTGCTAAGATGCACCTCGGGGTACAGGATGAGCTGGGGCAGATGACTCTTTCATCCTTAGCAGTTGAATCTATGATTTTGAGCCAGATTAAGAAGATCCAGTTGGAGGATTTGGAGTGTTTATCTATGAAGGAAAGTCTTAAAGGTGGGGAGTCACATTTTAGCTGGGTTTTAGGCACTGATAGTGTTGATCGTGTTCTTGATCATTTCATGGTACCGGTAGGAGTATGGGAAGAGTTGATGCGCTAGTTCCACGCATCGAAGTGGGCAGTACATTCGGGTTTGACCAAGATGTATTGTGACCTCCACAGGCAGTTTTGGTGGCCTATAATGAAGAAAGAAGTTGTGATCCTTGTGGCAAGGTGCCTTACCTGTCAGTAGGTTAAGGCTAAGCACCAACATCCAGGTGGATTGTTGCAGTCATTACCCATTCCGGATTGAAAATGGAATAACGTGATGATGGACTTTGTGGTTGGTCTTCCAAGGATGCCTTGGAAGAGTGATGCAATTTGGGTGGTCGTGGACTAGTTGACAAAAGTGGCTCGTTTTTTTATGATCCAGGAGACCTTTATAGTTGACCAGTTGGGACAGTTTTATGTTCAAGAGTTATTGAGGTTGCATGGGGTGTTGAGAATAATAATTTCATATTGTGATGTGTGTTTCACTTTACACTTCTGGTAGGGGTTACAGAATGCGCTTGGTACCCAGGTGTTGTTGAGTACATCTTATCACCCGCAGACGAATGGGAAATTGGAATGAACAATTTAGGTGTTAAAGGACATGTTAAGAGATTGTGTTTTGGATTTTGGTGGATCGTGGTAGAAACACTTTCCCCTTGTTTAGTTTTCCTATAATAACAGTTTTTAGGCTACGATTCAGATGGATCCTTTTGAGGTACTCTACAGGAGATCGTGTAGATCTCTGTTGTGTTGGTTAGAGGTGGAAGAGTCTGAGTTGTTGGGACTGAGTCTCGTGAGGGAGACGTCCGAGAAGGTTAGTTTGATTCAAAAACATATGGAAATAGTGCAGAGTAGGCAGAAGTCTTACGTAGATCAACATCATAGGCCTCTGAAGTTTAGGGTGGGTGATAGTGTGTTTCTTCGGGTGTTGCCAAGGTTGGGTCACTGTCGGATTTGGAAGAAAGGAAAGTTGGCACCTAGGTATGTGGGGCCATTTGAGATTATGGAGAGGATTGGGATGGTGGATTACTGATTGGCTCTTCCACAGTGGTATAGTGGGGTGCATGATGTGTTTCATGTTTCACAGCTTCGGTAATATCACCCTGACCCATCTCATGTTCTATATGTTGATGATGTTGAGATTGATATTGATGCATCCTTTGAGGAGCATCGGGTTCGTGTCATGGACCGCAGTGAAAAAAATTTGCAAGGAAAGGTTGTGCCTTTGGTCCATGTGTTGTGGAAACATAGAAAAGTTCAGGAGGAAACTTGGGAGGGAGAATCAGATATACGGGCCTAGTGACCCAAACTCTTTTCTTAGTTTTTCAGTGATGCTCGGAAGAGCGGCTCAAGGATGAATCATTATTAGGTGGGGAGGTTTTAAGATCCCAGATTGCTCTGTAAGGTATTTTCTACTTACGTTTCAGTTTAATCCTTTTATTTTGGTTAATTAAGTGCTTACCCAAGTCCTTAAGGAGGCTCAGGGGTGTTCTGAGGGTTCGGGACACAAAAAAAAGGAAAAAAGGAGTTTTCTAGGTAAGTCGCATGGTTAGTTCATGGTTAGTGCTAACCGTGTGAAAATCCCAGGGAAGCCATGAAGGAAGTGGAATTTTGGATGGCGTCATCCACATGGTTTTTGCACGTTTTGTAAAACAGTGCGGGTAAACCGTGTGGCCCAGAAACTTTTAAAAAATAAAAAAATTATCACTCTGGGGTTTTTATGTTCACTAGGGATTTTCCTCCTCCTCCTCCCTTATAACTCTAGGAACGAACCAAAGGGACCAAGAGCTTCCAAGTATCAGTCTCCTTCGATTATTGACTATTTGGAGTGTCGTTGGATGAGAATCAAATATTCGAGTGAGTCTAATCTTCTCCTCCTCTCTCTTTTCTGATTTAGGTCTTGTATTTTGGGAGATTTCCATCTAAATCTCTCAAAAATCTCTTTTTTCGGTGAGATCTAGGTTGAGGATTCAAAGGGGTGTTGGATCGGGATCTAAGAACTTGTTTGAAAGGGTTTTTATCAACGAATTTGAGGTAGGTGGTCTATAAGTTATATCCCTTGAGTTTTATAGAGATTTGTACATGTAGTGTTTTGATTCTCACCCTCTTGTGAAGAGTTATTTGGGCCATTATTGTGATGTGATGTTTAGGATGTCTAAACAACCTAATTAAACCCTTGTGATTCCTATGGGATGCATGGAGGATGATGTGGCCTATGTTAGGTCTACCCATGGGGTGTGCTGATATTCCCGGACTTAGAATTTAGCTAAGTAAATGTAGGGTTGTTGTGCGAGAACATAGATCCCATGGTGAATATGTTGTTAATATTGAATTATGTGAAATGGGAATCGTAGTAATACACCTTAGTCAGGTGATGGCCTAAGTGAGTGTTTGGTTGGCTTAAAAAGAGGTTAAATGAGTTAAAGAGAAATGTTAAGGGATTGGATTTATACTTGAATATGCTTAGTGGGATAGGCATGGGAATGAAAAATGGGGATGAAATGTTGTGGTTTATAAATGAGGAATATGTTAATGGATTGTGGCATAATGTTATTTTCCCCATTGTTGATTTATTGCATTATTTCCAGTGATATTGGTTTTGTTGGGTTGCATTGTGGTTGTTGTGGAATTTAATAAATAAGCATGTGCACATGGCTTGGTAGTGTGGGATGTAGACTTGAGGTTCTACGCCCATGGGTCAAGCTTTAACTGAGGTTCCAAGTTCCACCCTCTAAATTTACAGGTTAGGGAAGGGGA
The DNA here is from genome assembly GCA_963277665.1 of Viscum album. Lineage (NCBI taxonomy): Eukaryota > Viridiplantae > Streptophyta > Magnoliopsida > Santalales > Viscaceae > Viscum > Viscum album. The sequence goes on from OY728119.1 coordinate 1,512,550,877, forward strand.
GAGAGTTCCATTCCCCTAATGGTTGCATCCACCCAGACTGAGGCTTCGAGGTGAGGATAATGAAAATTGTTGTGTTATGGTGCCTAGTGAGATAGGACTTGTTTAATTCACTCATGTTGTGAATGTTGATCTTGCATAATCCATTGAACATGTATAAAGGTTGAATTGATAAATAAAGTACCTTGGAATAAGTATGGGTTATTTTATAGGTTAACTTAAAAGAAAATAATTAAGCATGGCTTTCTAATCTGTTTCCTTTACTTGATTTTGTTTACCACTACATGCACTATCTATGGGCTGGATATTTTTTAGACATCGTTGGTGGTGGACTACTGAGTTATACTCACACCCTGCTCGGGCCTCCATTGGGTACCCAGGTAGATTTCATGGTTGAGGATTAGAAGAAGGGAAAAGGAATAATTCTTGGGAATTGATTTTGGTTTTGGATGATCTTGGTTGAGGTTCAAGACTTAGTTTCAGGACCATTTTGGGGATTTTGTTGTTAGTATTCATTTCAGTTTTTGTTCACTTTGCATTATAGCATGGCATGACATACTTACTGTTGGTTGTGTTGTATCCAATTTGGGAATGGTTTATTTTTACATTGTGTTGGTTGTTTTATAGTGTTTCCACTATTTATATTTTTATTGTTGTGGATTACTCTGGTAAAAGGGGGGTATAGTCTCCCCATGTGACTAATTAGACCCTCACTGCTAGTCAGTAACCTCTGACATATGGGGAGGCACGCTTGAGGTCATGTAACCACCTAGCTCGGTGCACCGGTTAGTGGCTCTCGGTTCGTGGACGTTACGGTTTGTATAAAAGTTAAGCCTAAGAGATAAAATTGTAAATGGATGTTATGACAATTACATAAACCAGAATAGAAATGTGAAAACATTACCATGGATTTCATCTTTGGACACTTGGAAATAATTAAACATGTATGTTATATTTCTGTTATAGTCGATTTCCTTATGATGAAATTGTATTTTATCACTATAAGATACTATTTCTCTCAAGACCATATTTCCAGGATATAAATTATGGAATTGGTATGATTTCATGGAGTAACACATTATATTGAATCTGATTGGGATCTGAGTTTTACCTCAATGTTCTAGAGAGGCATTCAATAAGAACTTAATATATATGAGATCATTAGTGACAAATATCCTCATCAAATAGATGGCCATTTTAGAGGATTAATCAATCCATGGAATATATATTAAGATCTTGTTCTGTGTATTTCAATGGAGGCTAGGTTCAATACCTAAATTTCGTGGTATTTTCTTAAAAAAAATATCATTCACTCGATCATTAAGATATCTCCTCGTGAATCCCTTTATGGATAGAAATGAAAAACTCTAATATGTTGTTATGAAGTTAGAGAAAGAATGTGACCATGATCTAAACTAGTTTAGGATATGAAAATGAATGATAGTTCCATTCAATAACATATCTCGGTATCTTAGAGTCAATATAAAGGTGATGTTAACAATCATCAGAAACATTTGGAGTTTGATGTTTGTGATAAGGTTTTATTTTGGATATCTATATGGATGAAGGTTATGGTATTTTTAAAGAAGGTAAAACTGATTCATAGATGTATCTACCCTTCAATGATTATTGATTTTTTCCTGATAGTTTCTCATCATAAGTAACATCCGAAAAATCTCTATCATGTTAAAGATGTTTTCCATGTATCACATTTAGGATATACAAACCATATCCTTCACTTGTACTAAACTCAGTGGTTGTACAACTGGATAACAATACTTATAATGAAGAATAACTAGTAGAAATCATGGATTGCAGATAAAAAGGGATATTAAATAAGACCAATCACCTGGTAAATATTTATTGTAGAAACCATAAATTCATTGAATCTAGGAGGATACATGAGGATGTTATGAGGTAGAGGTATCCTTAGTAGTTTTTGTCAGATTGATGGAATTTTGAGAGTGAAATTCTAATATCGGGGGTAGATTGTAACAGCCCAAAATATGATGATATATTTAAAGTGATCAATAGATTCCATTATGTACAATATATAACTTATGCTAAAAAAGTTTATATATAATAAAATTAAACACATTATATTGTATTAAAATTGAATATAATCATCAAAAATAATTTCTATATCATATAAGAAATGTTGTTGATCCTATGGAACCGTTTTAAAATAATTTTTTTAATAATAATTGTTTTTATCATGTTAAAATTATTTTATCATATTTAAAAAATAATTCAGAGAATTGTAGATATGATTTTTTTTAAAGTATAATTTGAAATATTTTGTTATTATTTTTTTATAATTGTAAATAAATGGAGTTGATGTAAAATGATATTTTTTATGAATTTTTTTATGATCACTATATCTTTCTATCATTATTAATTAAGTTATTGAATAATTATTAATTATTTCAATTAAATATAAAGATAATGTATCTGCTAAAATATTATAGAATTTATTTAATAGTTTTTGAAAGGAAATGTATTCTATAATCATTTTTTTTCTTAGAATTCATTTTTAAAATAACTAATTTCATTGCATTTTGCACACTTTTTAAAATTTTATTTTAATCACTTGTAGAAACTAAATTTGATAAAATGGTTTCCTTATTTGGTATGATCGTATCCAAATTTTTTATATAGGCCAACTTATATTATTGTTATTATGAATAGTAATTGTAGTAAATTTTGATTAGTTTGGTAAATGTTAGAATGGGTTAATGATGGGTTATTCTAAATAGATAATGATTAGAATAACCAAAAAACATGTCTAAATTTGTATTGATGAAGGGTTTTATACCCTAACCTATCTTATCCTTGAATATTTTTCCACTTGGTTCTATTTTTAAATGATTATTACTTTATTATATTATTTTCCGTTTTATATATTTACATGTTTCCACCCTCATCATTTATAAAATGGAACCTCTTCTATTCCCTTTAAAAAATATCTTAGGCCATATTTATGGATAAAATCCTAAAAAGATCCTTCTAAAAATCCATATCCACATTCTAGTGCTTCAGGTATTATTTTAATACCAACCTAAGTGGCCTTAATATGTACTTCTAAGGAGGTTTCATAAAGAAGTGGTATATGTTATTAATGATATTTTTTAGGTTTATTTCTACTTTTACTTTCTCTAAATCTTATATAACCATATAAAAATGAATAAAAATTATAATTAATATATATAAATGTAATTATGATAATGGTAGAACAATTTTCGATCTCCATTATATCAAATTTGAAATAAAAACATCGCTCATGTATACATATGGACCACCGTTTACATGAAGCATTCTCTATTATTTTTCATCACTATCTCTCTATTAAGTGTTTATAAATATTTATTTAAAGAATATATATGTTGTTTATAAAATAATTATTTATTTTTAATTATAATATATTGTCTACCTTCAAACCTACCCATAAACTATAAAATGATAACATTGTTCATGCGTACGTTTGCACTATCACCTCCACAAAGCGGTGTTATTTATTTTCCATTTCCATTTCCATTTTAAATGGTAGGTAATATAGACATATTAAATGAATATAAAAGATAGTTATGAATATAATAATGATTCAGGAATTTTGAATTATTATTAAAATTTCTTTTTTTAACCTATCAAAATTTGGAAGGTTCCATCATGCATACTTACGGACTACCGTCGCCATGAATTAATGTAATTCATTTTTCAAAACCAATTTTTATTAATGGTTATAAAATGGAATTTATTAAAAAAATATGAATTTTATGACTTTTTTTATTTTATTTATTTTGAAACCATTGCAAATGTGTAATGATATTATCTTTAGAACTAAAACAAGCATTAAAAATATACTCGTTTTCACCCAAATTATGATTTGAATGAAGACTAGCTAATAATGGGATAATTCATATTTATAAGGGAATGATATATGGAAATATATATGTATATAAATATTATTATATATATATATAATCTATATTTATCATATAGGATGGTTGAACACATACAAAGTAAGATTCAAAGCATATAATAGTCCATGATGGTAGGAAAATCCATGGATGATATAAATGTTAAAAATAAATATTCTCTTAAAACATTTGTAATTTTATTTAAAAGTGACCCATTTTGAAAATGTTAAGAAATTAATTTTTAAAACAATCTAAAATTAGGTTAAATTACATGTAAAAAGGATTTAGGACATCATTTATGTATAGAATAAAACAGTTTTTAAATCATTTTAGAAAAAAATTGTATAGAAGAGAATGATTCCCGATCTAAAAGGAGAAGGAAGATCGATATCACTTATAAGGGACTTCAACGATGTTTAATAAATAAATAATGGGTGAAATGTAAATTAAACATATAAAGCATGAATTAAAGAATTTATACTAATGGAATAGTAACTTGACCTTAGGAATAACAACATGGCTATTAGAAATAGTAATCTGGCTAATAAAATAGTAACACCACCTATGAAAGTATAAATAAAATTTATGTATCTTATAAGTTAAAATATGATATATTTATATCATGGAATAAATAAATAAATATTTTGAAAATGATAAATTAAGTGTTGATATTTTTGTAGCAGATAAATTTTTATTTACAATTTTATAATTAATATAATGATTTAAAAGATATTTTTTAATAAAATTGATTCATAAATTAATATTTTATTGTATTATTATTATTAGATAATTTTATTAGACCTTATTTAATTTTTCAAAGTGTTATAAAATCAGTTATAATTTTAAAATTGGTATTTTTCGAATAAATTATGATTTTAATTAAAAATTAAATTTATCATATTTAGAAAATTATTTTCATAAAATGGAGTTTATTTTTGAATTATACATGTCAAAAAATGGTTAGGGTGAATTTTTGGTATTTTTCTGAAATAATTGAATTTTTGGTGAATAGTAAAATACAATAATTTATGGTATATGTTCATTAAAAGTTAAATACATTATTCCTTGATTCATGGTTGATGTAAGAAATATAATCTCAAAATTACCTTAATTATTTTAATATATTTAGTGATAATGAACAAACTATTCATAGTCTTGAGCCAAGATAATAAACTAATGAATAAAATATTCAAAAAAACCTCTCTCCTCCACTATAAATATCACCCCTCACCACCTCTTCTACTCACACCTCAAATCCTTTTATCTTGTTTGTTTTCTGCCCAAATACATTCCCAATCCTCTTACCCACATACAAGACCTTATGGTCTCACCAAAAGGCCAAAACCAAGTGCCTTAAGAAGGTTCTCAAGGAGAATAATTCAAGTGGGAAAATCCCCTTTCATTTTCTTTCATTTTCTTTTCAATTTCTCTTCTTTTCTTATTCTCTCCTCTCCTCACCTTATCTAAGTGTCATGAAAACTCTAGTATATTATATATAATATAATTTTATCATATTGATGTAAAAATTTATCATCAAGCCCCTTCTCCTATCCCTTTTGTTCTAAAACTAAAAACATCGTTCGTGATGTGTTGATTTACCAACATCGTGGAAAATGTGTTTTCATTTTCCTTTATCACATTAAAGTATGGTCATAAAACCATTATGATGGTTAAATAAGATTTTATTATAAATATTATATGTTATTTAATTTTCTTGAAGAAATTTTTATACATAATATTAATTAATAAAACAAAAGTGGTTCGTAATGATCAAAATTCACCAAAATAAACTAACGTTCATTGCTGAAGTTTTATCTAATGATTCATCCTCATACCATATATCCAAAATGATATATAATACCATTTAATATTATTTAAGTTCATTAATATCATATAATTTCAATTTTATATAACTATTCTCATTTTACATGATTTTCTATACATGTATACAAGTAAACCGACCATGAAAACTGAGGAAACGAACACTCCCGAACAATAAAATTGTATCTTATAACTCATATAAAAGGTCATAAATGAACTTAATAAAATTATAATAAATCAAATACATGTATAAAATTTTATTAACTAATTAATTAATGTATTTAACTTTATTATCCAGGATATTAAGTTCAAGTGCAGAACACTTTCAGACATAAGTTAAGGGATTCTTTATAAACCTCCTTTTTCCTTCAGTTTTATCTTTCTCCCTCTTTAACCCAGTGTAATTCTTATTTATTTTTATATAATTATTATAAATTATGTATATATGTTCCAAAATCATGTATCTATATCATATCGTCTTTCTTTTATGGGGAAATATATGTTTTAAAAAAGTTCTCTTCTCAATTCTTTCTGATAAACAAGATCGATTAAAGGGAACTTCCTGATTTCTCACCTATTTTCAAATTCACTATATAATATATTTTAAGACACCATTATTTTTCTAAAATAACTTATTTTATCATGAAAAACTATCTTGGTTCAATTTTGGAGTTTTTCTTCCATTCAACAAGAAAATCCATAACGAACCGACCATGGAAACAATGAAAAGAACGCACCTGAAACAATGGAAATAACAAAATATTATTAAAAAATGGGTGGGAATTTGTTATAAAAAGATCATATAAGGTATTATAGATATGAATATAGTTCTTTAATATTTTAATAACACTCTTTAAACCATTTTAAAGTAGGTTTGAACACGTTGAATAAAGACAAACCTGAGGTAAGGGACTTTACTTTAAAAATCCTCTTTTAAATTTCTTTTTTTACAAAATTAAAACGGAATGTTTTTATGATTCAAGTATTCATGTTTTATGATTATTTTCTAGTTATTGGGAATTTTTTATGATGAATGGTGGGACCTATATCTCCCTCTAATGCATTGGGTATGTTTATGTTGGAATTTGACTGTAAGGGTTATGTCAAGTGTAACTATGATGATTACATCATAAGGTAGTCGTGAGGGTTAAATTGTAATGTATACATGAGGGTTAAAAATTAAATGGTAGTCGTTAGGGTTACAAATCAAATAGTAGTTTTGAGGGTTATAATCTTAAGTAATTAATGCCGTAATTTACCTATCTGGTTTTATTTATGTTTTCTATGTTTTATGGAAGTCTCTTGTTTTCATAAAGTAACTATATGATGCTTTATGGGTGAGAAGTATGTCTTTGTGAAAATTATTTCATATGTTTATAATTATTCATGGACTAACGGTTTCTTTCCTTTTTTTTTGTTCCTTACTGAGATTTTTGTGCTCAACCCAAGTTTTAAAAAAATCATAGAGTTTAAGGATGGGTAAGAGAAAAGAAGAAGAAAATATGAATGTTGTGAAGAATTCATGTTTTATTAAAAAAAAGTTGTATTATGGAAGAAATGGATACTATTTTAGTAGTATCTACTTTGTAAGCTTATGGGATTTCATGTATGTTTTATGACCTAATTATCTAAAACTCTAAACCAAAAAGATATTTGGGAATGTAATAAGTATATTCTAGTTAAATTAACTAGATTATGTAATGTTTAAGGTTGGGTCCTTATAATTAAATATAAATTATCATATAATTTTTATGAAGTCAAATGTAATTTTTATGAAGTCAAATTTAATTTTTATAAGGGTTTAAAAACTATTATTTTCAAAAAAAACAAGAATTTATCAATAAATATTGTTTCTTATTTTAAAAGTGAAAATAAACATATTTAGAAAATTATTTTTATAAAATTAATATTATTTTTTGAATCAGAACATCAAAATTATCCACCAGTGAATTTTTCATAATTTTCTGAGATAGTTGAATTTTCAGGTAAAAAAATAAATGTCGTATAAATATATAGTGTGTATTGTGACATTATAATTACACAAAAATGATGAAATAAATACTATAAAGTGTATATATGACCAAATATATGTTTTTACTTTAAAATAATGTGATTTTATATTTATTTTATTAATTTTATAAAGCCCTTATGAATCCTCCAAAACCATTAATATATTTTAAGGTTTTAAAATCATTTCTTCAAGAGTATGACTCACTTCCACATTGAAAAGGGTATTATTTTATTAATTTAGTCCCTTGACCTTATAAAATAATTAAAAACACTCCCGTTTTGTAGAAACTATGGGCAAAAACCATGTGAAGGTTTTTGGTTTTGGTTATTTTATTATATAGAGTCTAAAACCTAAGTTTGAGAAATAATAAAGAAATCCCCACTCATTTCCTATATAAACCCGCCCAATATCCCATTTATCTTCACACAAAATCCTTAGAGCATTTCCTTACTCTCCCATTCCCTCTCTAGAGTCCTACCAAGGTTCCCCCAAGCTCTCAATAATCTTATCTCAAGCATTTATAGTCACACACTCAAGTAAGGGATCCTCAACTTATCTTCTTTATTCAAGTTTATTTGTTATCTTATGACTTCTATTTCAAATTTCTAATATTGGGATATGTATTTACAGGTCAATATTATTTCCCATTTTATTTTTAAATTATTATATACCCCTTTCACTCTCATCAACCCATTTTATAAATTTTTAAGTGATGTCGTTATACTGCTGACATTTCACCGCGATTTGCCATGCCAAAACAATTGTGTAGTGAATACCATACTCATTTCCTATAAAGGGTGTTCACCTTTATAAACTTATACTTATTTAAATTGGTACTTACATGTATTTATTTCACACTCCTTGATTGTGTAATAAAATATGATGATGAATGGATCCATGTTGTATGATCTATGTGGCACACTTAAGCATAAGAATGAAATGAAAGTGATGGTTGTGCCCAGAATTATATAGTGATCCAATGCATTGGGTAATTTTAAGTATAGTGATACATCATGTTGGGATAGGGAGTAAACTCGGTTAATTTATGTTACTTTATCCATCATTATGTCTTGTTAGTTATCCTTGACCTATATTTATGATGTAATGTTTTAAGTTGTTGTCACATTTCCCATGTTGCCTTTATGTTAACATGTTATATCGTGCTTCATTGTTCATGTTTATAATTATCACTTCTTTTATTCCCCATTGATATGCCTATTTTCTAACATGTATTACCTTATTCATGTTATTCCATGTTTATTCCATTATCAGGCTTTATAGATCACCCCCTTCTTATGTATATCCCTAGGTTATCTCATGCAGTTTTAAGTTTGATGGAATATTACAATCATGTTAAGGAATTTTTCAATAAATATGTTGTATTTCCTATTTTAAGTTGTTATGTAATGTACCTAATTATCAAAGACTCTATAATTATTGATCTTCCAAGTTGTATTATGTGTAATCTTATTTAATAAATCATGAATTAATGTGAAATAAAGAGAAGGGTTGTCATAGTTCGCATCCAAGGAAAAAATTAGTTTTTTGGGGATTAGGATTAGAAAAACCTAACAAAAGTCTTAGGTATAAGACTAAGTACAAGAAAAAATCCCTAAATTTTTTTAAGTATAGAGTAAGTGGTTTATTAAGAAAATACATCCTTGTCAGAATACTGCAAGTGGATGTCGCTCTGGCACAGATGTACATAGGGGTAAAACCCGAAAACACCGCATTGAGCTAGACTTGACCGGGAACTAGTGCATGACAATGGACTTTGTTGCACACCTGGTTTGACACTCTTAAGGGATATTCTTTGGTAAATTCATAATCTCATTGCAAACCATTATTAAGGGAATAAAAAAATGCACATAAGAGTCTATGTTAGGAAATATATCATGGATAACATAGATTGAATCCTAGAAACTCGTAAGTTAAGGAAATGTATGTGATTTATAAGTTATCCCTTTAATTTTATTGTATTCATGTTTATGTTTTTAATAGTTTAAAAATATCCATCCCCAGTTTTCCCTTTATTAAATCCAATGACTGAAAATAGGAGGAATCAGGTAAACAATCAATGTGATGGGAAATGTGATGAATGCCCCAAAGAGATTACCAACCCAATGGAAGTGGGAATCGAGAACTTTGTGATGATACTCTCTCAACAGACTCAGGTTCTAAATAGAAACCTAGATCAGGAGGATCACCCAAATCCCCTTAATATATAACAAGCTATAATTGAGACCTTTATGCAACAAAGGCCTCTGATTTTCAATGGATCATTCGATCCCTTAATCGTAGAACAATGGATCAACTCCATTGATAATATCTTATCTATACTTCAATATTCTGAGAAAGAGAATATTCTACTAGTTTTTTATCATATGGAGATAGAAACTAATCAGTGGTGTACATTGATTAAGAATACAAATCCTGAGGAAGATATCTAAGTGATAGGGTGGAAGGAATTGTGGGGAAAAAATTATGATAAATATTTTCCCTGCACTATCTGACTTAAAATGGAAAGGGATTTATTTAACCTCAAACAAATATATGAATAATTTATTGGGACATGTGAGGAAAAATTCACAATACTTGCATGATACACCTCCGAATTTGTTGCTACCCTCGAATGTAAGGTTGATCGCTTCTTTGGTGGGCTAAAACCTAGTCTATGAAAAGCCTTGGTGATTTTAGACTTTGATAGCTATGAGGAAATTATCTAATGTGCCCTCAAAGTTAAAATTGAGATTAATTAATCTCAAGGGTATCACAGGGATAAGAAGTGAAAAGTGGAGTTTAATTTCGGTGGTTCAATATAGAAATCTAACAGTTCCAAGAAATTTCAACATCTCACTTGTCAAAGGTGTAGAAAGAAGCACCCTATAAATTTCCTAAGGGGAATGAGGAAATTATTTAGGTGTGGGAAGGAAGGAAACTTGGATATCGATTGCCGAAAGGATAAACCCACTAATGCGATGGAGGAAAGGAATTCTCTGGTCAACCCCCAACACATTGTTCATTGCTTCAATTGTAAGGAACTATGGTACTTTTTAAATCAATGCACTAAGACAAGCGTTTTCAGAGATAACAAAAAACCTCCAAGGAAGAAAGGGAGATATTTTTCCATCACAACCACTAAGGTGGATCCCAATAACTAAGTGGTTAAAGGTACGCTAGTTATTTATTCAAGAACAGTGAATGTACTTTTTTATTCTGGTTCTACGCATTTCTTCGTATCACAAAAGTTTAGTAGAACTATCCAAACACCACTAAAAATCATGGAAGTAGATTTGTTGGTGAAAATGAAAAATGGGGTAATTATTTCATCCCAAGTATATAACTCCTCCCTTGTCAAATTTTGGGGGCTAAACTTCCTAGTAAACCTTTTCATACCCCCTTTGGTGGAATTTGATGCAATTCTAGATATGGATTGGCTTTCACTATATAGAGTTAACATAAATTGTTGTGAGAAGTAAATCACTCTCTATATTGTGATGATTCTATACAGGTTTGAGGAGGATGAATCTTCTTTAGCACCAACATCTCAAGAATGAATATTATTTCCTTATGAGAAATCATATCTAGCTCAAATGATTGAGTCTAAGGAAAGAATCATCCTCGAAGACATGTTAATTATGAGGGAATATACAAACATGTTTCCCGAAGAACTGCTTGGTCTTCCTCATAGTTGAGAGGTTGAATTTTCAATCGAGCTTATACTTGGGGTGTTACCATTATCCAAGACTCCATGTAGAATGGTTATTGTAGAGCTTGAGGAGTAGAAGAAACAATTACAGGAGAATCTGGATAAAGGGTTCATATACCCAAGTGCTTCACTATGGGCTACATCAGTCCTCTTTATTAAGAATGAGGATGGGTCAATGCACCTTTTCATTGATTATCATGAGCTTAATAAGACCACGATAAAGAACATGTATCATTTTTCATAGATTGATGACTTGTTCAATCAACTACGTGGAGCACAATACTTCTCCATGGTGGATCTACGGTCAGAATATTACCAAGTTAGGTTGAATAAGGAGTATATCCCCAAGAGTGGTTTTTATATAAGGTGTGGACACTATGAGTTCAAAATAATGTCATTTAGACTCACTAGTGCTCTAGAAATCTTCATGGACTTAATGAATAGAGCCTTTCGACATTACCTCAACAAATTTGTCGCAATCTTTATAGATGATGTTCTAATATACTCCAAAATTAAGGATGGGCATTAAGAGTATCTGAGTATTGTGTTAAAAACTCACAAAAGGAGAAGATTTATGAAATGTACAAAAAAATATGAGTTCTAGTTGAAGAAAGTATCATTCTTGGTGCATATCATCACAAAAAATGGGATATCTATAGACCATTCAAAAATAGAAGCAATTGAAGGATGGTTGAGGCCAACATTTGTGATAGAAATCTGTAGTTTCCTTAGATTAGCTGGGTATTATCGTTGATTTGTGAGAAATTTCTCATGATTATCAAACCCTTTAACTAAGATAACTCGGAAGGAAGTCAAGTTTTCTTGGAATGATGAATGTGAATAGAGCTTCAAGGAGTTGAAAAGGATTCTTATCACTATAATTGTGCTTGCACTACCCACAAGTGGATAACTTTTCATGGTATTCAATGATGCTTTGAATAGGGGATTAGGTTGTGTGTTAATGCAGACTGATAAAGTGATAGCATATGCTTTAAGGTAGTTGAAAGTTTACAAATAGAACTACCCAAAACATGATCTGGAGTTGGCTGTAGTGATCTTTACTTTGAAAATATGGCAATATTATCTCTTTGGGAAGAAGTACAAAATATATACGGATCGAAAAATCCTCAAGTATATATTCACATAGAAAGAGATGAATATGCACTAAGATGGTTAGAGATGATCAAGGACTATGACTACTCAATTCACCACCATCCTGGGAAAGTGAATAAATTGGCATATGCTCTAAGTAAAAAAGGATCCAACAATTCTGTCATTGATGATAATTGAGAAGGATCTAATCTTATTAGATTTGAAAAGGATGGAAATGAGAATCATAAAGGAAGTAACATCATCAATACTTTCACAAATAATTGTTTAACTATCCCTTCTGGAGAGGATAAAGGATGCTTAGAGAGATTATGCGGGAATTCATAAGAAAATGAAAACTATAAGAAAGGTTAAATCCTCGGAGTTCAATGTTAATGAAGAAGGAGTTGTGAGATTTGGGTCATGACTATATGTACCATCAAATCTTGAGTTAAATAAGGAGCTATTAGATGATCCACATAGCTCAACCTTCTCCATCCACCCAAGAATTACAAAGATGTATCGAGATCTCATAGATAACTATTGGTGGGACAATATGAAGAAGGAAATCACAGATTATACATCAAGATATCTTGTATGTTAGAAAGTGAAGGCAAAAGGGAAAAAATCCAATGGGATGA